>OY728128.1:1807214627-1807839627 GCA_963277665.1 Viscum album | reverse complement strand
GTCCTATTGTTGGATTAGCATTAGGTGTCATCGTTCCGAGCTATCTAACACCAAGTTTCATCCTTGTAAATATAATGGCATTGGGGAATCCTCAACAATTTCATTGATATGGGGTTGTCGGGTTGTTTCATAGATGTGATTTGATCTTGGTTGGTTATTTTAGATTGGTAGTACGGGTTCCATCTAGTCATATATGAGGAGATTCAGTTTTTGATGTGGGTTGGTACATTGTAGAAATTTTTATTTTCATTTAATCGATCAACTAGAGGTGATTTCTCATTTGGGGGATGCTAAAACATAATGGGATGTCCTTCAATTTATAAGTCTCATCTCTAATGATGTAGATTTTTTCTAGCCTCATTATGGCTTTCCAAGTGTGGAAAGAATTATACTGTGGAGAATTGTTACACCCATGTTTTTCGGTTTTCCTTCGTTTTTGTTTAGGTTGGGATCTCAACCATTTATTTTGGGAAATAGGTATAATGGGTTTATATTTTTTTATTATTCACCCCTTTTTCTTTTTTCTATCTTTCCCCCTTAAGTTTTGCTAAGAGTTTTTGGAGAAAAGTTTATGTTTCTAGGTTAGAGAGACTAGGAACAAAATTGGTGTATAGTAAGTGCTAACCATGCTCCCAACCTATAATACTATATTATATGAGATAGAACCTACTGCACAACCTCTGAAAAATTGTGAACCTCAGTCAAGTTAAGTGTGCGGCTTGTTATCCTTATCCATAAGTGGCCCCATGGTCTCTGCACAGTTTCTTAACCCGTTTAGACTAACTACGTGGTAGTGACATCTCATTAAAAATGTTTCCATACATTTTATCTCTCCCAAAAAATAAATCCAAAAATACCACATTTTTATCCTCCCTTGGTCTCAATGACCATAGGTACACCCTTAAGAACTGATGGCTCCCTCAGATCTCCTCTTAGTTGGATAATTATTCTTGAATTATTCAAGAAAACCTCATGTAAGTCCCATTCCTATTTTTTTCTTTCACTATTCCTAGGGTTCACCTCTTTTCCATTGGTGGTTACCCTCTCCCAGGATTATAGATTTGATTTGGGGTTTTATTCTTTGGTTTTTAGTTGTGATCTTCTTGATTAGGCTTTTGTTTCCTCATTATGAAGCGGGTGAGGTACATATTTGATTTTCCTCCATTATCCAAGAGGTTATTCATGAGAGGTATGTGTTCTCATGCCTTAAAAATATTATATGGATTTTGTATTATTGTTTGAGATTATAAACATGTTCATTGGATGTATCATGAGGTTTTAATGAGGTGTTTGAATTTATTGGTGTTTTATGGGTTAGAAATGAGATCTAAAAAAGGAAATGGTTATGTTTTATTTGTGTTATTATTTAATGTCAATAAAAAGTGGATTATGTGTTTTCTGGAAGTTGAAAAATGTATTTTTTATGGAACTTGAGGTGAATTAAGATTTAAATGTATTTTTTCAATGGTAAAATGGATCATTTTGGGCATGTTACACATGGTTTTTATTTTGATTACAAATTGTAAAATGATTGAATAATGAAAATATTGTCATAAAAATGGATTTACATTATGAGTGGGTTTTTTGAAGGTGTTGTCCCATTTTATTGGTTTTTTTAAATTGTGTGTTCTTCTTGTATTAAAAAATTGAAATTTTGGAATTCTGTTTGTGATTGTAAATGTATAAAAAGTGGAATTTCCATTGTAGTGTGTAAAATCATAAATGGGTTGTTTTATTAATAAGGGTTATTCCATTGAATTGTTTGGACTTTCTTTGGAAAGTGGTTGTATATGTGACATGTTAAAGTTAACTAGACGAAAATGGAATATTATGTATATAGGTGGTGGACTAGAACTAGTGATTTCGTGATTTGAATGTGGAAAGTCTTGGTTTTACATAGCTGGATTGACATATACAAAACTAAATAAACAATTATGATGATTGATCACCACTATAACATGGGATGTTTCTCCTCTATAGTGGCTCTCGAATGAGGAAAATGGTTTTTGTGTTTACTATACTCCCTTCCGCTAAGGCATTAGGTTTTAGTGTCCTACTCTAGATAGATAAAACCTAGGGGAATTTCTTATGATGTTATACTATACATGATGTGATGTAATCAATAGGAATATAGATGACCAATTGAGATTGTGACCTATTAATTAAATATCATTATCATTTAAGATGGTGTTTGTGAAATAGTTTTCCTTCAAGGTGTTACTTTTTAACAACTACCTATCAAATTTATTATTTTTTTAAATAATTAATTTAAATTAGAATGTTCAATTTTCTTTTAAATATTTTGTCCTTAAAACTTTTTCATGTGTCTCATATTATTGGGTTTTTTCTCACACCATACATACACCTTTAGGTTTATGTATACCTTCTTCTATGATTTTTCAAGGAAAATGAAGGAAATATTGTGTTGGTAGATTGAGATTATAGTAGATCACGGTGTGGATTATTTTGGTAGAAGCATGAATATGTTTATCCTATTAATGCATGTAGTTTAGGGATTAAGATTAACTTTTCATTTCATTGTATTCCTATTTTGGTTTTCAGTTTAATTGTAATAATAAAATCAAGAAAATGAGGAAGTCTTATTTGGGTGTTTTATCTCAGTTTTGGATTATTTAATATGTTTGTTGTTTTATTTTTATAAAATATAGTAATTCATTCCCTCTCATTACTTTTGATACATGGGATCTTGTTCCATTTCTTGGGGTTCAAGAATTCCCTTCACGAAATGCCACATACAGAGTCGAGTGCTAGGTCGGATGGCGAGCCGGATTGGTTCATGAAATGGATTCCTTCTTATAGATGGGATATGAATCTCATTATAAAGAAATATTTTTATTTTTTCTATGTTGGTAGGGTATTCAAGGTGGAATTCCAAGCCTATAACCAATTAGTTGGTGAGTTTATCCATTAGGGTAACATGATCATCAACCATCTAGTTTCCAATGGTAGTTGAGGGTTTTATGGATGTCTTCTATAATGATATCCTTGAACAAAAATTGAGGTGAAATATGGATATTTGCATTGACAGACACCCTAGTAAAAAGTTTATATCTTTTGTGAAACACTATATAGATTCTACCATGTTCTATGATATGAGTTTGTCAGTTCGATTCCTTTAAAATAATGGTTTTATCAAAGCTAGTGTGTTCCCCACGGAAACACTATTTTTGTTCGTGAAAATGGTGGGTGATATTTTAAGGATTTGTGCTTAATATCATCACCTAAAACATGAAATTATTACAAAAGTTCCCCTTCCAAAGGATTTATGAATCCTTAGACATGTTTAAAGGTGTATGATGGTTCTTAACAATAGATCTCAATTCTATCTACCCCTATTTAGGATTTTAAGAGGATGATATTCTGAGGATTACATTTCAATGTAAATATGGACACTATGAGTTCATTTTGATTCCATTTTGTAAGATACAATTTCCTACATAGATCTCGAAACATATGAATAAGATATTCCAGAAATTTATGGATCGATTAATAGATTCTTTAATTGATGAAAAACTCATTTTCTCTATAATATAGGATAAAGACAATGAGTTTTAGAGGTTGGTCCATGATATACTCTTGGAGAACCATCATTACAGTAAAATATTAAAATAACAGTATTGGATCTATGTAATTAACTTTCATAGTTATTTCACCACTGAGAATGGTTCAGATATTGATATGGGGAATATTGATAGAGTTATTTCTTGGGAGCCATGAAGAGCATGTTTAAGGTGTTATGTTTTGATAAATTGGAGGGGTACTATAAGTGGTAGGTATAATATTTGTGTAGGATAAAAACCACTTTGTTCACCATTATATGAAAAGGGATAGCTTTTAACTAGAGTGATCAGTGTGGACACTCCTTCAAGTATTAGAGGATGAGGTCGATTATTGCTCCTACATTGAAACAACCATATGATGGAATCAAGTATATTATGTTTTCCATTCCTCTAAAGTAGTTGCTAGATATGTGTTTATATAGAGGTAGAATGTGATCACATATGGGTTTCTATTATTTATATTCTATGAGGATAACTATATAAATCATATCTTGCATTTTATATATATTTTCTTTACTCTGAATATGTAGAGGAAATTTCATCTAGCTAAGTAATTTTTAGTTTACTAAGACCCTGAGAGTCTCAGATATATCATCAACCTGAGAGATATCATCCTAAGATAGATGTATTAGATGAAGTGACTAAAATAATATGAAATTTAGATGTTAAATACAATAGGAAAGGTAAATGTGGGGAATATTCCCTTAGAATAATTTCTCATTCTCACATAGTGGAGTAGTCCTCTGAGTAGTTGGATAAATTATAACAACCTATGTTGGATTGGAGGATTTCAATTATTCCTCCATCCATTGTGCATAGCCCTACTATTTTTCAATATACATGAGATGATGAGTTAGGATGGATCTACAATGAGGATATGTGTGACCATATATCATAGTGAGATATGCTAAACATTTTTTTGATAGATTAGAGCATTCCATTGTTTTCCATGTAAAGAAGGTGTTTATGACCATGTTTCATGAGGATGTAAAAATGTAGTTATATACGGCCCCTCTCATATACATCCAAGGTAATAAAATATGTAAAATGAATTTTAAAATAATTTTTGTGGGGTATGCATGAGGTGGATAGAGTTTATGTTTGTCTCTCAGTGTATCACATGTGTGTTGGTAAAGGTTAAACATCATGTTCCTTTATTTTTGACTCAACCTACTATTATAATAGACTGAAATTAGATGGAATGTATATAGAAACAATAATATTTATTCCATAGAAAATGATATTCCATAACTCTATGTAGGTTATTGTTGATAGAATAACCATGATGTCATAGTTTAGTAACATTTGGTGTTATATTTTTTTAATTATTTGGGGCCGTAGTATGTGTGGGACAACGTCTAGATCCATGGTCTACCCCAATGAACATATCCAACCATTATTCTCAGTTCACATACTAATTTTTGATATGGTATGATGTATGATTTTATGACCTAGTTATGGATAAGAATGGTGTTTCACCACCAGTTGGATGGGAAGACCAAGTGAACTATCTAGTTGTTTGATGATATGGTGAGAACCTACGAGTTAGACATCAATCAAAGATGGATGTATAACATTCCATTTATAATGGGTTATTATCATAATATTTATCACTCCATTATAACCCTGGCACCACTCCTGGAAATTTATTGGAGACCCTATAGGTTACCTTTTTCTATACTACGATTGGTGAGACAACCCTTCTTGGGCCATAGAACGTGTGGGATGTGGCAGAGAAGGTTTAGGTGATCCATGAACATATGAGGACTACCCAAATTTGGCATAAATATTATGTGGAATACCATCATTGTAATTTAGAGTTCATATAGGGATACCATTTTTTTAAAGTGTCCCCTTGAATAGGACTGTAGAGGTTTGGAATGGGAAAAAATATATCCTCAAGATTTTGTGGTCCATTGATGATCATTTAGGGTGATTTTATTTTTTCTTACCATACAGTCACACACCCATAGTTGAATCAAGAGCATGGAATCTTCCATGTGTTGTAGTTGAGAGGATACCTGAACAATTAGGTGCTCGTTACTGACTTGGGTGAGGTGGACATTGGGGATGGATACACCTTGGTGGAGTACCCAATGGGGATGAAGGGCCAATTGGATAAGTCCACGTAAAAATATAACATCATTTTAGTTATAGTTATTTTGTATCATGGTATCTTGGTGGATATTTATTAGGATAGCAAGGTCACAATGTGGTATTTGTTCCCCCACATTTTTATGTAGCTTGTGATTTGGGGATGAAATTATTTGGATGGAATAATGTATAGACTTTTGTTTTTTGGATTAGTAAATTAAATATTTCTAAATTGGTATCTATATTTTTCTTCAATTTTGTTTTATTATTCGGTGTCTCAAGACCCCATAATAAATAAATTAAAAAAAACATATATATATATATATATATATTATCTTATCCATGATTGTTTTTTTGGGTTAAATAGTTTTATCATTGATTAGTACAGTGTTTGATAATTCCAAGAAAATTATTGATTTCAGATTAAGGATTTCACCCTATGTGTGATATAATGTTGGTCATGATCTGGAATTTGGATAATGCCTACTATTTGTCGGTTCTTTTTGAAACAAAATAATTTTTTATTTTAATTTAAATAATTTTCCATTGAATAAATCCAATTTATTAATAATGAGTTATGGAAAAGCTCTGGATCTGGCCTCATAAACCTGTGTTATTTAAAATGAGGAGGAAAATTTTTTCATTGTTGTTAGTGTATAAGGATCGAGGATTGATAATGAATGGATGGTGGTGAATCAGGAGATGGATGATGAATGTAGTGGGATCATCATCTTCATCAAAATTTGTTACCTTCTTCAACAATTAACGAACCAAAATCAAGAAAGGGTATATTTTTTAATGGTTATTCCCCCATAATTAATTAATAAGAATGAATTTTTCTCATCTACTTTAATTATATCTATTATTTAATATCATAGAATGATACCTTCCTTATTTTTTGTTCTTGATCTCATTATTCTTTGGTTTCACCCCTAATTTTACCATTGTATCTAGTTTATGGAATAATTTTAAGTATAACATTTTACAATACTTATTTCACCTTGTCCATGTACTTTTAAATGATTTTTATTCATGTTATTAATCATTTGCCTATGCGGTTATGGTTCATGTAATCTAGGTAAAAATTTTGCAAGATTGAACGAGACGATATAGGATGGAGGTTTACCGAATGTATAAGTCATTATTTTGTTGGGGTACTATAATTTATTGTGGGATATGGGTGTTGGAAACACATATCAATTGTATAATCATAGGAATTCAATACATGGGTGAGGTGATGCCATAAATATTCAGGAAATGATGAACCAAAGAGTCTTTTTTGGTAAGATTTCGGCCCCCATATATTGATCTGTTGAATGAAAACCTATATCTGAGTTATCAATCATGATTTATGGTAGAAATGGTGGAGAAATAAGTACTGATGAGACACGTGATAAATTCCTTGTATTCCAGATAATTCTATCATACATGGTGTGCAGTCTAGTAACACATGTTGTATATTCCCTTGGTAATGGGGGATACATATTAAAACTTAATAAATTATTAAATGTCTTGTATGACTTACACACATTACGGACCTAGTTTTGTCAACTTATCATGTACCCAAGATATACATGGGAGCACACATATATTGGAACATAGGGAAACCATGTGTACATGGGAATGACCATATAATATATCATGGCTAGGATACTCAGACACAATAAGTGTATAATGGGATGACCAATGAATATAAGAAGGGAAATATTATATGGTATTGGGTTGAATCACATGGGAATTAGTCAAGAGGGCATGATAAGAACATTGACAACAAAGATACTATGTCTACGTAATGTATTTAGATATTATATCATCATGTATTTCCATGTTATATGAAATATAAGACTAAAAAAGTGTCTTGGTGAGGTCACATGTCCTTTAACGTTTCAATGTGGACTTAGTCTTGAGAAAATATTTCATCAGGATATGGATATTGACCGATAAGTAGCCCATCCTAAAGAGTTTTCCACATATAATATGGTGGTGGAATACATTATAGTAAAAATTATTTAACATGATGTTTCATGATAAGTATACTTACTTTAGAAATGATTGGAAGATGGGAGTGATCACGATTTGTCATTAAAGAGACACCAAGGAATGTGACCCCCTATCAGACCAAATCATGAGTCCCCTGTGCTCCTTCCAAAAGAAGAGATTAAATCCCTACATACTACATAATATGTTGGAATAATATCTACATAGTGGAAACCCACCATCATCATGAATCGGTTGGGTTTGGGTCCACCACTGCATTATATGCCTCCTCACACGAGGGGCATAATGTAAAGTTGAGGCGAATCCCCACAGATTCTTATTTATATGCACATTATGTTGGGAATCAGAGATAGTCCATTAGAGTTGAAGGAAAACACAAAGTTCTTAGCGAGTATGTATGGATACCCCCTTCCCTCTTTCTCATGATTCATTGTGAGTATATCTATGATTTGCTCTATTTACCACTTGTATAATGGTTGATATTACTTCTTTATATTTCTATTTCTCTATTCTTTGTTTTCAATCTATCCTACTCTGTATGTATACACTCACCCTTGAATTGGATTCTTCCAATATGTGTTTTGTGTTATAAATATTACTGGATGATCAGTAGTTAGCAATGTGTACCATGTTTTATAAGGTTATTTCAAGACATAGATGATGTAACTATGTTTTATGGTTGTGGTTGAAATTTTTTGGGATGTGTTCGGTCTCATCTTTTCATATTAGTATCATGTTGGGACCTCATTACTTTTTTGTTTTTTTTTACATTTCTATTTATATTACCCTTATATTCTTTGGAACTTTCCCATATGTTTTTCATGGTCGTTTTAGACCATAGAAAACTATATTTTTTATATATCTACCTTGTTTCATCGAGGATTTTGTGTGAATATGTTCTCCTACTAGGTCTAAGGCATCACATTTTAGTAATATGAATTATTAGAACTAGTCTCCCACCACTAGCCTATTAGAGGTGGCCTTGGGGTTTTCATAATCAGTTAATTTCAAGCTTTGTGCGACCTATTTGATTAGCTCATGTAATTTAATATGCAAGTTTAATAAACATATAAAGACCATAATAATCAAACACCATTATCAAGATAACAAAATTTTCATATCCCATTTATATATTCATATAAAACCCAAAATATCCCATAATTCTTTTTATCAGAAAAATTAAATGAATTTTAATCACATCCTTTGAAATACCCAACTTTAAAATAAAAAATTTTCATCCCATTTCATTAATCACATAAAAAATTTATGAATAATCATCAATAACAATTTTTCATTAAAAATTGACTAATAAAAATCAGGTTTATTCTAGAAATAAATATCCATGGAAATGTACCCTTATAGAGTAACTCCTAATAGAAATTAAAATAAACATGTAAAATTCACAATATATCACCGCAATCAATTCCATAATGTCCTCATTAACCTAAACCAAAAAACTCTAATAGAAAACCCCTAAAAATCTTTTTTTAACGAAATAATGTTATATGGTTTCAAAATTCTCATGAAAAAATAATAACATAGGAAGAAAAAGGGGGAAGATGAAAATCTAATGAAGAAACGAGATACATAAATGTAAAACTGAATAAACACAAAGAGGAATCAAAACTAAATCAAATGGGTGAAACTAAAATGCAAAAAGTGAGGTATAAAATCATAGGATGAAATATTAGGATTGATTTTAGTTTGATTTTAGAAGGTAAAATTAGAAGAATCCAAATTTTATAAGATCTATACAATCCGCTTCGTTTGGAAAATAGTGCACCATGTGTTTAAAAGAGAAAACCTCCCACAAAATTTTCATTAAGGTTCTAGAAACACCCACAAAATTTGAAAAATATTTTCATATTTTATAAAATACCACTTGGTTTTAAATATATTTCTCTCTTTGTTAGCTACATGATCAATATTAACCTTGATCTTGCAACATATTATGACTTATTTTTTTAAAGACCATGGTTTTGAAACTCTAACTCGAAAAAAATAAATAAATTTAAATATTAATTAATAATGATCCATATATTGAATAATAATTTTAATAAAAAGTTATTTTAGGACATATTAATCTTTAAATTAATTTTATTTCATTAATATTATTCTTTACTCACAACACTGAGTTTAAACATACTTTGATATTATATTGAAATAGTAATTCTTAATTTGAAAGTTATAGAAACACTCTTATATTTGTGGGTTTGAATTATACATTCAAAATTAAGAAAAAAAAATTTATATATATTTATAATGTCAATTAATTTTATTTGAATGTGTTAGATATAAAAAATAATCCATTTTAAGAAAGAATTTAATTTTTTTAGAAAACTATTTTTATGTGTGAAAAATGTGTTTTTGTCATAATAAAATGAAAAAATCACTATTTATTAATTATTTTAATTAAATATATATAATATATTTTCATTAAAATATTTTAATTGTGATCTAGAAGTTGTTTTCCGAGAAATAAATGATGATAAACTCAGTTTTGTTCTTAAAAAAATGATATTCCATTAAAAATGGTTTTGTTATGTTTTGAAAATTTATTTTACATTGAATTTATGAACCTTATTGGATTTGAAAAATGTAAAATTAAATTAATTATTTTAATAAAAATATTTAATATAATATAATTTGGTCATCTTAATTTTTTATCATCTGAATATGAAAAATAGTAGAAACATTCTTCCATGGATGGGTTTAAAATAGCTATATCAAAGAGTTTAAACTAAAAGATAAATGAAAAAAAGTTTCATAAACATGTCCAAAAATTATATTGTGAAAGTATTTATACTTTTTATTTTTTAAAAATTATGTTATTTTCTATTTCGTTTTTTATTCATATTAAAAATTATTTTTTCATTTGAAATGTTTTATGTAACTCCATGTGTGTCTATGTACTCGTTTATATAAGGGACCCTTTTTGCATCAGTTATTCAAATGATTTAATCCCTTTATATCATAAAAGTTATAAAAAAAATCATTACTAGAATCAGGGGTTTTTTTTATTGTTTTCTTATCCTATGACCAATATTTCAATGATCATTGTGTAATCCCATTGAGGTCTCCAATAAAGAGGAAATCATAATTCCAAAATCATTCATAGTATATATCCTCGTCTACTTCTACTAAATCAATTTTATCCATCCAAAAATAATAATAAAGAATCACAATTATACTAAAATGTTTTTAGGATTTTTTTAAAACCAAATTCTATCTCTTTCCTATTCATTTAAAAATATGGTCATGCACTGTGTATATGTCGATAACTACCTTCATGATGAAAGGTTATTCATTTTTTATTTATTATTAAATAGATTTTTTAAGGGTAAATATAAATAAAATATAATAAATTTAATATATTATTATGATAATCAAAGAATTTATTACTATATGCATCTCCTTATTTCCATCCACTGTAAAGTAAAAACATCATTTGTGCACACATGTTGATTGCCACCTTCTTGATGTTTTGTAATTAATTATTCATATTAAATTTATATAAATTGTCATAAATTATTACATTATGAATAATTATGATAAATAAGATATATTAATGATTTTATTATATGATGAAACCCTAATCTAGGAGCATGTAATGTTCCATCAAACTGTGGCATGTTTGGAAATATTAATGTTTTCAATAGAATGGTTTTTTAACAAAATAAATTATTAATAGAAGGATAACATGGATGGGTGGCTCTCAGGTGGTACCATGAAAGGATAAAACCCCATTATAACAGAACTATATTAGGTTAGATTCATAATTCAATTTAATTTTATAGTGGAATTTTTGTGAATGACCCTGGTTTGGCCCCACCACAGGTGTGGCATGGCATCTGACATTTCCACATAACCCGATATACATTAAGATGTATCTTATAGAAGGATCTTATTATCAGTATAAATATTAATATCATGATAAATATCTTCTGATTCCAATAGGAATTATGTTATTATTATTTATCAATCTAACATTTTCATGGTTAATGGATTTTTTTCATCCAGAACTAGGGAATTCATTCCTACTGGTGGGTTTTGAATCATCCAAAAGAAAGAATAAAATAGTGGAAAATCTAATTTTTTTTTGGTTAAATAGCCATAAAATAAATAAAAGGTATTTATTTTTTTATGGATCTTTATGTCATTGATACAATCAAGGTCGATCTTCCAATGTTATCAATTCTTAAAAAATGGAGGATTGGGGTTTCATGATTGTCTTAAATATAGGAGACTATTATTAAATACTCCATCTATGAATCATTTCTATTCATGGGTTTGTTACATATTCCTTGGGTGAGAAACTCTGACCCTCTAAAGATATTATGTCTAGGATAGAGGATTATTGGGTAATAAATGAATATAAGATTGAATAAATTCGGTTTTTTGGCATCCTAAAATTCTAAATAATATGGTTAAATTAATTTTAATTTCTATGAAGAAAGATTACTATAATTTTAATGATGAACATGAACTATATGTAATAATCATGGTTTATTCTAACTTAAATTTGAGGTATTTGTAAGTGATCAATTTCATTTAAAATGATAAGTAATCTAAGGTATAGGTGCATTATGAATATTCACATCCTTTTGGTTAATTTTTTATAATGGTAAGATAATCCATGGATATTTACATGGTTATATAAAATCAAGTGTATCCATAACAAAATATTAATTCATGGAAATATATAAATAGAAATAATAAAACCAAAATATATTGCATTGGAAAAAGGTGATCCTATGAGAATGTTTACCTCTAGGAAATTGGTTAATAAGCAATTAAGTAATTTTGGCCCATGGAATACCAGTACAAAATCTTGTGTACTCTTGATGAATAATAAGAAATGGTGAATGCATTACCAAATCCTTATATAAATATAAATAATGTTATAGTTCCACCTGATGGTTATTTAGGAGATAATGGTATTATGAACATTGAGGATGAAGGAATATGCATTGAAATTTTGAACGACATTAATACTTTTTGTGAGTATCTAAAGAATATTAAATCCAATGTATTCCCTCGAAAGAATAATTGATTTCTAATATATTATCCCAAAATAAACCAAAAAATTATATCCAAACCAGATCTAAAGGCTGTTGATAACAATACCATCAATACTTATATGTTTTGTAATTATGGAACCTGTAAGGACTCTATAGAGATGGACACTATCAATTGTCTTATCCAAGGGAACAATCAATATGACCTCTACTCGACATAACATATATAAAATCTCATTTTTACATATTGTAAAAAAATTTCATGACATTCTTTATAAACCATATATTAACTCCAATAAAATACACTAATAATGACATTACCAAATATCCTAGAAAATCTAATCTATCTATTATCATGAGTATTCACCATCATATTTAGAATAAAAATTATAATGTTGGAAATTTATCAAAAATATCCACTTATATTGATAAGGATTCTCCTTCTTTTTGAAAAATTGTTTTCGGGGAACCTATAATCATTAGAAATGGAAGACGTTAAAGCATAATAGATTCCACCATCATGTCCAACTAGAATAATAATCTAACAAGGATTACTAATGAAAATAGAAACTTGAATTTTGTAGGAATCCAGTAGACTAAGGAATTTAAATTTCAAACTGTTTAAAATTATTTATAAAAAATTAAATTACTGAGATTCTCATGTTCAAATACTCAATATTAGGATGAATAAAAAATTTTGGGAATAATGGGAAGCAATTTGTTATCATCAAGAAATCAGAAAAACATAAAAACTATAGAAGAATGAAAAATTGGGGCTCTATATAATCAAAAACATATTTAAATTAAGTTCCAATTTCGGAATAATCAGGTATAGGCATTCCCTAAAAAACTACCTTTATATGGTTTTTTATATTTAAAAAAAGACTGGTAATCTTGGTTATTGAAATAAAAAGAATATTTTTTCTATGAGTGTTTCTTATTTATATATTATTTTTTACAATCTTATAAACACAAATAAGTCCACTAATTTATCAAAAGGTTATGGGTCCTTCCACATTTGTGGATGGATGGAATTCCACATAGTCGTTCTACCGAGAATATTGTCACTCATTTTTATAAATTTATAAGAATGAAATAATTTTTACTGTTTAATCTATGTTGTCAATAGATTCAATGAAAGAATTTATTTATAGAAGGAAATACATTTTTAGAGTAATAAATAGCCTATGGACTATTCTTAGTGGCCTCAGATTGATACTAAATCTAGATGAGAGTCTTCTCAGGGATAACTACTCCACCTCAGCCAAAAATTTTATGGGTTTTATAGGGAATAGAATCTATCATTAAGTTTATATGGTTGGATCTAAATACAATAATTACATAATATTACTGGATAAAATGGTTTTGATCAAATTGGATAGGGTTTTTCTTAATGATTATACCCTTGATGTTTGGGACCCCATTACTAACACCACTCTTGTAAAAAAAATTCTAGATCATAAAACAATGATAACTAAAATTTTCACAATATATTTTAAACCACTATTTCCATTCCAATTTATCAATTCAAGGATCTTGTATCCAAATTCTAAAAACCTGGTTCAAGACACTAAGAATTCATTAAATTATATGGATGATTAATTATCTTGTCTTTTAATCTTATCATTCATAAGATGAAGCTAAATGTTTGGAGTCTATATTGATTCACCGACATTCATTTTAATTTTACAAATCTTGAGTCTTCTCTTCACACCATGGTTGAAGATATCACTGGGTGTGATTTTTCCATCGGTCATGAGAAGGAAAATGAGATCACATGTGAAAACTACATCATAAAAAATCTCAATGAATCTAGGAAAAGGGGGTTCATTAAGGTTTAATGACTAAATAATGGTAACAATAATAAATATTTTATATATATCTTCAAATGGTCCGGAAACTCAAAAAATCCTTGAATATTCTCAATTATTGTGGATTATTTGATAATTGAGTGTATTTTGATGTTAATGTTATCTTTTATTATAATAATATATTTTATGGACCGAAAACTTTCACTAAAATAACGGAATAAATAACCTCCTAGATTTTCAATCATGAGGATAATAAAAAATTACATATATTTCCATTGAATTTTAATATTAGAGAATATTTTTTGGATGAATGATGGTATCTATACATACTCAAATGGGTTCAAGAACACATTATCTTAAACCTTTTGAGGGATTATCCATTTGATGTTTGATTATCTATCTGTCATTTTTCAATGGTGGTAAGCGAAGATATGGTATCAATGATCAATTTATATCTCTAATTCTAAATTTCGATAATATGAATGTGTTTTACCTTAAAAAAAGTGGGTATTTTTATTTCTATTTTAAAAATTGTTATTATAATGATTGTAAACAATATGGCCAATAGTACAAATTGTATTTTTTCTAGAAACTAGATTATTTACCTTCATAGTAGAACTATCCAATGATTCCTTATCACTACACATATATGTGTTAATATTAAAATTAAGTCAACTATTGTGGTTATTTCACTCTAAATTTTATTCTTAAAAATTACATTGATATTTTAGAATTGAGACTCACATATAATGTAATATCCATTTTTTGAATCAATGAGTTATTTATTAAATGGATTTTTATAGTTATTATCTCAGCCTATATCTCTGTTCTCATTAATGGATCTTCTCAGGGATAATTCACCAACCCTAGGGATGGTAGAAATGGTGATCCTCTCATAGGAATTATTTTCTCCATTATTTAAGGTTACATAAGAACGATTCTTCTCAGGATGGAAAATTGAAAATATCAAAAATCATCAGATGTACTAGTGGCCTTGTTTCACCCACAAATTTATGAATGTTGATGAAATTATCATTTTCATTCATAGTTAAAAAATAAAAAACAATAACATCATGAATTATCTATTCCATTATGATAAATTCTTATATTAAGAGATTACTAGGAAAAAATAATATATATACTCTAAAAAAATTATTCTAATATATTGAAATGGGGACAATATCAATGAGTTGGGAATCAGAGAAGGTGTTATTACTTTCAATTATCTTTGTGTTCATATTATTTGGTGAAAACTACAAGGATTTTATTTTTCTCACATTGTAAGAAATTTTATAAAAATGTTAGCAATGTATAAATGAAAAAAAATTAAGAATGGTATGATTGAATTTTTGAAATGTTTTATTTAACAAATTATTATTCATAAATGATCTAAAAAATGTAATATTTATCTCATTTAGAATATCAACCAATCATTTTTTCAAATATTTTGGGTTGAATGAATCCTTCAGTGATGAATTCCTATTTTTGAATAGAAAAAAGTTTATCATCCTAATTATTATGGAGGGATTGGTAATAAAATTATAGTAAAAAAATAAATCATTATATACAAATTTCATGTGTATACTCCTCAATGCGAATCCATAGGTAAATAAAATTATAATATATAGATTTTTGAGAAGGTTCAAAACTAGGAATTAAAATTATGTGGAATATTTTTGATTTACTATCCAAAAGGATTATTTTGCAATAGTTTAATAAATTCTCACTATCCTGAAAACATCAATTCATCTCTTAATTTCAAGTTATATTGATGGACATGGAATCCTATAATTAATATCTTATATTATCTTTACTTATCAATCAATAAAAATGTATTGATTGAAGAAAAAGGTATATTTCCATAGACAAGCTTCCTAATGAAATCAAAGAATTGTTTCCTAATTATAACTACATAAATTTTGATTACATGTTGGATTGGGAATCTGCCTCCAATGGAAAGCTCTCCAAAAAATATTTCTAAAAATAGGTACTATAGGGGTACAATAATGGTCTATCTTTGAAGATGAATAGAATATATATTCTCCCATTCATACTTTACCTTACATTGATAGTGTTGTATTCCAAGACTCCCACCCATTAATTTCCTCAGTTTTGTGGCCCTAAATTGTTCATGAGATTTATCATATGTAAATAACATTGGGAAGACATAGAATACATTTTTTTCATTATGAATCCATATGATCTATGAAAAGAGAGTTATCAAATGGCTGATGTGATGATTTCTTTGAGAAACATAATCCAAGAGTATAAAACTGTTTGTATTATGTTTCCTCTCTCACATGAATTTCGGAATCAATTCCTAGTAGAATGATCTAAATCCATCCATGTGTTATGTTCCAATATAAACATGTTGATACATGTGATAAATTAATTATTCCTGTAGTCAGATCATAATTATGCTATTATTTTTGTGAAAAATGGAAATGATATCCAAAATAGTTATTATGATAATTCTATACCTGAGTTTTTCATAGTTAATCTTCCATGAATTATAGGTAATTATCTCAATTTGTATAGATCAATTAATGTAATGTTTGACCATCCATTTCAGATAAGTAACATATGTAATATAGATAGAGAATCAAAAGTACATCCAGAAACATTTCCATATTATAAAATTTTCATAAATAAAAATGGTGATGTAACATGATGTCTCTGTGGTCCAAGTGAAAAAACTATACATATTAATGTTGAAATTATTAGTATAATTATATATATTGGAATTTAAAGTCAAGATAGTTGTATAACATTAAGGATGTAATGTGATTCCAACATTATTGTAAATTATCTGAGAAATAGAATAATTCAAATCTCAAAAAATTTAACTAAATTATGGATTAATTGCATGGATACTCTTTTGACCATGAATTACATCATCACATATTCATATCATGAGGAAAAGTATTTGGAAAATGGTATTTTAAATAAATGGGTATATTGTCATAAGTTCACATTGTTCAAGGATGTACTGGAGGATATTTTTTTGTTTCATTAAAATAGATTATTTTAATAAATATTTTTTCATACTTATGTATATTGTATTTTATTAAATAAGCGATTATTTTCCTTCTGTGGAAGTTCTCAATCACAATATTAAAGAAGACCATAATGCAATGTAGCGTCTGGGCACCCTCAATCTGATATTTGGGATCTAACAACTCTCAGAATGGGATCCGAATTTCAATACCTTTATGAAAAATCATTCCATTGTGTATTTTTGGTCTTGGATTCTGGGGCTACCATGGACCCACTAGAACCCAAAAATTATAAATAATCTCGTCTCTAGCATTGGAAACCCATTATGGATTGACCAACGAACATTGAATGGTGGCCCTGGTCTATATTATCATGTTCTTAATGAGATCGAAAAGGAATTGTCTCCTCTAGAATGTGTATCTTCGGATGTGAATGAGCATCTTATTGAGCCAATATTTTAATTTGAAAAAAAACGAAAATACTATGAACATTGCATGATGGTAGGACAAGCCATTAACTAGTGTATATTTGTCCATAAATTCTCTAATAAATCTACTCATACTACATTAGTGAAGGGAGATTACAAAGGAAAAGATGCTAATACCAGGCACTATGTGAGAAAATAATCCAAGGATTTCTCAAAAGGGGTCACCTGGGATAACATTACTGGGAAAAGTATGTCCTAGGAAGTCCTAGTAGTGGAAGAATAATCCGATGGATGTGCTCGTGATGAAACTGGAATCTCAAATGATGCAATAATAATGAAATATTGTTCTCAATAGTATTGTATTTTTCAGGAGTTGTCAGATGAAATTATCTCCTTGGTTCTTAGATTGCAGTCTGAATCCCTTCTTCTGGGATTCATTGCCTTTGATTTATTAAATGTTGTTAATATGGATGATAGACATATATCTAGAGTTTCTCAGGATGCTCACTCGATGAAAGGGTCAGAGCCAGTCTCTTCTCAGCATATAGATATTAGTATAGCATATTCACCCCCTATGATGGAAAACTCAAAGAACATGGAGGAACCAGATAATTCAAGGACTGAGTCCACCCAAAAGAAAAAAAAATCAAACCAAATAGTCTTGCAAGAGGGAGTTGAGAAGATCTCTTGAAAACAAGTAATCTGAGAAAAAACATAAAGGGGGACTTGACCCCACACAGGAGAAATGATGTGTATCCTCTATTGGAACTACCAGGGGTCCGACAACCCTAGCATGTTCTGTTCCATCGAGATTCTTGTGAGTATACATAAACAAGAATTCATTAGCTTATCTTATCGAAAATCTAATAACATCACTTCTAGAAACCTACTTTCCCGGAGTGGATAGTCTACTATCAGTTTTGTGAAAGTCATCTATGGTATTGATATACTCTATTAGCTTGTTCATCATTCTGTTAACAATCCTTCAATTGTTCATGTGGACAACCAAATCATCACATGTAGCTTCTTAAAGGAGGGTCACCGCTTTTTTTGTTAAATGGTTTATTCTTTCAACTGCCACATCAGTCGATGAACTCTTTGGAAACATTTGAAGGAGCATTACATAGTCATTTCAGACAAATGGGGTATTATGGGTTATTTCAATTCCATTGTATAGGAATATGTGATGATTGGTCTTGACTCTAATGCCACCTCTATGAGAGATTTCAGAGCTTCTATTAAGGATTCAAACCTCATTGAATTCAATCTGATTGACACCAAATTAACATGGTATAGGAAGCATCTTAATGGAACCAGGGCCAATAGAATTGATTGCGCCTTTGGTAATCACTCTCTCCTTGGGGGTTTGAAAACCGTCTCTTGTGTCATGCTTGTAAAGAAAAACTCTGATTACCATCCAATTCATATAACCTTTACTTCCCTAGGAGACCAGTTGCCAATCCGTTTTAGGATTAGTAATGCTTTGACCACTATTCCTGAACTCTCTCAGTTAGTGGAAGACACCTGGAACTTGGTAGAGAAAAATTGTACCTCGTTTCCTTGCATTTCCATGATAAAAGCTCTCATGATTAAAATTAAACACTAGAGAAACTAGAAATTCAGTCTCCTGGACCAGAATATTAACTCTTGGGAAAGCTCACTTCATGATCTTCAAGAGGGCACCGCTGAGTACAACATTACCAGTGATACTTCTCAACAAACGAACATGTCCTCCCAACATAATGAACTCATAATTAGAGACAATATCCAAAGGGACCTCTTTAACGTCAAGTGGCTCACTGATGGGGACCGAAATATGAGGTTTTTTAATACCCTCAAAAGAGTTAAAAATGTTCAATGTCCTCTTTCCTTAATAAAATATGGGGATAATATTTTGGATGATTGTCAAAGCCTCTGAAATCATATCATTTTTTATTATATGAACCTCTTAAATGGTTCTGCAAGTAATGAGGTTACTAAGGATGTTATTATTCCCTAACTTTTCACTGAGGTTGAAAACACATTTCTTACTTTTATTACACATGACACTAAGATCAAAAATGCAATTTTTGGGCTCAATAGTGGATGTTCTCTGGGACCAGATGGTTTTAATAATAACTTTTTTAAATTTTATTGGGAGTTTATCAACTCAAATATCTATAAACATGTTTAAAAACTTATTTACTGAAGGTTCCCACTCACAAGCTTGTAATGCTCAATTCATTGCCCTTATCCCAAAGGTGAAAAATGCAAGTGACATTGCTCAATTCAGACTGATTCCCATTGTCAGCACCATCTAAGAGGTCATCACAAGAATCATGTCAATCATCTTGCACATATCTCTGGAAAAATCATCTTATGGAACCTATTTGGATATTTCATGTAACACACAAGATTTTATGAGAAATATTTTGTTTTTATGTATAATGTTAGGTAAAGGAATCATTCACTACACACAAAACTTTCTTGTCTTACGTTATATGCAACATAAACCTTCCTTAATAATCTGTGTTGTACGCAATACAGTGTTTCACTAAACAACGATATGTTATTAAAATATTATATAAACTTTCTGTTACGAATAGTAATACCCAATTTTTAAAATTTTATTAAAACTATATTTCAAAATGGAATTCATTTTTGGATTCGGAGTATCAAAATTATCTTAGGGTGATATTTTGGTATTTTTCTGAAAACATTCAATTTTTAATGAATAGTGAAGACACTGGGTTACTATTTAAAAACCACTTTTTATTTAAATAATTATTTATTTTATTTAAATTTAATTTAGGTCAAAAATGATACATAATACATATATAAGTTCTGTCACGCCCCGTCCTCGGGGCCCGTGCTGTGACTACCTCAAGCCCGCCTTCCATAGGACAGGGGCTTACGACTAGCACCAAAGGCGTAAAATCCTGATAACTGGGAAGGCATTGCCTTTATAAAAGAAAAGAAGCACCACAGAGTACAAGAAGAAACAAAAAACTAAGTACAAAAAGAATTCTGAAAAGTAAAAGGGCCAGAATACATACCCAAAAGAAAGTACAACTACAACTGAACAAGGTACAACAACAAAAAGACAAACATCTGGAAGAAGGAAGCAGCTCCTGGGTCCTCCTCCTCGGGTTCTACCTGAAGGGTAGGTACAGATAGCACAGCTCCTGGTTGTCCACCACGGATCCTACCTGAAGGGTAGGTACAGATAGCCTCCTCCACACTCTCGTCTGTCAACCTCTTCTATTAGTCGTCACGTCGTGTAGTCCACCTCCGGGTACTGACTCGTCGTGTAGTCCACCTCCGGGTACCGTCCAGTCCTCGAACAGTCGGCCTCCATCAGCACTGCCCGTCATCTGCAACCAACACAATGAGGTGCGGGCATATCTCGTGCTGGGGTGAGTATAACGATACTCAGTAGGGACCCCGAGACCCTCAAGGTCTCACTAAACCGACAAGGATAACCACAAAGAATATCTCAACAGATAACCTCTACTTAGATATATGCCCATACATATACCCAAGTTATCAAGTAACCCATCTCAATCAGGAGGAAACACAAGGATTGTGAAATCAACGGATAACCACTACCCAGGTATATTCCCATACATATACCTAAGTTATCATGTGACCCATCTCAATCATGAGGTAAACACAAGGTCAAAAGTCTCACCATAAACCCGGAATTTTCATTATCGAAACCGTAACTGCTGAAGAGCTCCGTCTCTAGAGTGTACATTGGTTCTGTCATGACTCTGATGTACTGCTCACTAACCTAAGACTGCTGAAGTACTCCTCCGGTCGAGTACTGCGGGTCAGCCACCCAGACACAGTAGTGCTTCCCGCCGAGGTATGTCACCTAAACACAATAGTGCATACCCCCTAGTAGCCTGCTGATGTACTCTCTGGACAAGTACCGCGGGTCTGCACTGTCACACAGGTAGTGATCTGTCTGCCATGGGTCTGCACCTCAGAACGTAGTGCTCCGTCCACTGGGCTAGTCGACTCACACCAAGTCGAGTCGGTCAAGCAGACGTTAGGTCTCAGCCACCAACACGGTCTCCGTACTCCGTACGCTCGTCTTTGGGAGGGTCCGCACCATGAGTTATAGGTCGATACTCCAAGTATCTCAAAGTCCCACTAAGAAGTATCACAAAGGACTGCCTAGTCATAGGGGTCTCAACGCAACAGACGGCGCGTCAATCGGACGCCCGGTCTGTGAGTTATTAGCCTTTTCTTCCCCGGGGCCCGGTTGGTTTCGTGTGCGAACCAAATCCGGCCGTATCGAAACTATACCCCGAACTCTAATAGGGTATACTCATAGGGGCTGTTTCTCAACTTGATCAACAACGCCGCTGACGGTTCGTCAAACGGACGTCCTGTCTGAAAGATATCAGCTTTTCTGTTCCAGGGGCCAGGTTGGATTTCGGGTGCGATCCAACCCGGACACCATCCAACTATATCAAAATCTCAGGTGAAGTATGCCAAAATTTCCGTCTCATCATGAGGAATTCAACGAAACAGATGGCGCGTCAATCGGACGCTCGATCTCTTAGTTATTGGCTTTTTCGTTCGAGGGGCCCGGTTGGTTTCGTGAGCGATCCAACCCGACCCCACTCCGACGACATCCAAATCTCAAGTGGAGTAAGCCAAAAGATCCGTCTCACTTAGAGGAAACCATCAATGTTGATGGCACGTCAAACGGACATCCGGTACTCATGTTACGTGTGTTTCTACTCCGAGGGCCCGGTTGGTTTCGTGTACGAACCAACCCGGCCGAACCCAAAGTTCTCCAAAACCTTGAGTGCGATATAACAAAACGACCATTTCGATCCAAGTATCGCGTTTCCGCAGACGGCGAGTCGTTTGGAGGCCCGTAGCTCATGTTACGGGCATTTGACCGAAAGTGGTCTGAAAACGGGGGTCTGGGCCCGGGCCATCCCGGCCCGAGACCCCCCCTCCCCCCCCCCCGTATTAATGAAACCAACGACCCCCCATTTGGGGGGGGGGGCGCTCGAGCCAACTGGGGGTTCAACCCCCGGGTCTTCAGGGTAACGGCTGGCGTATGGTCGGCCGTTTTTCATACACGCGGGACCCAGAAGTGGTCCCGCCCTGACCACCGCGGCCGGCTTTGCCGGCCGCCGAGGCTGGTTTCTCCGGCGGCGCACCGCCGCCGTCGAGCTCTGCGGACCACCGGTCACGCACCTTTGGTCCGATTAGACCGCCGCCTGCACCAATGCTCTCTTCGGGTTGATAACTTCACTGCAGTGATCTCAAATCCTTACCGCGGTCCCGTTTCTTCATCACCGACAAAACCGTACAACAAGAGAAAATAGCGGAGGGTTGTCGGGCCGTGTTCGTATGGCCCGCACCCTCCGTGTTAGGGGTTTTCAAAAACCGCAACTAAGTATCAATTTCATAATAATTAAAATTGAAACAATATTCCCTTGTTAATCCGCATTCATTATTTTAAAAGGGGGAAAACGAAGGGAAGAAGATGTCATTATCAAAATCAAACCCCTACCTCGGTTTCAAGAGCAGAGCACGTCAACAAACCGCAGAAGACAAGCGTCGCGGAGGTCGTGCGTCGCGGTAACAGCGTCATTCCATCAACGTTGGTGGAAGAAGCGCTCGGTGAAGTCGAGTCGAGTCGACTCTCTCAGAATACTTTGTGGGCGGAGGTGCTTCCCTTCCTTGCTCCGGTTGAAGAAGATAGAAGGTGTTGCTTCACGTTCGTTGGAGACGTGGATCGTTCTTCTTCGAGAGGTTGAAGGTCTTCAAATAGTTCTTCTCCTCTCCTTAGTTCTCCCCACAAAGTTTATGCCAACCCCAAAGAGAAGAATAGAATCTCTCATTTTAATGTTGGAAAAATGATTACAAAATAAATCAAACACTCAAAATAATTAATTAAGTTGGTTTAATTAATTAAATGCAAAATGTTGGCAAGAATTTCAAAATATTGAAATTCAATTTAAACAACACTTAACTCACCTTAATAATTAAACAAGTTGTCAACATTAAAGTGGGAGTTGTGGGAGTTTTAAGGGGTGTTGAGGCATTATGAATCATGTGGGCCCCACCACACTTAATCCTCTCAAGGGAGGTTGAGTGGATGTGGGTCCCACCTCTAACTCCCTTTGGGAGGATATAACCAACATGGATAAAAATAAAATGTGTTTCCACATTTTATTTAATCTTTTTTTTAATTCCCCCAAAACTAACTCTCAACCCACATAAAACGCAACCTCGGAAAAGGTCTCCTTAAGCGAAAACAGGCATTGTGAGTTCATCGGTGCCATCGGATTTCAATTCCGATCACCGGTTCAAAAGATAGGAAAACCCGCTAATTCGTTCACTAAACGTACCCGAGCCAAACTTCGGAAATTGATTTCGGGCACTCCGGGCCTCGGAATCAAGTGCCGTCAAGAACTGCGTTCTTGTAAAATTCCAAAAAAAATTAAGAAAAAATTTTCCTTGAAATTTCCGAGTCTTTACATTACTCCCACCTCAGGGCTTTACATCCTCGTAAAGCTTCAACACATACTAGGGTCACAAAAGAGGTACAAAGCACGCATCTGAGCCTTCCGCTCCCAAGTGCTTACCTGGAGGTTCCCGTACTGCCAGAGAAAGTGCACCCGAGGAATCGATCGTCCTCATAGGATCTTGTCCTATCGATCCTCAATCCCCACTGAAACCTAAGTGAAAGACACCCCATCGCCATTGTCCAGCTCCTCATGGTCAATGATATGCGAAGGGTTCGAGCACGTATCTCCTCAGTTGAGATACGTGGAAGTCATCGTGCACCTGATGCAACTGCAGTGAATGGGTCAAGCGGTAAACCACCCTGCCTACCCAGCTAAAGACCTAAGAAGGTTCGCTGACCCTCTGAGATAACTTGCCTCCTTGGCCACATCTCCGTAACCCTCGTCGAGGTGAGATCAGTATAAGGACGGGATCATCATCCTCGAACTCCAGAAGTCTCCATTTTCTGTTAGAACTGGAACTCGAAACGACTTCCGCTAAGAGGGTAAGGTTGACCGAATCCAGAGTGATCAGTCTCACCCTCCTGTGAAAGAGTTTAACCTATGCTGCCTGGGGTTTCCTTTTCGCCGACCAAGGAAACCCCATCCCGACATTTGCCTAAAACCGTCAATTTGAGTATGAACAGTTATTTCCCATTCCATACTCAATCTAACGTCGTAAGGCCTCAACGCTGCCAGCAAGAGATTCCCAAACGGAACTCTCACCTCGAGGGTCTGACCACACTGTCGGCGTAAGTGTGATTATCGAGTCTCCTCCCAAGGCTTCTCCAGCTGTGAGGGTCAAGTCCATGGCTTACCTGAAACTCCAGGTCTGGAACAAAATTTGTGAAAGCAAGGAATGATTCATATCGACGTCCATTACTACAGCAGCTAGTAGTGGACAAAGAATGTCCCTTAAATCATTTCTAGAGCCATTGGGTCACACTCCATGACTGCATGCAGCCGCACTCTTCCTCCGCCCTCCAGCTCCCTGAGCCTGGCGGGAATAACTAAGGCGGGTGGTTGTACCACGATAGGATGTACACCACCTCATGCTGCTCTCCTAGCTCTGCCTCCACGTCTGCTACTTCGTAAGCTCATCTCTCCTTTAAGATACATCTTCTTTAACAATTAACATGCTTGAGTCTCTAAGACTGGAGCCGGTTTCCTACTTCTTACTGCACTGTGCAGTCTTCATCCGCTCCTGGATGATCTGCACCTGCATTATTCTCACAAGAGCTGCTATGATTTCTTCTTTGCCGATAAGATAAATCGGGTCTCATCCCCTGGATGAACCACATTCGTTGCCTAATACAGTCAATCCCAACATGAATGATGCATTAATTCCTTGTATGACGTCGTAAGGCCTCGACGTAACTACTAAGAGATCCAACTGTCACTCTCGCCTCCAAGGGTCGAGTCACACTGTCGGCATCAGTGTGAGGTCACTGGGTCTCCTCCAGTAGAAATATCGAAAGTGAGGGTCAAGTCAACAGTTTTAACCGAGACCACTCAGCATCAAACAAACAAAAGGACAGGAAAGCAAACAAAGATAAGTGTCTTTTTATTATTGCAGGTCATAGTACAAAGAAATGAATACAACAACAAAATGGAACTAAAAGTACAAGGGACGTATCCACTAGTTCCGCTCCTGTCCACCTGCTCCCGGAGCTCTACTGGCTTGTCCACTACTCAGTTGTTTCTCAAACACTTGCCGCTGCTTCTGCCTTGGTGGATCCTCCAAAGCATGCGGATCAACTGTACGAGGAGTCGGGCAGTCACGTGCCGGGTGACCCTTACCGCCGCATGAGTAACACAACCTGCTTCTGGAATGCCTAGCTCTGTTTCCACCCCGGGTGCCCTGCACCACCAGTCCTAAAACCCGAGATCGTCCAACTACTGGTCTGGTCCTCCTGGACCTCTGCATCATCTGTCTACTGCCCACAGATAACTCGGATACTGATCGAAAAACACGCGGCAAAGGCAGATGCTCCTATACATGCTCGGGGTGTAGAGCTACTGGCACAAACTCCACCCTGAAGAGGGTCTCAAAGTCTTCCCATGAGAAGGTCATCCCGTCGCAAAACTGGATCAAGTGGCTCCACCACCTGCCTGCTGCTGCCTGAAGGAGGCTGGTAGCAATGATCACCATGAAGTCTGCCGGCGTCCCCACTAGCCTGAAGACTCTCACCACAGCCTCCAGCCAATCCTCAGCCGCCTGCGGGTCCGTCTCTCCCTGGACCTGGGTGGCCTCTGGCGCCGGAACTCGTACAGTGTGCTCAAGCATCGTGCATCGCCTACTTCTAGGGCTGGTGACATCGGTGGCCCAACGGGTAGTAGTACCGCTGGTGCCTCTGCTGGTGCCTCAACTGCAAGAGGGCCCTGTACCGATGCCTCGTCGCTTGACATGCTGTCATCACGCACATCCCTCTGGGCTCTAGCTGGTCGTCCGAGAAAAGGCATCCTGAAATAAACAACGTAACATGGTAAAAAGATTATACATGGTGAGCTAACATGTTTTTGAGCTGTTTTAAGGGGAAACCTTTGAAAACACACACGCAATCAGTGTTTTCATGCACAAAGTCGGAAATCAATTGTCAGGGTCCTGGTGTATGGATACGTCGGCCGCCCGCACCAACACTAGACACCCTGAACTAAAAACCAAACTCTGTACTCTTAACACTATTCCATCACAGAAAGAAAATATTAGAGTTATAAGTTCTGTGGTAGAACCGACTCCTTTGATACCAATTTGTCACGACCCGTCATCGGGGCCCGTGCCGTGACTACACCAAGCCCGCCTTCCATAGGCCAGGTGCTGGCGACTAGCACCAAAGGCATAAAATCCCGATAACTGAGAAGGCATTGCCTTTATAAAAGAAAACAAGCATCACAGAGTACAAGCGGAAACAAAACACTATGTACAAAAAGAATGCTGAAAAGTAAAAGGGCCAGAATAAAAACCCAAAAGAAAGTACAACTACAACTGAACAAGGTACAACAGCAAAAAGACAAACAGCTGGAAGAAGGAAGCAGCTCTTGGGTCGTCCTCCTCGGGTCCTACCTGAAGGGTAGGTATAGATAGAGTAGCTCCTGGTCGTCCACCACGGATCCTACCTGAAGGGTAGGTACAGATAGCCTCCTCCACGCTCTCGTCCGTCAACCTCCTCCGTGAGTCGTCACGTCGTGTATTCCGCCTCCAGGTACTGACTCGTCGTGTAGTCAACCTCCGGGTACCGTCCAGTCCTCGAACACTCGGCCTCCATCAGCACTGCCCGTCATCTGCAACAAACACAACGAGGTGCGAGCATAGCCCGTGCTGGGGTGAGTATTACGATACTCAGTAGGGACCCCGAGACCCTCAAGGTCATACTAAACCAACAAGGATAACCACAAAAAAGATCTCAACAGATAAACTCTACTAATGTATATGCCCATACATATAACTAAGTTATCAAGTAACCAATATCAATCATGAGGAAACACAAGGATTGTGAAATAAACGGATAACCACTACCCAGGTATATGCCCATACATATACCTATGTTATCAAGTGACCCATCTCAATCATGAGTTAAACACAAGGTCAAAAGTATCAGCTCAAACCAGGATTTTCATTATCGAAACCGTAACTGCTGAAGAGATCCGTCTGTAGAGTGTACAGTGGTCCTGTCACGACTCCGAGGGACTGCTCACTAACCTAAGACTACTGAAGTACTCCTCCTGTCGAGTAACGCGGGTCAGCCACCCAGACACAGTAGTGCTTCCCTCCGAGGTATGTCACCCAAACACAGTAGTGCATACCCCCTAGTAGCCTGCTGAGGTACTCTCCAGACGAGTACCGCGAGCCTGCACTGTCACACAGGTAGTGCTCCATCGGCCATGGGTCTGTACCTCAGAAAGTAGTGCTCCGTCCACTGGGCTAGTCGACTCACTCCAAGTCGAGTCGGTCAAGCAGTCGTTAGGACTCAGCCAGCTACACGGTCTTCGTACTCCGCACGATCGTCTCTGGGAGGGTCCTCTCCACGAGATACAGGTCGATACTCCAGGTATCTCAAATTCCCACGAAGATGTATCACAAATGTCCGCCTCGTCATAGGGGTCTCAACGCAACAGACGGCGCGTCAATCGGACGCCCGGTTTGTGAGTTTCTAGCCTTTTCGTCCCAGGGGCCGGGTTGGTTTCGTGTGCGAACGAAATCCGGACATATCTCAACTATACCCCTAACTATCATAGGGTATACTCATAGGGTCCGTTTCTCAACGTGATCAACAACACCGCTGACGGTTCGTCAAACGGACGTCCTGTCTGAAAGATATCACCTTTTCTGTTCTAGGGGCCCGGTTGGATTTCGGGTGCGATCCAACCCGGCCACCATCCAACTATATCCACATCTCAGGCGATGTATTCCAAAACTTCCGTCTCATCATGAGGAATTCAACGAAACAGACGGCGCGTCAATCGGACGACCGGTCTGTTAGTTATTGGCTTTTTCGTTCCAGGGGCCCGGTTGGTTTCGTGAGCGAACCAATCCAACCCCACTCCGAAGGCATCCAAATCACGAGAAGAGAAATCCAAAAGATCCGTCTCACCTAAAGGAAACCATCAAAGTCGACGGCACATCAAACGGACGTCCGGTACTCATGTTACGAGCGTTTCCGCTCCGAGGGCCCGGTTGGTTTCATGTACGAACCAACCCGGCCGAACCCAAAGTTCTCCGAAACCTTGATTGCGATATACCAAAATGACTGTCTCGATCCAAGGATCGCGTTGCCAATGACGACGAGTCGTTTGGAGGCCTGTATCTCAGGTTACGGGCATTTGACCGAAAGTGGTCCGAAAACGGGGGTCTGGTCCCGGGCTGACCCGGCCCGAGACCCCCCCCCCACCGGGTCGGCCCTGCGCCAGCTCAGCTCGGCCGTTTGGCCGAGCGGCGGGTCGAGGGAATCGGGGGGCACAGCCCCCCCCCCCCCCCCCCCCCGTGTTAATGAAACCAACGGCCCACCACGTGGGGGGGGGGGGGGGGGGCGCTCCAGCCAACCGGGGGTTCAACCCCCGGGTCTTCAGGGTAACGGCCGGCGTATGGTCGGCCGTTCTTCATACACGCGGGACCCAGAAGGGGTCCCGCCCTGACCACCGTGGCCGGCTTTTCCGGCTGTCTTGAAGGCCGCTGTGGCACTGCCGCGGCTGGTTTCTCTGGCGGCGCGCCGCCGCCGCGCTGGGGTGGTGCACCGCAGTCGAGCTCTGCGGACCACCGGTCACTCACCGGTGGTCCGATTTGACCGCCGCCTGCGCCAATGCTCTCCTCAGGTCGAGAACTTCACTGCAGTGATCTCAAATCCTTACCGCGGTCCCGTTGGTTCATCGCCGACAAAACCGTACAACAAGAGAAAATAGCGGAGGGCTGTCGGGCCATTTTCATACGGCCCGCACCCTCCGCGTTAGGAGTTTTCAAAAACAGTATCTACGTATCAATTTCATAACAATAAAAATTGAAACAATCTTCCCTTGATAATCTGCATTCATTATTTTAAAAGGGGGGAAAACGAAGGGAAGAAGATGTCATTATCAAAAACAAACCCCTACCTCGGTTTCAAGAGCGGATCACGTCAACAAACCGCGGAAGACAAGCGTCGCGGAGGTCAGGCGTCGCGGTAACGGCGTCGTTCCATCAACGTTGGTGGAATAAGTGCTCGGTGAAGTCGAGTCGATTCGACTCTCTCAGAATACTTTGTGGGTAGCGGTTCTTCCCTTCCTTGCTCCGGTTGAAGATGATAGAAGGTGTTGCTTCACGTTCTTTGGAGACGTGGATCGTTCTTCTTCGAGAGGTTTAAGGTCTTCAAAATGTTCTTCTCCTCTCCTTAGTTCTCCCCACAAAGTTTATGCCAACCCCAAAGAGAAGACTAGAATCTCTCATTTTAATGTTGGAAAAATGATTTCAAAAGAAATCAAACACTCAAAATAATTAATTAAGTTGGTTTAATTAATTAAATGCAAAGTGTTGGCAAGAATTTCAAAAGATTGAAATTCAATTTTAACAACACTTAACTCACCTTAATAATTAAACAAGTCGTCAACATTAAAGTGGGAGTTGTGGGAGTTTTAAGGGGTGTTGAGGCGTTAGGCCTCATGTGGGCCCCACCACACTTAATCCCCTCAAGAGAGGTTAAGTGGATGTGGGTCCCACATCTAACTCCCTTTGGGAGGATATAACCAACATGGTTAAAAATAAAAATGTGTTTCCACATTTTATTTAATCTTCTTTTTAATTCCCCCAAAACTAACTCTCATCCCGCATAAAACGCAACCTCGGAAAAGGTCACCTTAAGGGAAAACCGGCGTTGCATGTTCATCGGTGCCATCAGATTTCAATTCCGAGCACCGGTTTAAAAGATAGGAAAACCCGCTTGTTCGTTCACTAAACGTACCCGAGCCAAACTTTGGAAATTGATTCTGGGCACTCCGGGCCTCGGAATCAAGTGCAGTCAGAAACTGCGTTCTTGTAAAATTCCAAAGAAAATTAAGAAAAAATTTTCCTCGAAATTTACGAGTTTTTACAAGTTCAATGTAATTCATTGGATTCATTTTATAGTAATTTTAGATATATAAAAATTTTATTGAACTTTTCACCGTCTTTTACCCACATCCAAGGAGAATTTTCAAATTTACATAAAACATAATTTTACCGCTTCTGTGAGTGGAAATTTAAAAATCCAAAAGACATGGTTTATATCAAGGTGTAAAATGTGGTTCAATAAGATAAAATTAATTTTTGATGAATAGTAACTTTTACCTTTTTTTAACACGATTAAAAGTAAATAGGGTAATTGAGGGTAAAAGTGATATTATTATTACCCTAAGACATGTATTAAGTCTATTGGATAACTTTAATTCGACCCAAAACAACCTTAGTAATAAAATATGACCATTTAGGTCCACTTGGACAAGATTAGGACATTTATTATTATTTTATTTAAAAAAGAGTTAAAATAGTTAAAAACAATGTTTACTAGCTAATTTTTTTAATATAGGGTTATAAATTAGATAAATTAAACTATAAATATTAATTATAAATATAAAATGATTTCCTACCTAATGGTATTTTATTTATAATTTTTATACATTAAATAATTTAATTTATTAATGACACAATGATGATGCAGTAATTACCTTAGTAATGAAAGATTAACATAATTGATATTATAAATACCCAAATAAATGTAATTTGAGTCTTTTTATGAATTAAAATAATTTTATAGGTTAATATGACATGTTATTATTTATTTAATTAACTTTTTTCGAACTAATAATGATGTTATGATTTTCAAAAAAATCAATTACGAAATAGTGTCAAAATTGACATAAATTTGTTTTTAAAACAAATATTATATTATTAATTGTTATTTTATTCCTAAAAATATAAGGATTGGCCAAATGACATAGATAAGGTTATATATATTAATAATGGACCACTTGGGCTTCTTGTTTCTTTTTATAGTAAGTTTAATAACCATATAGGTTAAGAAAACAAGAAGACACGGTAAAAGTAAAATTATTTAACTAAAAGTTAAATATAAATGATAATGTTAAAATAGTCACCTAAACTTTTCTAAAATATATTTGTTGAGATTATGTATACCCATACCCACATTATCTTCAATATAAATCAATTTTCAGCTATTAAAAACAGAATATGTCTTTATAATTAAATAATATTTTAATTTTTTCCTAAGGTGCCCCTCTCCTCCCTTATAAAAGGTCACCTCCTCCCTCTCCTCCTCACACCACATTGAGGCTTCTAGATCAGCCGCAAACTGACAATATATCTTCTCCACTTCCATAGAAACATTTTATAGGTCCTGGTTTTCTTCAAATACTATCTTTAGGGCCCTTAGAGGAGGTTAAGAAGAGGCACATCAAAGAAGAGGTCATGTATGTTACCGATTCTTTCAAATTTATTTCTTTTTATACTTCCTCTTCTTTAGTTTTTTCATTAAAAATTAATAACATAATTAACAATCATATAATTTTATGTTATTATAAATAAGAAACAACACTATTTCACCTTCTATCGATCCTATGAAAAATGAAATCACCCTGCGTGCGTACATACAGAATACCGTCTCCACGTCGTGGTGTAAACTGTTTTCCACCCCCACCTTACTTGGATGGGTATAATGGTGTAATGAATAATAATATATGATTATTGTAATGTGATATTAATTATTAAATAGTATACATACACTTCAATACAATTCCACGATCATTGGAACGGTATCATCGCTCGTGCGTACGTACGGCCTACCGTCTCCATGATGTGATGCGACTCGTTCTACTTGATCTTAATTGAATAATGATTTTATAAATGAATTGAATAATTAAATATGATATATTTTATACTACTACCAATCTGTAAATGATGTAGATTTAACCAAAAAATAGGAATAAGAATATATTTGACAAAACACGCATATGAACATAAAGCAATAAACACCCGAATAACAAGTAGCAATGAAATATTACTAATAAGAAGATAAGAATATGACCATATATGATATCATAACAATGAATATGATTCTTTAATAAGTCAATGACTTTATTTAAATCATTATACAGGAGGTTATGATACATACAATGCATATCAGACCTAATGTAATGGAAAATCTCACAATCTCATTTTTATCCGAGATTGTTTATACTTTGTTATTTACTAGGGTGTATTTATAATACACATCCATGTTTCCTCGATATTTAATATTATTTTTATCCTCCTACAATTTTTTAAATCCAATTTTACCAATTTATGTGTTTTTAGTAAATGATATTAAAGGAATCTTTTGTCGTTTTTAGTATGAGATACTTTTTGACTTTTTCCGGCCAAAGTATGAGAATAATTTTTTTAAACTTATATGGCCTAAATGGATTTTTAGAACATTATTTCCATGAATCCTCCTTTAAAAGTTTTTAATTTTATTTTTAATCAACTTCTTTTAGTTTAACATTGTATGACATGTTTTGAAAGGAAAAATGTTTTTGATGTAGAAAAGATATTTTCCTCAATAATGGAGATCAAGAATTTTATGAAAATTATTTTCCATATAAGATAATATAGGGTTATGTTTCTATCCCCATTTTTTACATTTATTTGAATTTGTTTTGATGGAATTTTATTTATGTTGTCCTTTTATCTTATATGGATTATGTTATGATGTCATGATGTTTAAGAATCCCATTTTTATTACATGGGTTATGCTATGATGTATGATTTATGATCTTGTGGCACAAATAAGAATGGTATAATTATGAGATTGTTGGGACCTATATCTCCCTACAATGCATTGGCTAAAGATTTATATCTCATGAGATAGATATGTCCAGAACAACAGGTTAATCTGGTTCAGTGATACATGACTGAAACGAGGAGTGAACTCAGTTCAGAAATGGACTTTGTCCACTAGGATAGTCTTGGAAATGAATCTTGACTACTAATAATTGATTACATATGATTATGTGTGTATGCCACAAAGTTTAATGTTATGATTATTGGTATTTACATTCACTAGCATGATTTATCCCATGTTCTGATATTATGATATCTTTTTCAGGTTATGATTTTCAAAATGTTATGTTCTTATGAATATGATATGATTGATATTTCTTTTTTTTACCCTTACTGATCATTTGATCTCACCCTTTTGTAAGTTTTCTTTTACCCGGGTCAGGAAGAAGGGTATTATGTAAGATATTCCAAAAGGGACTCTAGATATGATAAAATAAAAGGGAGATAGTGTAGATGATTTATGAACTAGTTTTTTATGTTTCCCAGTTTTTAAAGACATTATACCTATACGATCCTTTCATGGTTTTGTTATATGTTGTAATAAGTGTGCCTAAATTTTGAATTAATAACAATGTGTGTAATGTATGGGTTGTTATAGTTGGTATCAGAGGAAAGGTATGGTCATATTTTGGAAACTAGGATGTGAAATCCTTAGTAAGAACCCTAAGGATATGTCTATGCATAGAACACAATAATAGTGTTTTAGAAATGGCCATGAATAACCTATGATAAGACCTAAAGCATGAAATTTTATTCTTGATTATGTGGTTTTCCGATTTTGATTAGTGTTTCTGACACTATGTTTATTGGTTTTAGTCAATGGAAGAAACCAGAAGGAACTGTGTTAATACTGAATGTGACTGGAAATGCAATGATTGTCCCTCTGAGAAACCAAATGTTTTGGGAGTTGGAATGAAAAATATTGTTGCCATGCTCACACAACATTCTCAAGCTATAAATCATGTAGGACTTCTAAACGAGCAAAGGAGGGAGTTGCATTCTTTTGAATCCTTCATGAGGTAGCATCCACCCTCATTCAGCGGTTCTACTCATCCATTAGTGGATGAACAATGGATCAGAACCATTGAAAAGATATTTTCAGTTCGTCAATGTTCTAAACATGATAAAGTAATCTTAGCAATATATTTTTTTGAAGGTGAAGCTGATCAATGGTGAAATCTCATTAAGAATACGAGGCAAAGAGATGAAATTGAGTCCATGTAATGGGAGGAGTTCAATAAAAAATTTCTCAATAAGTACTTCCCTTGTATTCTTTGAAAAAAGACGGAGAAGGAGTATCTTGAACTAAAGCAAATGGATGATGAATCGGTTGGTACCTATAAAAAAATTTTACAAAACATTCATGGTACGCTTCTAGGATTATTATCCAACCTGAGAGTAATATCGATCGATTCTTTAGTGGCTTAAAACCAAGTCTTCGAAGGGAATTAGCCATAAGGGACTTCAATAGCTACGATGAAATAGTTTGATGTTCTCTCAAGGTTGAGATGGAGATTGGAGTAACCCATCAGTCATATGCATTTGATAAGAAGAGGAATATGGAATTCAAAGGAATATCTAAAGAGAACACTGAAAAGATGATGAGATTTCCCTTATGCTCAATGTGTGGAAAGAAACATGGAGGGAGTCGTCTTAAAGCGACAAGTAAATGTTTCAAATGTGTAAAAGAAGGTCATGAGACATTTGAATGCCACAATGATGGGAAGAAGATATATAGTGATGCGAACAAAGAAAATGGTACACAGAGTGAACCTCCTACACTTCAATTCAATAAGTGCAATGAAATGAGGCATTATGCTAATCATTGCCCTAATCTAAGGGTTGATAAAGATGATCGACGTCAACAGACTCTTAAGGAGAAAGGCAAAGAAAGTCAAATGCAATTTTTATCAGTGATTTGGAGTATGAAAACGAAGTGGGGAAAGGTTTACTTACCATCCACTCTAATGTAGAAAATGTTTTATTTGATTCTAGATCCACCCACTGTTTTATTTCTGAAGAATTTTATAAGGGTATTGTCAGATTACCTAACAATTAGATGTTGAGTTAGCTATGACAACCCCTAATGGCACAACAATCGCATCAAAAGTTTATAATTCATCTCTGATTGATGTTTATGGGAAAGTGCTTCCTTAAAATCTTATGATCCTTCTTATAGTGGAATTTGATGAGATTCTTGGCATGGATTGGAATTCTTTATATGGAGCTCATATCAGTTTCCAAAGAAGGGAAGTCACATTTCATATTCCAGATCGATCTATGATCATCTATCTATGCAAGGATGAACATAACCTTCTAGTGGAAATTTATTCCATCATATGGGTCTTGATTCCACTAAATGAAGGTTATTTATCTCAAATGGTTGGATAGATAATTGCTATTATGAATATGACCATTGTACGGGAGTTTAATGATGTCTTTCCGGAGTAATTTTCAGGACTTCCACCAAATCGTGAAGTTGAGTTTTCGATTGAACTCATAAAGGGTGCTATGACAATTTCAAAGACACAGTATAGAATGGCCCCAATTGAGTTGCAAGAATTGAAGAAACTACTCCATGAGAATATTTATAAGTGATTAATACACCCTAATGTGTTACCTTAGAGAGCACCTATTCTGTTTGTTAAGAAGAATGTTGGATCAATGAGACTCTGTATTTATTATCGAGAACATAACAAGATCACTATCAAGAAAAAATATCATCTCCCACACATTGATGAATTATTTGACCAACGATGAGGAGGTTAATACTTTTCCAAGATTGATCTTCATTTAAGGTATCATTAACTAAGTGTAAAAAGGGAGGATATACCAAATACGGCTTTCCTTACAAGGTATGGACACTATGAATTTATAGTGAAGACATTTGGTCTTACTAATTCCCCTTCTATCTTCCTGGATCTAATGAATAGAGTCTTTAGAGACTATCTTGATCAGTTTATGGTAGTAATTATAGAAACTATTATTCTCTATTCAAAGAACAATGAAGAACATTAAGATCATTTGAGAATTGTGTTGAAGACCCTGAGAAAAGAGAAGCATTATTCCAAATATACCAAGTGTGATTTTTTGCTTCAAAAAGTCACATTTTTTGGTAACATAGTCTCAAAAAAGGGGATATATGTGGATCCAGAAAAAACAGAGGTTATCAAAAGATGGTTGAGACCAACAACAGTAACCGAGATCCGAAGTTTTCATGGTTTGGCTTGATATTATCGATGTTTTGTGGACGATTTTTCACGATTATCTAATCCACTATCTAGGTTGACTCGAAAAGGAGATATGTTCGTGTGTAAAGAGGAGTGTGAAGAGAATTTCAAGGAGTTGAAAAGATGGTTATCCAGTGAACCTGTGGTCACACTACCTTGTAGTGGAGAAAGGTTTCTGATCTATAGTGATGCATCCAAGAAGGGATTGGGGTGTATTCTCATGAAAAATTATATGGTGATAGCTTAAGCCTCATGACAGTTGAAAATCCATGAGCCAAATTACCAAATATATGATTTGGAGTTAGCTGCGGTAATCTTTGCATTAAAGATTTCGAGGAATTATCTTTATGGTGAAAGATGTGATATTTATACTGATCATAAATTTTTAATGTATATTTTCACACAAAAGGATCTGAATATGCGCCAACAAAGATGGTTGGAACTGATTACGGATTACGACTTCTCAATTCATTATCACCCTAGGAAATCAAACAAGGTGGAAGACACATTAAGTTGACAAGAACATGTTATCTTATCCATGATGCGTATCAAAAATGATCCAATATTTATTGATTTAAAAAGGATGGATCTTGGGATTGTAATGTAAGGGGAAAAATCTTATCTTTCTCAAATGAATTTTCAACCATATATACATGTGAAGATTAAATAGGCATAGAAAGAAGATGTAGAGTTACAAAAGAATGTGAGAAATGTTCCTGAATTCAACCTTGATTGTTATAAAATAATAAGGTTCAGGAATCGGGATGGTGTTCCTCCCATCCCAGAGTTAATGAAGGATCTACTAGGTGAGGCTCATAGTACTTCATTCTCTATTCATCCTGGAAGCATGAAAATGTATAGGAACCTAAAAAAGTACTTCTGGTGGGATGACATGAAAAGAAATATTTCTGAATATGTCTCTCGATGATTGGTTTGTCAGTAAGTTAAAGCTGAGAGACAGAAGTCAAAGGGGATGTTACAACCATTACCCATACCAGAATGGAAATGGGAAAACATCACTATAGACTTTGTCACTGGACTTCCTAAAACATCTAAAGGCAATAATGATATCTGGGTTATAGATGATCGTCTTACGAAGTCGGCACACTTCATTTCTATTGGAGAAGATTTCTCTCTGGACCAGCTTCCCGGGATATATGTGAAGGAAGTGGTAAGATTGCATGGAGTACAACTTTCAATTATATCTGATCAGGATCTAGGGTTTAACTCAAATTTAAGGAAATGTCTTTAGAATTCTTTAGATATAGAGTTGAGTTTCAGCACATCTTATCATCCTCAGACAGACGGTCAGTTTGAGAGAACAATTCAAACTCTAAAATCCAAGTTAAGAGCTTGATCTATGGATTTCAAAGGTGGTTGGGATCAACACCTACGTTTTGGGAAAATTTTTTATAATAATAGCTTTCACTCCAGTATTCAAATGGATCCTTATGAATCTCTCTATGGATAGAATTTCAGAACTCCAACTTTATGTGATGAAGTTGGGGAATGAAAGCTATTAAAACCTGATCTTGTTGATGAGATGGCAGAAGAGGTCCGATTTATTAAACAACACATAAGAGCAGCTCAGAGTCGACAAAAATGTTATGCCGACAACCGAATAAAAGACCTAGAGTTTGAAGTGGGTGATAAAGTGTTCCTACGAATATCTCCTTGGAAAAGAGTAATGAGATTTGGAATGAAGGGAAAGGTGAGCCCTAGGTATATTGGTCCTTTTGAAATATTGGATCGTGTTGGGAAGGTAGCTTACCGATTGGTGCTTCCACCGAATCTCTCTCAAGTTCATGATGTATTCAATGTATCTCTCAGGAGAAAGTACATACCAGATCATTCAAATGTACTAAGCTCAGAAGTTGTACCGCTGGAGGAAGATCATTCTTATGAAGAACAGCCGATTGAGATTCTGGATAGTAGTGAAAAAGTTCTATGGAACAAGACCAATCACTTGGTGAATGTTTTATGGAGGAACCACCAATTAGAATTAGATAAATGGGATCTTGAGGATATGATGAGGGAGAGGTAACCTTATATGTTTTTTACAATGTGACGAATTTCGAGGGAAAAATTCATTTTAAGGGGGGTAGAATGTGACACCTGAGATTTTATGAGAAATATTTTGTTTTTTTTTGTATAATGTTATATAAAAGAATATTTCAATACACACAACACTGTATTGGCTTGCGATATAAGTAATAGAAACCATCCTCGATAGTCTGTGTTGTATGCAATACTGAGCTTTACGAAACAACGATATGTTATTAAAATATTATATAAACTAACTGTTATGAATAGTAATACCCAATTTTTATAAATTTTAAAATTTTATCATTCAAAATGGACTTCATTTTTGGATTTTAAATATCGAAATTATCTTAGTGTGAAATTTGGGCATTTTTCTGAAAACTTTCAATTTTTGATGAATAGTGAAAACACTTGTTTACTATTTAAAAAGTGAATTTTTATTTAAATAATTATTTATTTTAATAATATTTATTTTAGGAAAAAATTTATACATAATACATATATAAGTTCAATGTAATTCATTGGATTCATTTTATAATAATTTTAGATATATAAAAATTTTATTTAACTTTTCATCCTCTTTTACCCACCTCTTAGGAGAATTTACAAATTTACATAAAACTTAATTTTACCGCTTCTGTGAGTGAAATTTCAAAAATCTGAGAGACATGGTTAATATCAAGTTGTAAAATATGGTTCAATAAGATAAAAATAATTTTTGGTGAATAGTAACTTTTTACTTTTTTTACCACAGTTAAAACTAAAAAGGGTAATTAAGGGTAACAATGATATTATTATTACCCTAAAACATGTCCTAATTCTATCGGATAACTTTAATTAGACAAAAAACAAACTTAGGAATAAAATATGACCATTTATGTCCACATGGATTAGATTAGGACATATATTATTATTTTATTTAAAAAAAGAGTTCAAATAGATAAAATCCACATTTAATAACTAAATGATTTTTAATATAGGTTTCTACATAAGATAAATTTAACAATCAATATTAATTAGAAAGATAAACATATTAAATACCTAGTGTTATTTTATTAATAATTTTTAGAAATTAAATAATTTAATTTATTTATGACACAATGGTGATGTAGTAATTACCTTATTAATGAAAGATTAATATAATTGATATTATAAATACCCAAATAAATGTAATTTGAGACTTTTTATGGAATAAAATAATTTTATAGGTTAATATGACATGTTATTGTTGATTTAATTAACTTTTTTCAAACTAATAATGATTTTATGAGTTTCAAAAATATCAATTACCAAATAGTATCAAAATTGACATAAAATAGTTTTTAAAACAAATATTACATTATTTTTTGTTATTTTATTCTTAAATATATAATATTCATCCAAATGACTTATATACGATTATATTTATTAATAATGAACCACTTGGGGTTCTTTTCTCTTGTTATAGTAAGTTTAATAACCATATAGTGTAAGAAAACAAGAAGACATTGTAAAAATAAATTATTTAACTTAAAGTTAAATCTAAATGATAAGGTTAAAATAGTAATATAAACTTGTCTACAATATATTGATTGATAATATTTCGACCCATCCCCACCTTAGCTTCGAAAAAAATTAATTTGGAGCTATTAAAAACCGAATATGACGTTTTAATAAAATAATATTTTATGTTTTTCCTAAGTTGCACCTCTCCTCCCTTATAAAAGGGCACCTCCTCCCTCTCATCCTCACAACACATTGAGCCTTAATTCTCGGCCAACCCCTACCAATTTCTCTTCTACACTTCCCTAGAAACATACTAGAGGTCCTGGTCTACTTGAAATACCATATTTAGTGCCCTAATAGGTGGTTAAGAATAGGCGCTTCAAAGAAGAGGTAATGTCTGTTACCGATTCTTTATAATTTATATCTTCTTCTACTATCTCTTCTTTGGTTGTTTAATTATAAAGAAATAACATTAGTATCACTCACATACTAATATGTTATTATAAATATGAAACAACCCTATTTCACTATATATCCATCCTACGGAAAATGAAATCACCGTGCGTGCGTTCGTACAGAATATCATCTCCACGTCGTGGTGTAATATGTTTTCCACCACCACCTTACTTGTATTGGTATAATGGTGTGAATAATAACTATATATGATTATTGTAATGTGATATTAATTCTGAAATAGTATACATACACTTCAATTCAATTCCACGATCATGGGAACGATATCATCGCTCGTGCGTACATACACCCTATCGTCCCCATGATGTGATGCGACTCATTCTACAAGATCTTCATTGAATAATGATTGTATAAATGAGTTTAAAGAATAAATATGATATATATTATACTACTAACATTCTGTTAATAATGTATCTATAACCTAAAAGGAGCAATAAGAATTTATTTGACAAAACACGCATAAGAACATAAAGCAATAAACACCCGAATAACAAGTAGAAATGAAATATTACTAATAAGAAGATAAGAATATGACCATATATGATATCATAACAATGAATATGATTCTTTAATAAGTCAATGACACTATTTAATTCATTATATAGGAGGTTCAGAAACATAGGAAGAATATCTGACCTAAGGAAAGGAAAAATCTCACAATCTCATTTTTTCCGAGATTGTTTATACTTTGGTATTTAATGGGGTGTATTTATCATCCAAATCCTTGTTTCTTTAATATGTAATATTATTTCTATCCTCCTTTATTATTTAAATCCAATTTTACACATTGGTGAGTTTTTAGTAAAATATATGAAAGGAATCTTTTGTCGTTTTTAGTACAAGATACTTTTTGACTTTTCTGGCCAAAGTATGAGAAGAATGTTTTTTTAACTTATACGTCCTGAATGGATTTTTAGAACATTATTTCCATGATTCCTCATTTAAAAGTTTTTTAGTTTACTTTTAATCAAATTATTTTATTTTATCTTTGTATTACATGTTTTCAAAATGAAATTTATTTTGATGTAGAAAGGATATTTTCCTCAAGAATGGAGTTCAAGCGTTTTATCAAAATTATTTTCCATCTAAGATAACATAGGGTTCTGTTTCTATCCATATTATTTACATTGATTTGATTATGTTATGATGAAATTATTTTTATGATTTCCTTTTATCTTATATGGATTATGTTATGATTTCAAGATGTTTAAGGATCTCATTTTTATTACTTTGTTTATGATATGATGTATAATTTATGATCTTTTGGCACCGATAAGAATGGTATCCTTATGATATGGGTGGGACCTATATCTCCCTCCAATGAATTGGGTAAATATTTATATCTCATGAGATATACATGGATGGAATGCCACATTAATCTGGTTCAGTTATGCAGGACTGAAATGAGGAGTGAACTCGGTTCAGAAATGGACTGTGTCTGCTAGGATAGTCTTGGCAATGAGTCTTGACTACTAAGAAATGATTCTCTATGATTATGTGTGTATGACACAAAATTTAATGTTATGATTACTAGGATTTAAATTTCAAAACAATTATTTATCCCATTTTATGATATTATGATCTCTTTTGGAGGCTACTATATTCAAAATGCTATGTTCTTATGAATATGATATGATTGATATTTATTTTGTTTACCCTTACTGAGCATTTGAGCTCACCCTTTTGTATGTTTTCTTTTCCCCAGGTCAGGACGAATAGTATTAAGTATGATATGCCAAAAGGGACTCTAGATAGGATAAAATAAAAGGGAGACAGTGTAGATGATTTATGAACCAATTGTTTATGTTTCCCAGTTTCTAAAGACACTATACCTGTACTGTCCTTTCATGGTTTTGTTATATGATGTAATAAGTTTGCTTCAATTTTGAAGTAATAAAAATGTATTTAATGTATCTGTTGTTATATTTCAAGGAGGAAAATATAATATTTCCTTCTCACCACCTCTTAATGTGTCAACTTACTATAGAAAGCAACTTGAGGGGGAAATATTGATCTCAAATTGGATATCAAAATGGCCTTTCACACAATTGATTGGAATTTCATTGGGCGCATCCTACATTATTTTGTATTTTACGTAATGTTTATTCAATAGATAAAAGTTCATATTAGATCTATTAACATTTCCATTATCATTAATTGTTCCCTAGAATGTTACTTAATGAGCTCAATGGGAGTGATGCACGATGACCCCCTCTTTGCCAATTTTTTTTCAACAACTAAAGACTATATGAGTAGGCTTCTCCACCATATGACATGTTTGGGTGAAATAAAAACAATAAGAGATTCAGGAGGCCTCTCTTCCCCCTCTCTACTTCTCTCTTCTGATGATATTATTATCTTCACTAAAGGAGAAAGGAGAAACATTAAAATCCTAAAGAAAACTTTACTACACTATGAGACTTTCTCAGGCGAGGTGGTAAATTGGGGCAAGTCATTTATTTATTTTGGTTAAAACGTACCTGCAACAAGGAAATAAATTAATATATTTGAGCTTGGTATTCATGAAGGGTATCTCCCCTTTTCCTAGCTTGGGTTGTTGTGTTCTTCGGCAGAACCAGGATCTCATACTTTGTGAAAGTTATGAGCCAGGTAAGAATGACCCTCTCCTTCTTGTAAGGCAAATCACTCTCAATGGTAGGAAGCCATTGGTTAGTCAAACATGAGGCCACCTAAAAGCTCGTATACTCCCTTATGATCTACTTTGGGTCTGCTTCATTGATTTAATCTTTAAACACCTTGATGAATAACATTGTGTGGAGTGGGAGTATTAAGGAACAACAAGTAATTTCTTCTCCTAGGAAGAGATGATGCATGTTGTATGATAAGTGTGGGATTGAAGTTTAGAATCTGGCCTCTTTCAATGGATATTTGCAACCACAGTTCATATGGAAGATAATTAATGATAGTTCATAGTCATTGGAATTCCTCAGATCCAAGCTCCTCAAAAGACTCATTGAAGAGAAAATGATCAACATTCAATCCTCAATCTGTCCTGGGCTGAAAAAACTTTTCCAGCACAGAAATAGTAGATCCCACTAGATTGTCAGTGGTCAATCCTCTCCCAGTTTCTCGAAACATAACATGACAGGGTCTCCACTAATCGACTGTGTTGATATCATGGACCCAAATACTGATTATGACTCCTCTATTAAATATAAGCTTGAGCATGGCAATAATCTCCTCCTCATATTGTTTCTAGGGTTGAAACCTATAAATTCCCAATGACATGTATATGAATATGTTGGAACCAATTGTAAATGATTCCTTGATTCTAAGGAATACTAAAATCCCGTTATCCATCGGGAGAGCACATGAATTGAATGATTTCACAAAAAATTATACTTCCAACATGCTTCTTCATTCTCTAGAGACATCACCTTGGAAAGAACCCTATTCAGATGAACCTACAATGAGTGGGTATCAATATCTATTCTAGAAGTGTACTCTACCAATAACATCTCTAATATTTCAATCTTCTTTTCCTCTCCTGCAATACTTATGTATCTCCCTGGATTATGTTTTCAAACTCTTTGACTTACAAACTCCTCAAGCTACAAATATCTCTCAATTCCTTCTAGATTTGGCTGCTATACAGTGCTCCAAAAAGGTTTTTTCTCTCTTCATGGTTGCCTATGCTAAAGTTATACATACAATATGGAATTTTCGCAACAAAAAACTGCATGATCAAGCTACCCAACTCGCAATGCTGCACTTTCCAGCATCTTGCATGCGGTTCAAAATGACAACAAGGTGCTTTCAGAATGATGTAATAATTCAGGGAATGAACTAGTTGTCATGAGAAGGCTCCAAAATCCTGGTAATTTTCCCAAACCTCATAGAACCAAGGACGTTCTATGGATTCCACCATTTTCAGGTTGGATTAAGTGCAATACGGAAGGTTCCTAAAAGGGTAATACAGAACCTTATGGATATGGTTTCATCTTATGGGATCAATATGGTTATTTTTTTGGAGGGAGAATAGGGTACATGAGGACATGCCACGACACTTGAGGTAGAGATTCATGGAATCATTAATGTGGTTGTTATTTCTTGACAAAATTAACTAGGACATAGTATGGTTTGAATGTGATTCAATGTCTATGGTGCAAGCTATTTGGATGGGCCAGATTCATCTTGTCTGGAAGCTTACCACCCTACGGAACAAATTATTGAAAAATCATGCCTTCATGAACTTCCTCATCACAAACATCAATCAGGAAGCAAATCAACTTGCAGACCATCTTTCTAACAACATATCCTCTGAAGGAAATTGCATTCATTACACCAGAATACCTCGTGAGCTAATGAATATACTTCAACATTATAAATGAAGACATTCATATTTCCGTCTTGTGTAACTCTTTTTTAATAATTTAATGCCTCGTTGCTTTATTTTCTAAAAAAATTAAAAATTAAAAAAGGAAAATTTACCTACATAATTTAAAAGTTTCATGTAAATACTTTTATAAAAGTATTTTTTTTCATCTATGCAAGCATACCAGATGGATTGTTAAGTTTCACATAGAATATTTCCTTATAATTCCATTAATATTACTATGTAATTTAAAATGATAATGATCAGAGGATGGTTACGTAAAACATGTTTCTTTCATATAGGATAATTAATCTATGATTATATAATGATTCCTTATATGATATCATCAACTTCCATTATCTTGATGAATTAACATTATGTGATAATGAAAAGTTCATAAAACCAATTTATTTTACAATAGAAATTCTATGATATTATTATTATATGAATTTGTCGTGCATATATGTGTGGTTTTTGTTATATTCACATTAGAACTATAATTATATAACCTTATATGCATTGGGAAGTGAATAATATTTCATGAGAAAATGATAACATCGCTGCTGAGTGAAAACTTTTGAAAAATAGACTACATCTATAATGACTGTCTCGGAAGTAAACATTGACTATGGAATTAATGGAATAGAGAGTACACCCAATACACAATGATTGACTTTATAGTGGTCCATAACTATGTTTATGATTTTCTACATATTTATGGGAAAATATTATGTTTTATTCTTTAGATATATTCTAATGGATCATGATTTATTATAGATGATTCCAAAACAAATATGACGTAGGTCTACTCTTATAAAATAACCTTATACCACGATTCATGATTAATGATCTTTGACTGATTAGGTATCACTTTGTTAATATAGGATAAAGTCCTCATGCCATATTATTATTATATATTTTGATCACTATTTGATATCCTATAGGTCTTCCCATTCTAAACAAATATAGACAGTAATTCTTATGTGACTTTTTTCCTAAGATATGATGAATTTAATTTAATATTAAATGTCTAAGAATTGTATTTTGATAGAAGAATATTATGGGAGTTGTTGAATATCTTTTGTGAAGAATATAATAATGATTCTATTCTCTTAATAAACTAATTATTAATGGTTATCATGAATGTATAATTGTGATATGTATGAATATTAAAATAAAATCATGTAATATTTATTTACATTCTCCTAAGGTCACCTATGTTAGTACCAATTTATGGATTAGTTACTTTTAAATATTAATTTTAGAAAACATTAATGATAACCCATACCATAATCCCTATGTAGAGGAGTATATAATATTTTATTATAAAGAAAATAATGTTATTATCCTAGAAAATACATCACTTTTTACATCATGTAAAGGGTATGTGGCTATGGAATAGATACACAATGATTTAATAACCCTAAATTTGGTTGAATGATTATTAACTTAATCATGATATTTGAACAGTGAGGCATCCTAAGGAAACACAAATTGATAGAAACTCATTGGGGATATTTCTTGGTTAACCCACATTATCTTTATGAGCCAATTTTCTGAATGATTTTATAAAATTTTTGTATAAAATTGGTGAGCCACAGTGATATTCGATACACTAAACTTATAACGGTTGGAAAGAAGGTGTCATATTTTAGGACTTCATAAGGATTTTTTTCAAAATAATATTTTTGTTCACATTGATAATTGATGTTTGATACTCATAATTCATTTTTTTGGTTTTATTTAATGAATTAAACTATGTGTAATCATGTGAAAAATTAATTCAATATCCAATTCTATATCAATCTTCTTGAAAATGATATGGAATGAGATTTTGATTTTAAATAATGTGTCTATTCCCACCAAACACACCCATTCCATGATTAGTAAATTGAATCATGTTGATCTTCTAAACTACAAAATGAAGGAATAAATCAATATTAGTTCATTTATATAAAATTCCCACTATTCTTTTTTCATCCTCCATCACACTAATTTTGAGAAAATGGATAAATGATATATATATATATATATATATATATATATTATTTTTTTCTTGAAATTCTTGAATAACGTGAGGCATGTTATGGTTATATATTCTTTGGAAGTCAATGTTGATCAATGGTGGAATAATATGAATATTACAATAGAAGTGGAGTTAATTGAATCTATAAATATAATTATTTTAAGATGGTATTTATTGATATGTATTTTTCTCACAATATTTAAACTATTATATATATGGAGTTTTTCAAACTAAATAAAATGGATAGGGATTTAATTTGCAAATAGAAAGAAAATTTAACCATTATTGTAAAGGATTATTATAGTTTTATTATCAATAATGAAAATAAATTAGATTGATTCTTTAGTGTGTCAAGACCATGTCTCAATATGGAATTAAAAATATGTTTCCTTTATATATATATGAAATAATTTAATGTGAACTCAAGTTAGAAAATTATAGAGGATACTCCCATTGTTCTTGGAGTTTTCATAACAAGAAGAGATATATTAAATTTAGGGAAATTCAAATAATAAAAACCATGAAGGAATGAAAAATGATCATCTTTCTTGTTAAATGTGTTAAGGGAAGCAGGGAGGAAATTTCCTTATGGGGTCTGATAAAATTTTTATGTGTGGAAAAGAGCTTTATTGATCAAACTAATGATAAAGTGGTGTGGATAGTCTTTTCAATTATAGTGGGAATTCTCAATAGAATGTTACAACCACACTTTAATGATATCATTTCATGGAGTGTGGAATTTACAACAATATGTGCATCAATGCATTGGTTAGTGATAAAAATTTATTTCTTTGACCTATTAAACCAAGAGATAAAAAAAAATTCATGGGACCCTAACTATGTATATTTTCTAACAGGAAGAATTCATCAATGATAAACTAACCATTAAATCTATAATTTTTAATTTATTTTATTGATTATGGATCTAACCGCTAATTTATACTGAAATAATATTATAAGTGAATCAAATATAACCCAAAAAATAGATATTGAGTTATTAGTAAAAACTAATAATTGTATGATGATCAAATACCATGTTTAATTCTCCTCCACAATTGATGTTTCTGGTATTGTCGTATCTTCAGAACGATTCATTCGCCCATTTGATAAATGTTTTGTTACATTTGGAATGGATTAAAACACTTTATATAGACCTCATATAAATTTTAGTATCCCCCTAAATCATGATGTATTATTTTCAATATAAATCATGCATTATTGGACACATATTTCAATGAATCCATGTAGAATAGACATTATTGAGTTGTGTGAATTTTAGAATAAATTAATGAATAATATTAATTAATTGTTCAGATGGCCAGTTGAATCACCTTGTGGTGTACATGCTCCTTTTATAAAGAGGAAATATGGGTTAATGATTACCTTTATTCTCGAGATAGTCGAATTAGATTCATGTAGGAGGATAAACTCTATCCAACCATTCATACAATTTATGGTCATTGTGAATTTATATTGATTCCATTTGGCTTTACTAATACCCCTTCTATATTTAAGGATTTAATGAACAATGTCTATAGGTATTACCTATATAATATTGTAGTTTTCTTTAAAAATTAGATTTTTATATATTAGATGGTTAATGAAGATCTTAAGTATCATTTACGACTATATTATACAATATAATGAAGGATAAGTTATAAGAAAAATTTATAAATTGTTAGTTTTACCTAAATGTTTTATTCATTGGAAATATAATATCAAGTGAGAGTAAATTAGTAAATCACTGAAAGACATATATATATATATATGGAAATGTACTAGAATAACAATATTGACAAATATATAGAGTTTTTGTAGGTTGTCTAGTTATTATCATCAAATTTTGATGCATGTCCGTCATATTTATAATCCACTATCCATGTTTACATTTATAAGATACATGTTACTATAGAAAAATGAATGTTTAGAAATTTTCAAGAAGATAAAGAAAAGATTTTTATTGTACTTATACTCACACCACAATTTAGTGGCTATTGGTTTACAACCTATCGTGATGAATCAATTAAAGTACTAGGATGTTTCTATAAGAATAATATTGAGACCACATTTATCTCATGCCGATTGAAAATTCATGATAAATTTTAGTTGAAAAATTATATGGAGATAAATGTAGTAAATTTTAAGTAGAATGTATAGAGATTTAATATTAATGTTAAATATTGTGATATATATACCAACTAGTTCAATAATTTATTTCATGGATAATAAATCAAAATAGGTTTTGTGGAAACCCTCATGGAATAAAAATATTAAAAGATAATAAACTCATATAAAAAACAAAAAATAATAATAATACCATTATCATTATAACCAAATGGGAGGCCTATTAAGAATATAATTAATTACTCTTCATCAATATGAAATTTAGTTTACATAGTATATAATGAGATCATCCCACCACTTACCATGGTATTTAATTGTTTATCCTTTACCTTGGTAATTTAATTACAAATTATGATATATTTCCTTTGACCTTTTAACATATAAACATTATCCTATAATCCATCATGGATGATCTAATGTTTCTTATTTCTTATTTAACCATCCCCGAGGATTGAAAATTTTGAGTATAAATTTTAACAATAGCTCTACGCGTATTAGAGTAGTCCCTTAATGGTCACGATTTCTCTTCCTTCACATATTTGAATCCCTAACCACCAGTTTTAGAAAATACCATTTTACCTTTATCAATACTAGTATTTACTTACTTATCATCCATCTTTACAAATTGGTTTCATCCAACATTTGAGTAGCTTCCTTCTTTGAAAAATTATGATTGTCTTCAATAAAAATACACCAAAAATAATTTCATTCATTAATTGTAACATAGATGTCTGTTATAATGGTATTTTCAGAAACAAACATCTCATTATCAGTAATAAATACACTTAAATGAAATTGATAATTATCTTTGGACTCATTGGTATCACTAGACTGAGACCCTTATCCAAATTAAAAACCACGTCGTTCATCCATTTATCTGTCTGAATATTCTCCACCAAGGATCCTGAAATTGTATTATCTTTATCAATTTGGTGAGTATCAATGTTAGATAAATTCCCCCATTGCATTATATGGGTGTATTACATCTTTATGATTTTTCTGAAAAAACACCGCCATCTCAGTTGACTCAATTTCCCTTACTCCACATGACATTGTCTCCACAATCAAGATTAATGTGTCAATATATCTTGCATTTGGTGGATAAAGGAGGTAGATAATCATAGTGTAAATTATAATAAAACAAATTCCAATCATTATTAATCCATAAAAATTGATAAAAATCCCCAAAAATGTCCAAGAATATAAAAATAAAAGTAACCAAGGGGTGGGAGAGATTGATAGTTGAGTATTTCATTTTGAGCACGGAGCCTATAATATTTCAAATCCCTATAAGGTCTTCAAAAAGAAAAAATAGAGGCAATTTATAATAAATCCCACTCATATCATCATAAGGGATATTAACATCCCCCCTTGGAAAATAGGGTCCATTTATAGATGTCCATGTTGAAACCTTCTATTCTCCATATTTGTTTACTTTGTCCTCGATAAATTTGTTCCAGATCCTAAATGAAATAAAACACATGATCACCATCTAGAATCTATATATTAATTTAATATTAACTAATTACATTTATTGTATGATTAATTTAATAATTTTATGGTGACCAGCCTTTTAAATATACAACCAGAGTAAGATTAAAATCATCTACCAAAACCCAAAACCATTCCTTTTTAAATGATACATTTAAGGAACACATATAAAAAAATTGAGGACTAAAGGGATATAAATTATCAATGAAGATTTTATGTAGATTTCCTATTTATGATACTTTTTCATCATGGATTTTCTAGGATCAGTATCTAGTGGGGAAACATCATAGAATAAGATACCATCTAGGTATGAAATTTATATAAATTGAAAAATACATATTTATATATTGACAAATAAAGATTTTAATATTCAACAAACAATACAGTTGCACATGATTAATTATTTTTACTACATAATACATAATTACCCTGATAAGTTGAATTATTGGGATGATTCTATTAGTTTAAAAGACAATGATAGTCAGTCCATGATGAGGATTGATAAATATCTAATACATGATGAGTTTCAAAATATAGATCATGAAATATTATTTATAGTATAAATACCTAACCGTTGTCAGATGAATTATGAAACATCCATCCATGAGATGATTGAGAAAAAAAATTCAGTATATAGAACTAAATAAAATGGTGAAAAATATTATTAAATTTAATCATGGATTTCATAGAATGATAATATTTAAGAATTTAGTATGTTTCTTGTCAATATCATACATGAATAATGATTTATTGGTTTAATATCATACCATATGAAAGTGGGATCGATTTTCCCACAAAAACAATAGAAGAGGATAAACATGTTAGAATCTATACCAAAGAAACTCTCCACTATGATAAGTGTACCAGAATACAAACGGGTGTCACATTTCAATGTACATCAAAAGGTAGTTAAGAAATATAAAAGATTTCCCAGGTCCTTACGGATGAACTCACCATATCCACAGGTCAAGAGATAGAACCTCCTCTAAGTGGTGCTCTACCCCTACTCAAACCTAAAATGATATAATCTAAAAACACCCTAAGGTATATGTATGGTGTGAGAAAAGTACATGTATAATTTTACCCAAATATTCTACAATATATTAGATTATTAAATAAACCAGTGGAATGATTTCAATTGTAAATATTTTTTTTTCATTTTAGATTATATTTAATAAAAAAATTATATACAACATCAAATAGTGAATAATATTTCAATTAATGTATTTATTTCTCAAGTGATGGAATATTTCTATAAATATTTCTTAAATGATAATTTTATATTAAGATGTTTATATAAATCATAAGGCATGAAAATAGTTTACAAACATGGGAATACATTTATATATTTTATATAAACAATTGATAAAATTGTTTATCTTACAAATACGTACCTATTTTTCAATGCATGGGACTTCAAACTCTCCATGTGATCACGAAACTATGGGTACAAAATCATCCTTTGACACTAGCTAAAACAAGTCATCCCCATCGCCCAAGGGATGTGACATGCTGAATTTATGTTTTCCAATATGGTAATATCATAGAGAGTATCCAAATAACTCATTAATTAACTAAAAATTTCATGTTCTCTAATACAATCAATGATGTGAAATTTATTTTAAGACAATATAAAAATATTTAAATCCAATAACCCCTTTAAAAATTGAAATTTTTTTATTTAAAAACCAAAATGGGATTTTAATAAAAAAAATGAATTTTCTAATATGAAACCATTTTTATTCTATCAAAAATAATTTTAAGACATTTTCACAAGTTTGAAATCATTTCAAAAAAAAATCCATCTATTTCACAACAAACCACAAATTAAATGGAATTGGAGTTTTTCCCAATATTACATTAAATTAATTTTATAATTAAAAACAAAATATTTGAATTGAAATAAATTTCTATAATAATCCCCAATCCAATGGGATTAGAGGTTTTAAAAAATCAAATCAAAACCCATATTCAAATCTCCCAATAAACTGAAATTGGGTTTTTATAAGATAATTTGAAATACATTTCAAGAAATAGAATCTAAATCAACTATTTAAGAAGGTTATGGAATTCAAGGTTAATAAATTGGTTTAATCAGAATGGATCCACCTACCTTTTCATAGATATAGAATCCCCGCAAGGAAACCCTCTAACATGAAAAATGGTGCATAAGATCATGGAAATAAACCTTGAAATGAGATTTAATAACAAGTTGTTTAAATACATCAATATCAAGATGATCCATCAAAATCTAAGGAAAGAATAGAAAATTAAATACAGATTTTGGGAGATAACATGCCTAGAGAGTCACACCCCGACCGTAGTGATGATCAATCAGAATACAAAATGACCTGAAGGGGTTGGATGTTTCCATAATTTCATAGGGAAGGCTCTAGGTTGAGATAAAGGAACACAATGGGAGGAACAAATAGATATTTCAGCTGGTCGTCCCCCATAAAACCCCCCTTTTTGGACATTACACTATGTGTAACCCAATTACTCATCATGTAATTAGTAAATCCCATAATCTATAATAATCATATTACCATTTTGATTAAAAATGAATTAATTTAATTTTTAATTTACATATCTTGTAACCCTATTACACATCATGTAACACTATTAAAAATTTTGTAACTCTGTTAAACATCGTCTAATACTCCAGGAGGATACTGAATCAAAAAGATGCATGCTAAAAACTTCAATAAATACCTAACTTTACCATTATAGGTCTCCTCCAAATTCCTTCTTGACTATAACATTTTAATGAAAATAAAAAACCATAAAAAGGTTTAGAACATTACTCATAACAAGGTAACAAGATTTTACGACCACACCACCATAGAAACATTTCTTCTCTAGAAATCCTATGACGAATTTAACATGCAAAAAAGGTTTGACTAATACTCTCTCATGAAAACCTCATGCTCTCATGTATCATGTTAATCAAAACAAGGATTTTGTAGAACTCGAACCATTGGAATCATTCTCCCACAATGTAAATTGTATTTAGAACCAACAACCCTGATAGGATTCTAATTCCCAGATAAGTATGGATCATCATTGATATCACTCCAGCTTAGAATGTGATATGGATTAGATAGATACTTTTAGAGGAGAGATACATGAAACATGTAATGTCTCCCTCTTAGATGTGTCGGAAGTTCTAACTATTTATCCACATTTCCCACCTTATCAACAACATCCAATGCTCTCACAAAAGGGGGAGCAAGATTCCCTTTCTTCCAAGGACTTTGAAGACCAAACTGAGATGAATCATTCAATAAAACAAGGTCAATAATTGAGAATAAAAAATTTTAATATCCAATATCTGCATAATACTTATACCAGCTATGTGGAATCAACATCATCTAATGAATCAATGAAATCATTGATGTTGTATCTTTAACCAAGTTGTGGTAGTCATCGGAGAATCCATCTTTTAAAATTCCTTAACAAACCAATGATAATACATTGCTAATCCCAAGAATCATTGAATATCGAAGGCATTTTGTGGCTTTTTCAAATTCATAACAGCCATTGCCTCTTCGGGGTAAACTAGAATACCCAATTCTGAAATCACATTTCCCATGAAATGTACTTCACAAATCCAGAAATAAAATTTCAATAGCATGGCCTATAGATTATGATTTCGCAGAAAACCTAGAACTGATCTCATATGATGTACATGATCATCCTCTTACATAGTGTAAAAAATATATCATTCATAGATACCACCATAATGCTATCAAGATACTCATATAAAATCTTACTCATTATATCCATGAACATAGAAGAATCATTAGTTAGAACAAAGGGAATAATGAGGTATTCATAAGTGTTATAATAGCCCTAGAAAGTATATTTATGAATTCCAGATTCTTTTCTCATTGGTTGATAGTATCCAAATCGATGTTAATTTTTTAAGAACCACTTTTAACCATTTAATTGATAAAATTGATCATTAATCCATGTAAATTGATACATTTTCATTTAAAAAATTCAATTTAGTTTTTGTTACTTAATACATAGTCAATGTGTTGCATCATATTATTATGTAAAGTGATTTGGCATCGCCAAAGATAACACAAACTAAAGTATAAGGGCATTCTGTAAAAGAGCATCCAAATGGGACTTTAACTCATTAATTTCATCTAGATACATTCAATAAAAGAGGATAGAAACTAGTTTTGTACCAATCACTAAATCAATAATAACCTCTACCACCCTTATTGGTGGAAAACACCAGAAGTCTGAAGGATGCACATCAAGAAAATAGATGATTGTTAGAGGTATATCAACACTCATGGATTATCACTAAAATAAAAAAGAAAACACATATATCACATTCCCCATATCTGAAAAGATGGTTTGTTCTACAAGTCCTTGGGTAATATTCTCCTTGAAAAGCACGACACACACCATCAGGTGTATGGAAGAGACCCATAAAAGAAAGAAATCAGTATGAAATTTATTTTTAATGTTCCAATCCATTAAAATATTGATTTCAAGATGTTTCAAGTCGAGAACCAAAATGTCCCAAGGAAGCATAACATCTGATAAAGAGAATGTAAAACATATCTCTCTCTACATACTAAGGGTGTAGTAATATCCATTATAGAAGATAAAATATCCATGGGAAGATTAAAAAGATTAAAAATTCATCAGGAAATAATCAAATGGTATGCACCAATATCAAATAGAGTAATCAATAATGAAAATTTTATAGAAATGGTACCTCTCACAATCATTAGACCTGTATCCGCTTCCTCGGGAGAGTCCTCCACTACGTGAAGAAGCTACATTCTGAATGCCTATGGCCAGAACCCTTCTGTAACGGAAGCATGTGATTTCCATTTAGTTTTAGGATTTGCTAATGATTATGTTATACTTCACAGACTGGAAATGGTATTGATGAACTTTATCATGCAACTTTAGAATCCATAGAATCCAGAAACATTGACTGCCTCATTGCAACCCCTCTTTGAATTCCACGGCTATTCACACTAATAGTATATCAAATGGCATATATTGAGAATTGAAGGAGGTCAAGATCGATCCTACTATTAAAAATTTACATGAGAATAATTACACTTACAATTTCTTAAAAGGAACTCACACTTCCATTTGGAGAAAAAGAAACTCCCATTAACCCTGACATACCAGTCAGGTCTATCTCAACCATCATCTCCCTATCCAGCACATAAGTATAAGTAGGAAACTTCATCAAGAATACCTGAAAGAGGATATCTGACTAAATTACCTAATAGAACAATTGAGCCTTTGTATTATCATTATATATAATCTATGAACAAAATTGAACAATATCAGTGAAGGGACTTGAATAATAAATCATGGTTCCATCTTCATTCTCAATAAAGAAAAACCTAACACCCTTGGCCAACACCACTTACTATGGATAGAACTTGTTGGTGTAAATAACCTTGATGTCCTTATACAAAAACCCTTATGTTTCTTATAAATAACCATCATGTTCCATAATCTTCTTCATGATCCTTATAGAACAATGGTGTCACACTTCACCATGATGTCATTAGTTGTATAGAACAACACAAAGAGTTGTTTTATTTGTCCCATCCATTCCTTACCATGTTGAGGATCAGTTGAGACATTGAACACCAATTCCTTCTGGTGGAGGAACTCTTGAGAATGAATTTGAATAATATTATGTTAAGGATCCATAACTAGAGTATAAACGATGACTAGTTATGGTGAATTTCCATGACACTGGATAGTATGCTTGATCATCTCAATCAAACTCAAGTCCATAGTAGGATTCACATTCTATGGCTCTGCATCATCTTCCTAATAGATCAGATCCACACGTATTATCAGATGCATGATGCTACATTATATTAGTAGACAATAAGGAGGACATTAGATTAACAGTAAAGTTAACTGACAAGTGAATGAAAACCCAATTGGTAATAAAATAAGGTTTTTATTTCAACTAATTCTAATTAAAATCATTGAAAATACTATAAGTAATCGATGAGACAGATTTCCCAAATGACCCATGGTGACTTAAGGTTCATTGTAGTGGTATATATCCAAACTATCAATCCTAACTACCTCATATTCCATGATAAGAGAACTAAATAACGTACTGACATCAAGGTACGATGCTAAAATACACATTTGATACCCCTTTATGAAAAACCTTCCTAAGTACACTGGTTTCCGGATAATCATGCCAACCCTGACATTGCCTAAATAGTGTTTTCTATTCCCACGAGATTTTTAAAATCACCTTGAATCATATAATATGAATTTGGGAATTGTATTTCCGTAAACACAACAAGATTATATAATCCTGTCAGAATAGAAAAAAAGATTCCAATTAGAGAAGTATGCTAGAAGTCAAAGCGGTGTCACAATTCAATGTATTGTAACATAGTACAATAAAATGGAAAAAATACCATGTCCCAAAAAAACACACTAATCATGTCCACAAATCAATATGTAGAACCACCGTTAAGTAGTTCATTTCCCATCCTTTAAATAAGAGGGACATAATCTACGAACACATGAAGGAACAAGTAGGATGTGAGATAATGAACAATAGGATTTGACACAATTATTCCACAATAGAAACCAATAATAAGTTAAGAAATATAATTCTATCACTTTTAGAATATCAAATCAGGTTTAAACCAAACAAAATATACAGATTCAAATGATTTAAAAATGGTTTAAGAAAAGTATTTACATTTCAAGTCAAAGACTATTTCCAATAAGGTTTCACAAACAAACAGTTTATATAAAATAGTTTATACAAATCAAAAGGCATGGAAATAGTTTACCAACATTGGAATACATCTACATCTCAAAAATAAATATTTGATCAATGTGCTCATCTGCCAAATATATATGAATGTTATAGGATATAGGACTCCAACCTCTATAAGTGACCATGACACAATATATACACACTCATCCTTTGACACTAGACATTAGGACTCTTCACAATTTCCTAAGTGATTTGACATGATGCATTTATGTATTGGAATGTTGTAGTATCATATGGAATATAACAAAACTCACTAACTACCAAGGATTTCATGTTCTGAAATAAAATAATTAATGGAGAAATTATTTTAAAACATCTCCCAATACAATTAAGTGGAATTATCCAATTTCAAAAATTTCAATTATAAATTTACAAACAAAAATGTGTTTTAAATTAATACAATTATTTTCCATGATAAACCTACTGGTTATAAATCAAAAGTATTTTTTTATCTATTTTCAAAAGTTTGAAATCGATTCAAATAAAAATCTATCAATTTAACAAAATATTCAAAAATTATAGTAATTAGAGTTATTCATAGCATTCCATCAAATTCATTTCACAATTTAAATCAACCAATTTTAAATTAAATCAATTTTCCATAATGAAACCTAATCAAATGAGATTGGTGGCCTTCCAAAAATAAAACCAAAACCCATTTTCAGGTAACTGAATTCCCTTGAATTGGATGTTCTTCAATTAGATTAATATAAATTGCATGAAAATAATATTTAATCAAAAATAATAATAGGCCACTCAAATTAATGTTAATCAATTTTCAAAATCAGAATTGAACCACCTACATTTTTTGTCAAAATACGACACCCACAATGAAACCCACAACAATAAAGAAGGTATAGATGATCATGTAAGGGAAAATATAAGTGAGATTCCACAACATGGAGTTTAGATTAATAATTCTCAAGATGATCCATTAAACTCTAAAGTTGTAATAGTGAAGGAAACAGAAAGATATGGAGATCACTTACTTGTAGAGTCGCACTATGACCACAACAAAGATCAATCAGAGAATCAAAGGACACAAAGGGGTTGGTGGTTTCCATAATCACATGGGTAAGGCTCTAGAATAAGATCAAGGAAACATAGAGGAGTAATAAAGGACAATTTCTTCTAGGATTCCTGATTAGGAACCACCATAAAGACATTACAGAACTTGAAACCCAATTACATGTTAGGTAATTGGTATATCCCAAAAACGATGAAAAAACATATCCTTTTGATTAAAAATGGATTTAATTTCAATTTATGAGTTATACATCATGATACCCTATTACACACATTTTATTCATATTATACATCACGTTACAATATTACACTTCATGTAATTCTCTAGTAGCTTGCAGAATCAGAATTATTTTTTTCTAAAAAATCCTACAAATATGTAACTTCACAATTATAAATATCCACTAAATTACTTCTCAATCATATCTAGTAAATGATAAGAAAAAACCATGAATTTTTTTTATCAAACCTGATAACAATATAATAGGATGTTACAATTAAAACATCATACATGGAATGAAGGTGTGAGGAATTATCTCCTTGAAAACAATTCATGTTTCCCACTCACCTCCTATACAAAAGGTCACCCCATCTCCACACTCTTAACAACTCTAATTCTCTTTGGATTAGAATATTAATATCCAAATATCATAATAATTTCCATCTAATAATCCAAGAATCCTTAAATTTGACTTAAATCCACCAATAGAGTACTTTGAGGTGAACCAAATGAAGATACCAAAAGAATGGGTAAAAATATTCAATGTAGGATTTTGTTTTATTTATTCATCTATACCAATCAATTATTTATTTATAATTATGATATAATATCATTATTATCATAAATATACATAGATGGTGTTATTTTAATGGAATTACCTAAATCCTTGTACACTTACATCAAATGGGTTTCAAAATAATCATTCATGTGTACGGTGGACTATATCCTCGCAAAAAGATGTCATTCATTTTTCCATTACAACCTATAAATGAAGATAGTAATTATTTTAATTCACTTTATATTTATTATATATTATTTTTATAAGGTCAGTAAGATTCTAGAAATGTTATATCACTAATAGCTTTGTCATTTCCTTTTTTATGGGGGATATGATAACATTGTTCATGTGTTTGGAGGTCTATTGTGTTGTGTGTTGTGGTCATTTGTTCATGAGTTATATGTAGTGTATTAAATTTGATTTGAGTAAATGTATGTTATATAAATAAAATAATATTTATTTTATAATGATAATTTCTTATATAATTTTATTTCATTTAATCTGATAAAAAGATGGAAATAGAATTTAGGTGTACGTACAACCTACCATCTCCATGAAAGGTGTATTTCATTTCCTATTTGTAGTTTTAATTTATTATTATTAATAAATATATAAAAAATATTTATATGATATTTATATCATTTTTATCATTATGGTTATGATTAAATAAATATTAATGGAAGAGGACAACAAATATAACCCATAAATACATATCCAGAAAACAATGTGTTTATTAACCAAAACGCAAATTTAACACGCAATTGGAAATAAAAATGTAATAAGATGCCATAATAAAATATTATATGTATGACATATAAAAATATGGTTATGTAATAAAAGTATAATATACCAGTATTTATTATATAATAGTATTTAATTAGTACTATGTAGATCATGATTTAAGGTAATGGATTTATATTTCACTATTATTTTCCATGAGACACAAGCCTTGTTATACATATATTTATTAAATGCAGTTATTATACTAACCATGGAATTATTTTAAGGATCTTATGCTAATAATTATTTTGACTTACTTTTCCATTTATTGATATCTCTTTCATGTGGATACAGTTTTAATGTTACAAAAGTAGTCAGGGAATTTTGACTAAATTTTCCTTATTTGCGACAAATATTATGGTATTTACATATATTCATTAAAAATTTCTATATACATTATGTTGACAATTTTATCTTGAAAATAATTATTTAAATTATATTTGTATTCAAATTTAATATTATTATTTCATGGGGATTTTGATTAAAATTTACCAATATGGTATGTGTTTGTTACTGCAATCTCAACGTTTGTCATGATTGTTTATGAATATGCTACCAATGAAGAATTCTTATGATCCTTCTCTAAATAATTCACATCAATTTTCTTATCCAATTTTTATACATGATATATTCAATTAATGGTACCATTTTATAACTCTTTGGTACTTAAGTCAATAAAGAAAATGTTTTTAACGCATATATCACCTTATTTATCTTTTTCATCAAAAATATGATTTATTTAAAAACAAATTTTTCTGTTTTTAAAAAATATGAATTCAAATGATCATTTTATTTGAGTTTAATATAGAAGTATTTTAAACTTTTTATATTTAATAACAGTTAGATGGTTTTTAAAATTTCCATTAAAATATTTCATGGTTATTATCAATTAAAAATGTTTTCCAAAATGTTTTATTATTTTAAAAAGTGTTTTTAAAACAATAAAGGATATTTTCTTCCCAAAATTCCTTAAATGATTATATATCTTAATTATTTTCCAAAATTGGTTTTGGAGAAAATATTTATGAAAATATATTATTTCTTAATAATTATTTTCAATGAAAGTATATTTTTTTTAATAAATTATCATTGTGATATTTCCAAATCCATCTCCATATATTATGGCATAATTTGATATAGTTTATGCTTTAATGGGGATATGATCCAAGGATACCATTTTTTTAATCATTGAATTTTTTATTTTTAATGTAAAAATTTAATCATGAAAACTATTTCTTTTCTATAGTTTATATCATTATAAAATACCAATGAAACTAAATTATCTAATTTTTATTATATGATAAAAATATTGTGAATACTATCACTATTCAATAGTTTATGAAATTTTGAATTTTTCATGATTCCTATTTCATTGCATGTGTTATGATATGATAAATATTAATGATCCCATGGAACATGTGTGTATTATTTAATTATGTATTGGGTGGGACATATATCTCCCTACAATGAATTTGACAATGAAAACTACTCCATTATATTAATGGGTACATGGTTGGTTAGCCCAATCTTGAAAAAAGAGGTTACATAGGAGTTCATCCCAATCCCACAACAAGACGGTACATGGGTGTTCAACAAAATCATGAAACATGAGTGTACCTAAGTCATCATCCAATGATAGATGATGGTACATGGGTGATTATCCATATCCAAACATTTTTTGAATTCCTGTTAAGTATCCTTGACAATATATTTTAGGTACATATGTTTATACTGAAAATCTATACCTTATACATATTTAATTCTCTTATGTACAATGATCATATTTTATATTATTATTTCGGTCTTATGAATAGAAAAAAAAATTACATGACTTAATATAATGACCATCAATATGAGGGGTATGGCTTCAAAATGTTTTTATCACGTTATCATACCCTTGTGTTCATGTTATGATTATGTATCTTCTTTATTGAATGTTATTTAGAATCCTAAGATATCTATTTATTATATTTGATTTACATATTTTATGATGATATTTTTTATGTAGTAGTGTAAAAGGGTATGATCATTATGTGATACATCGATAATATTTCACCAATGTAGAATATTATGATACCATATTTCCAAAGACAAAAAAACAATTACTATCCTCGGTCATGTGTTTGGGTAATGTAATAAATAGTCAAAAAAATGATTTAATATCTAGGTAAAAAATTCTTGGATCCTTAAAATGTACCCACCAAATAACTTTACGATATTTCATTCCATCATTCATAAGAATTTATTATTACCCTATTAACATTTTAATAATTCATAAGGTGTAATATAATAGGGGTTTCTCATTGAAGAGTTAATCATCCTAACGAACTCATTCAAAGTTTATTTCTTCATCCACCTCCTATATATAAATTGTATCCATACTAACATAATGAATTCCATAACATAAATATAAAATGATTTCATTATGATATCGGGAAAATTGTTTTCTATCATCTTCTTACATGTTGTAAAATGATAATGTCGTACGTGTTTACTACCACCTCTATGAAGAGATGAAAATAATTTTTAATTACCTATTTGCATGTATATTAATAGGGAAAAATATTATGGGAATACATGATATATATGATAATGTTATTATTCTATAACATATCATTATTTTATATCATTATTTCCCATATACATTAAAACTAAGGAACTCAATTTTTCATATGTGGGGACTACCACATCTTTAAAGTGATATAATTCATATTTCATCACTAATTTATGTGAATTAAAGGAAAAATATATATAAAAATAAATATGATACAAAATTTATAACAAATAATATAGATATGATTAACTACTAAAATTATATACATACCAGAACTATCGAAATAAAACATTCATTCAAAATTGAAAATTTTCACCAGAATGATTATTTTAATAATGGAATTTCATATAAAAGGATCATTAAAAATATAATGTAATGATACATAGTATTTTCTGTATGAATATGGTTCTGTAATAGATTATAATTAAATATACATTTATTATATAGTTGTTTTGAATGAATATAAACCAATATAAGAGTTTATGCAAGGGTTTATGTTATAATCTCATTTAATTATCATGATTATATATACTAAATTTCCACAAATGGAAATTACATGCATTACACCATTTAATCCCAAAATATTTTTATCTATTGGTTATTTATGGAATATTTATATTATATTAAAAAAAATTCCTCTTTGCTGCATAAAAATTTTGAGTAAGGGTTTCTTAGAAAAATCAACCTTATTTACTCTTTTTTCAATGAAAATTTCTTTTATTGACTATAATGTTATAAATTTTTTTACAAATATCTCTTGTGAAATTATTATTCTAATTCATGTAAATGAATAATTGAACTCATTCAAAAAATAATAATTATAATGTCTTATGAAACATTAATTTTTTACATTTTAAAAAAAGATTGAAATGAACCCTTGTTTCATCATTTACAACATGAATAGTTTTTTCCACCATCATTACTATTGTTTACCTTGAATATTCCATTTCATTTTTTCTTGGGAAATTTGAAGAAATAATACATTCCATGATATTGAATGAGTATTTAATTTTTAAATATTACCAAAACAAGAGTAATAATTTCTTTATATTTTCATATAATATTTTATATAAATTTATAACACGCATTTTTTATTTTTTACAAAATACAAAATATTTTATTATATTTTGATGCATATATTCTCTTATGATGCCATCCAATAATTTTGATGTATTATGTTAATAGTGATCTATAGAAGATTACATGAAACACATTTCATCCCAATGGGTTAAATAAGTTGATAGTGGATTTTGAATGATTCTAAGATACCGTCCACTATCATTGTATTTATAAGATGAGATTATATGATGACGAGTTCATAAAAAAGCCTATTTATTTTCAATATGTTATGCAATGATGATATTCTGATTATTTTATTATCTAAGGGCATACATATGTTTGTTTTTCATTTTGTGAAATGTAGTCACATTATTATATATAGTTATAATGTATAATTCAAATAATTTTATCTCATTAAATAATAAAGAAATTAATGGGGAGTGAACCCAATTTAGTAGTGGAATCTTTCTTCTATGATTTTACTAGGTATAACCACTCATAATAGAAATTAACGAATGAGGAGTGAAGCTAATAAACACTGATATAATTAATAGTGATGAATGTCTATGTAAATTATTATCTATGCTTTGGTGTAAACTAAATTATTATGTATCATTATTATGATATTTCATCAAGCTTCACATTTGATTACTACAAGTTTTTAACACTTTGGGCTTATGTATTTGTTTTATAAACAAACATTATTTACGGATTCTCAATTGATTATATTAAGGTGATTGAGTATGAACCTATTAACTTATGATCATTTTCTAATTCCATTATAATTATACTCACTTCTGAGAATTTATTGATATATCATTTGATTACTCTTGATAATGATTTATGATCATCCTTTCTTATATTTCCATTTTTTCATGGATATTAAAAAAATTATTGAGTAAGAAACAACTTAAAAGGTACTATTATAGATAGATATTCTTAGAGATAATAATTTTCATTTTTTAAATATTTTTCTCATATATCTACTATCCAAACACTCTAATTTTTTTTGGTCCTCAAACAAGTATAATTGTGATATGTATTCAATATTTATCTAAAATGATCAAATATATATGTATCTTTTATTTCTTTCACCTCAACCATAATTGGGAGAGTGTTTTTATTTTCCCCATAATTTATCTTTTCCCCAGGAATTCTGTATGTATCTGTAAAATAAAATTGGTGAGTACACATCTCCCATAACAAAAAATATGATCCATTGTCTCATGAAAATTATCAATACAATTCCCAAGAAAAAAGGCCAATATTATTGATTTATTATATATAACATTTTCAAGATAATCTATTATGTCATGTATTTGTTGCATAATGGGGTTTTCATGCTAAAACTTCATATTTTTTCACTCGATCACATGGGATGGATCCTAACTGTACATGTACAACTTGTATATCAGAATGGCACCACGGATCGAGGTCAGTAGTGTTTCAAAATACAATTGGTAGGATATTTTTCAGAGATTATATATAACATAAAATTATATAACACAACATAGATCCAATATCCCCACCTTCCAATTGAGATGATTTTACAATTAAATTTATACCATCTGAAACACCTGATCACCAAAAAAAAAATCAAGTGGCAGATGAAAATGATTGTTATATGATTTATAGAATCTCATAGCTACCTTTAATAAATTTTTTAATAAAATAAACATCATTTTTCATATCCAATATGAGTCTATTTAGAAATAAAGAGTAATCAATATTTCATATGAAATTTAATGGGTATAAAAATGTAAACTAATATAATTCATAAATAAGGGTCATTTTGATTGGGGAATTTTAATTTCCATTTTATGAAAACATATCTAAAGCAAAATAACTATAATGCAAACCTATAATGTCATGAATTCATAAAAAATCATATATTTAATAATAAATATGGTCTTACAAATATTTTTATCCATTTATGGGTAATATGTAATGAATAACATAAACTACGATCTGTTGGAGTCATTGAGAATCTTCCAAAAAGGTGATGTAAAATCGGCATGTGTGTTTGAAAAAATAGTTACGTGTTCCCCCATGAAACCACCAAACATATTGGGAATAGAAATTATTGATATCCTCAACCTTTCTCATACCCCTAATGTGAATAATGTGTGTTAATTATTTCAAGTTAATAAAAATCATAATAATTGTATATTTTCCATGTCAAATTTGGGGGTGACTATTCAGAAAGTCTATAGAGACCACCTAAACCATCCTTATTATATAAGGAATAGAATAAAGCAATTCATCTAGTCAGTATTTATAATATTTGACCCCCTAGTGGGAAAATCAATGGGATACAAAATCCACTAAATATTATCTCAACTTTGGCCACTAGTACATTATCCATAAATAAAAAACCATATTGGTATCCCCTAAGTGAACATCCCAACTAGAATAATTACCCTCATGAGTCACCCCTACCATAAGGACAATGAATCCTTCTATTTATTTACAAAGAATACGATATCATCTATTGAATGGGAATAATCACTAGAGGTGTCCCCATTATTTAAATCTGTTATTATATTCTAGTATTCATGCTATTATTCTATTTCATATAGAACCCTATAAAAAGAATGGTTTTTACCTGATTACTAACCAAGAATACCAGCTCTCTATTCTAATGTCCATCCTAAGAGAGATTAGTTGAAAACCCATCAGACTCTACTCATTAACAGATTCATTAAAATCCTTTATTATTAACATAATGCATAATCCATAGAGACTATATTCCATTCTTGGATGAATATGTGATATGGAAATCAATGGACTAATGATACTCTATAAAATATCAATACATAAGTTCCAAGCCTTTATTATTTAAAATATACTTCATGATAATATGATCAAAATAAATTTACAACTGATCACTAAATCAGTAATGGTACTATTAATTCATTGAATTAATAATAGATTCTAACTCTAGGTCATGGGTGGGGAAATAACACTTTTTTAGCAAAAAATGTTGACAACCATAGGCCCCCACAAAATCATCTATTATTAGTACACAACATAAAACAAAATACAATGAAGAAAAATAAACTGTATATCCCTTCCTAGGCTAAGGAGGAATGAATACTAATGATGATCTTAACCAAGCCTCTAACAACTCAAAATAATGCTACCACTTCACACACTAATAAAACATCATCTCATTTAGAATCAAAACTATCATTAGAGAAGTTACCATAGAAATATTTGGAATAAATCTCCATCAATACCAAACAAGCATAAGGTATGATGATCTCATAAAACTTCATGGGATAGTGTAAAAAATTACCACTTAGATATTCTTAGAATATATAAAATTTAATCTCTCAAAAATCATATGGCCCAAAATAATGTATCTATGGGATCTAAAAATTATATTTATAAATGTTTTCATATATTCGATGTTCCCTTAAGATTCCCAATGAAAATTTAAAATGGTTTCTATAGTCTTCTTACAATATTGAATACTCCAAAATACTATAAAAAACATTAACACAATGAATTATAAAATGAGATGAATGATATAGTTCATAAAAACCATAAATAACACAGTATCATTTTTCTGGTCAAATGGAATATCAGGACATTCAAAATTACTACATTGGATCCTAATGTAAATATTAGGAACATCATCTTCCTAAAAACCCATTTGTAGATACTATAACCGTATGGTAGTTTTTCAAAACCCCTAGGCTGCCTAGATTTTTTAAAAAATCATTAATTCTTAGAAAAATATATTTATACTTAGTGGAAACCTAATCCCTCATTTTATAGTTGATGAAAATTTTCACTCTCCTGTTAGATTTAATCATAAAAGGACCTATTGATTCTCATGGTGATAGGTCAGGATGAATAAATTATTTATATTTAAGGTCCTATTAATAACCATAAATTCCTTCTACACACCTATATCCATCTCATATAGAGATAAAGATATGTGGATCATCCCCTGGAGTAGATTGATACTTAACTCAACCACTCAATAGGGGGTAAACCTATAAAATATTATCTTGAAATTATATAGGGTAGAATTTCAGAACTAAGAGAAGGTGAAATTTTGATCCCTACTCCACAAAAACAATGAAAATCCAGTACAATGTTTATAACAATGACTTAACACCCATATCCATGAGACCTCCCCCTGTGAAAAATAGATCCCACTCACCCATATAGTCATCAATTATCCAATTGAGCTTAAAAAAGTTAATCTTATTGTCAAATCCGTAAACATTTTATTTGAAACTAATCATCCAATCCATACAAATGATGATATGGAAAATTTATAAGTCCTAAATGAGGATTTCAATGATGAGTTCCACGTAAAATTCTAGAAAAACATTTATCGACTAAAAATCATTATCCATATTCCGTCCTTATAGATAATTTAGATCCAACAAATTAAATCATCATCCTTTAAAACCCAAATCAATAATAAAATGTAATTATATAAATTAATGGTCAGAATGTGTCTAAAAAGGATGAATCCAGGGAATATTAATGAATATTTATACCAATCATGGTGGTTGGTATAGCTTCGGAGTTCTTAGGATCAATCTATACTGAATAATGATATCATGAATCATCCCCTCTCTAATTATTATTAGATGTTGGAGAGTCCCCTTTAGACTATGGGATAAAACCCACACATATAGAAAAATATTATTTCCCTAGTGAACACTTAAAAAAGAAGAACCAATTCCACTCCATTTTATTCAAGTATGGCATAAGAAATGAAGGAAACATGGATTCCCATAGTGGTGTAACTTCTTTACATCCTTTGGAAATTAAGATATTACAAGGAAATCCATCCAAAACTATAAATGAATCAATAGATTATTACTAGTAGAAAACATCATCCTCAATCCCAATGATGATTGAGAACTATTTCCACTACTATAGAAAAGATAAATTCATTTCTTTATAGATATAAGAAGTTATCTAGAAATTATCAACTAAAAATGAATCTACATTGAGACGTATCTTCCTTGATAATTCTTCCACAACTGTAACTTAATTATACACCACCTATGTATAATTTGGTATGAAAAGTATAATATTCCTTAATCTAATCTCAACAATTAATAGAATTTCCAAACATATGTCCTTCAAAAAATAGTTCATGAGGATTTTTTATGAAAAATGAACTCACTCAATATTAAATGTGTCATACTTCATTATGAATGGTATACTTGAACAATCATTATAAACTCATGGGGATTCACCACGATTAGATTTTGGGGAAATTACTATTTATCGAAATCATTTTTCATATTTTCTATGTGATATCTACATGAATCTTCTATTTCCATATATTCTCCTGTCATTATACTTTTTTTATTCAAAAATTATGTTTTTAATCCATCTTATTAGCTTATATGGGTCTTCATAAAATATAATTATATGATCTATTTTTTTGATCTTTTATTCATTCATGTTTGTAATCATGTCACAATAGAATATTGATGAATTCATATCAGTGAAATACTACCCATAATCGATTGTTCATTATTGAACTATTTCACCCTATTACACTAAAGAATATGATTTATATATCATTGATTCCACTAAAACTAGATTAACCAGATGGTTCTCTTATAGGACATGCAATAGATCCCCCTCCCATCATCATGAATAAAAATATATGTGATGAATTTTATATAAAACATAAGACACAAGATCAATGAAAAAAATGAATCTAAATAAAAAAAATTAAACTGTAAGTGACACTACAAATTGGTCTCAAAAAATACTATTATCAAAAAAACAATTTCAAATGTAGAACTGCTGAAAAGATCAAAACATTTATCATTTTTTCACTATAAATTTTCTTGATAAACAATTTAGGAGACCTTGACACTATTATAAAATACATCATTTGATGACCGTAGACCACATCACAACTACAAAACATGGTTTCTGTTAGTTGTGTGTATGAATTGGATGCCTTTAAATTATGTCCCTATTACACCCTGAAACTCAAAATTTCTTTGTAATACATCAAGGTTCATAATGAATCCTATATCAAGGGAAAGAAATTTCAAAAAAATTAAAAAAATTAGTTTTAATGTAATATATAACTCCTCAGGTACAAAGGAAACACAAATTTTGGTATGATGGAGTGCTCATTAGGAACTCACCTCCAAATACCTCCCATGCTCTGAAGATCTATTATCCAATCTACCATTAAACCATAAATAAAAAGACTACATGGATATCAATTTGTGATGAACCATTTAAATCCATCAATATGCTTTATTTGAATATTTATTTATATATTTATGATTTTTATAGGTTTTGGGATAACTGTTTGGAAAACTAGATTTTCAGGTAAACAAGCCTTATCGCATGGGTAACAAAGAGTTAGTATTAACTATAACGACAATGGTGTGAGTGGTATTATTAGTTAACATTGTTGTTCTTTAGGACATGATATTATTTTTTAATATCTTATAGGTGTTTGAAGAAAAATAATCTATGTTTTTCTGGAGGTCGTGGCTTCCTTAGGGTTTCTTCATGGATTGTATAATCACATGTCCAAACCATATATATTTTCCAAGACATAGAAAGCATGTATTTTTAAAAATTTCTTTTATCCAATTTTCCAAAAACCATTCCACTAACCCCCCCCCCCAACATGTGACACTCTCCCCCTTATCCATAATGATTCTCACATTTTATAATTTTTGGATTAATATTATTGTTTGGTGATTTTACAATTAAGTCGGAATAATTCTTATTGATTTTTCTTACTTCCTTTTTTTTCATCCCTATATTTCTATTTATATGGAATATGGAAAGCTTATATGACATTTTTTTTATCCCAGGTGTTTTTTTCAATTATAATTGTTTTATTTTTTTAGTTTAGGGTTTTTATTACACCTCTTTTACATTTCAAGTGATAGTTTGTGAAGGAAAAGTTTTTTCTAATTTTGGTATATGTAACTATTTATGGGGTTTTTTCTATGGATAAACATTTATTGTTGGATTGATTGTTTCTTAAAAAATTACCTTATATATTTTTATTAATAATGATTTATCCATAATTGACATAATATGTGGTTTCTATGGGAAATTTAATGTTATAATTGGGTTTTTCTAAAATGAATTTATTTGAATTCACATTTGTTATTTCATAACATTTCACAAAGAGTATTTAAGGTTTTTAATTGATTTAAAATTGGTTTTTGAAAAAAATTTAATCTTGAAACTGTTATTTTATTATTATTGGAATGTTTGGTTTATAGAATTGGAACATTAAATTGTTTGATATGTATGGAAATATTTTAAATATTGTCTACCATGGGAGTATGAGATAAATAAATACTTGAATCATTATCATATTTCATGGAATGCATAAGGACAATTATCCATGGGAATAAGAGATTCATTGGGATGAAAATTCAATGGAGATTCAAAAAATGGGTGAATGTGGACCGAGTGTACCCATGGAACTATTTTTTTCCTAAGGAATAATGAGTGATATTATAAACGTGTTTTTTATTTATATCTAACTAATTAAGAGTTTAAAATACTTTGTAACACTAGACACCATTGTATAAAACTCTATATTCATAGTCATATTGACCTACATAGTTTTTATGACTTTGTGATATAGTTAAATCTCATTTTCTATATGACCAAGCATATTAAAATATGTTTTCTTATACCATGATTTAGTAATTTAAGAATTTTATTGTCATGTGGATTCACATAATTTTTAAATTTATCCTTATTTATATATATTTTTTATATGTTAATTTTTTTTATGGAAAACTGGAAATATTAATTTAAAAATAACTTAATTAAGTTTAAAATATTTCAAATTTTAAAATGTTTTAATAAAAATTCATGCTAGACTGATTTTTATCGAAGATAAAGTCTTTATATAGACTCATGTTCATAAAATATTTTTATTTTTCCTCATAACCTATATTTTAAAATTTTTAAACGTAGAATTTTTTTTACTGGACATTGGTAATGGTAATGGAACCACACAGTTTAGTAGCCCTTCTTGGTTATTGATGATCATTGTTTTATTTGGATGGTGGAAAATATGGCCTAATAGAGTTAGGTTTTGTGGAAATGTTTTAGTACTTTTGCCTACTAAATTGTAATATATTTCCATATTTATCATTATCTATATTTTTTAGAAATTATGTGTTGTGACATATGGATACCATGTATATTTGATTTTTGTAAACTATTTTTTTGATATTTTTGAAATCTTATTTCTTCCATGTTATGTGAATTCTATATAATTATTTATATTAGTTGACAGTTCTAATTTTTTTGTCTTATATTTTCAATTCAATGATGGGTCATGCAAAATTTTCACAAGAGAAATCATTCTTAAATTGTTAGTTTTGATGCATCAGTTATTGTTTCCAAACCATGTTGTTCAGTAACATGCTTTAGTCCCTAAAGTGGTCTTATTCTAGGGGAATGATGGGTCTAAATGTTGAAGTTATTTAAATTTTTCTTTCCATAAATAATTATTTTATATCTAATAACAATATATCTTAATGTTTTTTAAAAACTCACATTATTATCTTATTTTAATTACAATACCCGTATAAAAAAATCAAATTCATATAAATTTATCTCGTAGATTTTTGTAATATATGTATATGTATTCTATTATATCATTTAACACAAAATAGATATGAATTTTTTAAAACTATACTAATCACATACCATATATTTTAAATTATATTGTTACCTTATTAACTTGTTAGTTATTATGTTATATTTTTAAAAAAAACTTTAGATATACATCATCTATATTTCCCTTGAATAGTAAAATATTTAATTGTTAAATAATTTCTAAATTGTTATTATAATAATTTATTTTCCAAATATCCAGTCACTAGACTGTTCAAAATAATAATAAAAATAAATCATTTATGAATGTTTAACAAATAATGATCATTATTTATACCTAATATTATCTTTCATATTCTCTATAAAAATTGTTATATGGTTTAAATCGTGAAAAGTGATATGGATTATGTGGTTTGAATCATATAAGGCATCTTATATCACATGTAAATATATAGTAAAGTTTTACTTCATTTTTTTTTTATTTTTCCATCTGAATCATGATGTAATGATGTATATATTTATTTGTAAAATAAATTTTATCATTATAGATTTTATCCATCACATGATATAAAAAAATCTTAAATATGATATATTATCAAATGTGGTCAAAAATTGTTTGAACATTTTTAAAATATTTAAAGTCAATAGTAATCCACTATTCATGAAGGACATATATGAAAGTAAATCCATGGTTTCTTATTGACCTGTATAAAATTTAGTAACATTTTTTGACGAGCTGCTTGTACCAATTTCTATATTTGAGTTCTTATCATATTGTGGAATAAAATAACCTTGTAATATTTTTTAAAATATTTCATAATTGATGGATCAATATTAGAATCAAAAACATTATGTTGTTTTAATATGATAATTAACAATTTCATGATATAATGATCACTAAATTGAAATTTAATTTAATTTTATATTAATTTTCTAATTTCTATTTACAATGATCATTTTAAAAGTATTTATGATTCCAAAATGTTTTGAAAATTATTATTACATTAAAAAAATACACTGGTTTTGATTATACATACTGAATTATTTAATAATAATTGAAATTATAAAAATTTAAAACACCTATGATAAATATTTAATGCCATAGGTTGAAATATCAAGGCATGTCCAAATTAAAAAATTCTGAATTGTGGTTTATTTTTATGATTAATATTGATATATTGAGTTTTATGTAATTAAAAGTATATAGTTATAAATAAACAAAAACTTATGGTGGATTTAACTTTATATCTCATAACCTATGTTTTTTGGAATTAAAATCATTGAATTGTAGATTGAAGATATGATATATCTATTATTTAATAAAATTGAGACTGGATTACTCTATATCACATGAACTGATACTGGTATATCACAACCTATGAAATTTCTCTAAATTTTCTTAAATTTATTATACAATATTAGACCCCATAATTTAATTTTTTTTTGAAAATTTTAAAACAATGTAGAATAAAAATGTGCTAGTATCAATTAATTATTTTTTTATAAATAAAATTATTTATATTAATGAAATATTAAAGAAAAGATATTAAACCAAAAAATAGTTATTATGAAGGATGGGATTATGGTGTACATAAATTAAGAAAAAATTATTATATTGGACCAATTATTTTTTTAACAACAAGAATATAAAATATTCATATTATGAATATTTCATATTGAAATTTGAGTTTAACTTCAACATAATATATAAATATTTATAAGTATGAAATAATTGAATTTGAACTTATTTATTATCTAATTTATTTTTTAATCAATACTTATTAGGAATATCATACAACGGATTTGAGGGGTATCAGGTTAATTATAATTTTATTTTTTATTTAATGTAAATCAATAATGAAATATTTCATTAAACTATTTAATTGGGATTTATGAAAACAAGTATTCATTTTATAGTTAAAAATTACATAAATATTTACATCCCTATTGAGTAGTGATATAGGGATAGTTGGATTTTCAATCAGACATTATGAAACAAAGGTGATTCTGTATATTTTTTAGATTGCTCATGTTATCTACATGTTACAACATGAATCCTCTTAAGTAAGTATTTTTTTCAATGTGTTTCTAAACCAATGCATAATATTATTTTAAATTTCCTTCATGATGGTGATTTTACACTCACCAGATGTGTCATCCATTTTCATCCACAGTCTACCAAATTATTCTCTATTGTCGATGATTACATCAGAAAAATTATTCTCAACATGGTGAATGATATAAAAACAATGTATATCAATGCTGGAAGAGGTCTTATTTCCCTAACCCATTAAATGTATACTAATGAAATTAGTCTCATCACCCAATGGGAGAAATGAAGAATTATGAATACAAATAATATATTACTTCATAATGAAAAAATCTCAGGTCATGAAATCAGTTTGGAAAGGACCATATTTTTTTGAAGAAAATTCACATGGCTTGAAAAATAGATATTTACAAAGATTTTATAATTATAGAAGTTTAAATTCATTTTACCTATCTTGGTCTCCCCTTATATTTTATAAAACTCATGATACTATATTTTCCCACATTATGTGTCAAATTAAAAACAAATTGGTCTCTTAAAAAGGGAAGACTCTCTCAATGGTAGGATAAATCAATATTTTAACAACAGTGATTGTTTTGAAAGTATTCCATCTCATTATGGTTTATAAAATACCTATTCCTCTTATAAAAAATATAATTATACATATAAAATAGCTATATTTAGAGTTAAGTAATTATTAAAGGGAATATTTTAATTATTTGGTGGAATCAATGCTGCCAATTAGTTGATTATAGAGGGCCTGGTAAAAAAATAACATTAAATTCAATAATTCTATATAGATGAAATTTATGTGGAGAATCTTAACTATGAAATTTGAGGCTCTTTATTTTTTAATATTTTTATTCATTATATAACTCAATGCATGAATTTTGAATTAAATTTACACCATTGTTTTTCATTCTTGTTGACCCACAATTTCGATGATTACAATGAATTTTCATTAGAGGGTAAAAATTAAAACTTCTAGAAATTTTCTGTAATATAATTGGATAGGTAAGCTACATATTAATCATTTAATATCCCAGGACACGTCACATGAAATTGAGATGTTAATTAAAATCTCACTTGTAAAACGACACTACTAATTTCAAAGAAATATTCCTTAATTATAGAATTATAAATAATGAATAAACCCTTATATGGGAATGTTCCATCAATGGAAGTCTATCCATAAAATTGTCGTACAGTACAATTTTACAAGCTAACTATAGATAATTTTTTGAGTGAATAAACAAGATCTAGATACTTCCCTCATGGCCTCCACTAAGAAGAAAAATCATGCATGCAAGGCAACCTACATAATATTTCCTACAGCTTCCTAGGATCATTTTTTTCTCACGACATGTTATGTGGAAAAAACATAGGGATGAACTCGACAAATTATTCCTAATATATCAAACAAATAATGATTTATGGGCCACTACAAATGTTATTTTTTAGGTTTCTCTTCCATGGATATTAAATATTCATGAGTAGATCCTTTTTTTACTAATATGTCATTGTATTTTCAGTTTCTTAACTTCATAATGGCATCCAAAATCGAAATTATTTATGTGATATTTACCTATTGAAATAGTGTGTTCCATGAGATTATACCATTCTCTTTAAAGTATAATATGGGTAAAAAAATTATGCCTGTGAAAAATGAATATTCTAAAATAAGAGGTTTTTTTGATATCATTATTCATGATATAACCATGTTAAAGTGTTCTGGAATTACACATAATGATTGTAATCATGTGGGAATCAATGTTGTAATTTGATCCATCTTATTTTGGGTTGGAATAATTTTAAAAATTATGGAGATTTGAGATGAAAATGAAGTCCTTCTAGATATGGTCATATTTTCAGAAATATTCTTATTGATGAAATGGGATGCCTTTATGGCCCCTCTGTAATCACCATTTCTCTTGAAGCTGAAATTTTTTAAATAATTAATGTCTCTAATATGGAAAACCAATTTTTTTCGAATAACTTATTTCTTTATTGTGACTCTACTACTGTGGAACATTAATTCATGAATGGTATTATAATAATAATCCTTGAAGCTGACTACTAGATATAGAAACTACAAATATTCTCATTCATCCATGAATTATATAATCAGTCATGCTTACCATGCATAATACTATTTGGATGATGGGATTCCCCAAAAAGGGATCTCTTATATTTATTTGAAACAAGTCAATGATGTTTCGTAGGGATTTTTTACTTTCTTATTAAGATACTATTAAAAACAATTATACATTACATTGGTTTAATATGGTATCTTTTTAATAAAATTTAATATTCTTTTTGGGAGAGATCTCAATTTTACCTTAAATTAATTATATAATAGTTCTTTGTATACATAATAATTATTTTAATTAGAAATATTTTTATTTTTACTTCCAATGATTTTTATTATTATTCATATATTGAATAAATATTTGATTTTATAAGAGTTCTAAATCAACATAATAGATACACATTAATTTATTTCAAAAAATGTATGAATTGAATTATCAAAAACATTGAGTCATTTAGGGATTTCATTCTATTATTAAATAAAATAATAAGGTTTTAAAACCACTTTATGAATAAATTTTATTATATTTAATCCAATGGGAAAGTATGACATGACCTTAATAAACCATTTGGTAGGTTATGTGATTACAAGGCTCCCCAGGACACTCTTATAAATGTTGTGTTGTTTTTGGTTTCCTAAAGAGACAAGTAGATCTATTACATTTACATAAAATCATTTATGATGAATATTAATTACATTAGAAAACACTAAAGGACCGTGTTAGTTTTCATACTTTATAAATAAAAAAACAATCTAATTAACACAATAAATATCCTTAATATTTAACATAAAGATATTCCAATTTATTAATCCTACATAAAAACCATTATTCATAAGCTATGGAATGGGAAAAATAAATGGTGATCCTAGATGCTTATTTAGGGTAAAAAATGGATATACATAAACATAACATGGGCATAAGTGTATGAGAAGATGATCATATTATTTGAAAACAATTGCCTCCATTTCAATGATACTAATCAAGAGCAATGACAAAAATATTGGTAGTTTATAATACATTAATTATAATGTAATAAAAGATCATGATCCATGAGATCCTAACTTTATCATAATACCTGACAATGTGGCAAACACCTAAGCATTAAAAACCATTTCCTTGGTAGTCAAAGTTCATTAGCAAGGTTACTATATTAGAATGGGTTCACTCCCCAAACAATTATATTAGTCAAGGTTCACTCCCAATACCATAATAGAAAATAAATTCCATTACTATACCATTTTCAATCTCCATTACATTCCTATATATATCATGTGATATAAATATTTACCCAATACAATAGGGGCAGTTATATGTGCCACCCATCTAAAAATAAAATCCATATTTAATTTTGAAAGAAAATTTAAATTCATTTATCATATCATAACACAAAATATAAATTGTTTTTAGTATATCATCAAATCATAACCTACCAAAAATAAATATGTTTTATAATCATTTAATCCCCTAATTAAACTAGAACCTATGGAAAAAGAAACAACATTAATAAATTTTTTTCATGGTATAACCCGTAGAAGATAAATTGGTTTCATGAAAATCCTGTAATAATAAACTATTTAAAATAATAATAATAATGATATCATTGGATTATATCCTAACTAAATCATACGTTATATCATAAGAATTCAACTTATATGAAAAATTTTTGAACAATAAATCACATTGAATGGTTCTTGAGTAAGATAAATTTTCATAGAAATTAAATTATTTCAAAAAAAAATGGAAATCATTTTCAATAAAAAAACGTTAAAAAATAGTGGAACCATTAGAAATCACATAATACATTTCATGGGGAATTTATAAATTATTTAAGAAAAAATAATTTTAAAATATAAACCATTTTAAAAATTATTTTCAATAATTAAATCATCATTTAAAATCGAATCAAATTCCCAAATATTATAGAAAATAATTTATTTGAAATAACCATTGAAAAATGTAAGGGAGACCTATTATATTTTACCATTCATGATAGTTGGAAATATTATTCATGATGTTCATGTAGATATAAAGATTCATTTCAAATTTACTATTAAAATATAAACGAACATTTTATTAGAAAATGATATGATAATTACTATAAATGTTTTTCTAAAAAGTCAAACATGTGAAAATATTTAATTAAAAAATATTTTTTGGAATTTTTTAAAATTAACTTAAATTTCAAATCCAATGTTTTTCAGGAAAAAGCCTTTTTGAGTGAAGGAAAAAATAACATTGTTTTTTTATAAAATCATTTTTTAGTAATCATAAGTACCAAAGTGTGTAGAAATTAAACTATTACATGAAAATATCATGAAAACCCAAGGGAGAACAATACTAATGTGTTAATGAGGGAAAGTATCATAATAATCATTGGAATAATAATCATAAATAATATTTATAAAAATAATAGATTGTAACATAAATCATTAAACATTTTGGTAACATTGAATTATAAGCACTATGGAGGTGTAAATTTGAATGAAACATATAATATAATGAAAATATTTATATTCTTGATATATATTTTCAAGGGTAGGTATATATATATATCATAGATAAGAATAGGATCAAAAAATAACTTATATCCCAAAAAAGATAAATTTAGAAAAAACTCATTATTGATTTGTTAACTTTTGAATCATAATAACCATTAAAGAGACATTCTGTAATTGATTTTTATGAAAAAATAATATTTTTAACAACTATAATAATTTAAATACCTTTTTATTATATACAACACATAAAATAAATTTGTGGTGATTATTCCATGTGTCTCACATATGTAAAAAGTGGGACATAAATCCCTTACCCTAAGTCTCAACATCCACTATACACATTGGATCCTAATTTATAACAAATATAATTTTATTATAAATCTGTTAAATAATTATAAATATATATCATAACATACATGATTTATTTGGGACATTTTATTAACTATCTATTAATAATTCCATGTTAAAATCATGTTTCTGGTAACAAATTCATTGTTTTTAGTATATGTTTTGATTTTATGTTTTTGGTCGCCTTAGTTTTATCATTGTTTAAATATATAAATACTAATAATAATTATATTATTATCATTTTTATATGTCATTTATCATTATAATACAAATCATGAATGATTGTTTTGAGAAATGATGAATGTTATGATCTTAGAGGTTGTAGGTTGTAAGTACATATGAGTAACATTTCCATTTTCAATGACCATTATAGAAATGTGGTAAGTAATAACATATAATTCAGAAATGATAATAATATTATAATTATTTTTTTTAAACATACATGTACAAAAAAATAATTTGGTGTGGTGATGAAAAGAGAGACATGTCACTTTGTGAAGGCGATAGTCCGCACGAACAAGAATGATGTTATTATCTTTCAGTGACTGAAAAGATAAGAAATAAAATGGTATATTTTCTATTATGAATAAACTTTTATGTAATTAATATAATTATTATTTTGTGAATATAATCTATATTTATCCATTTTATCTTCCATGTAATGAAATAGTGAAAAACGAATCACATTGATTCATAAGTCGGTAATCTGCCATAGTCATGAATGACATTAACATTGCCAATAAAAAAGAAATATAAAAAGATAATTATTTGATATAATTATTACATAGGAATAATTATAATTTTTTTATAATATATAGACTTTATATCCATTATCATACAAAACCATTGGTGGTTATAATGGAAAAACGAATGACATAGGTTCGCAAGGTGGTAGTCTTCTGTAAGCTTGAACAATGATTTTATAACCTATTTGAGGGAATTGGAGATATTTATAGGTAATAAAGTATAAATAACAATATATATGTATAAGGAATATAATAATTAAATAATATCAGACTATTTTAATAATAATTTAAGTATATGTTGTTCGAAATAAAATAAAAATAGATGTTGAAAAATGTTAACAACTTTTTAGGGTAACCTGCTTAGGTTTTCAGAAAAATTGTTCCTATAATAGATTTATTCCAAAAAAAGGTAATGTAATATCATATTTTTGTATTTTAGGAAGTTAATTAGATAGTTAATGGATCAAATATAAGGGTTTGAGGGTGTCAATAATCAAGGAGATATGAGGCGTATTATATGTGTGAAGAGTGGCACAATTGTGTTTTTTTGGAAAGAAAATAGCATTCCCACATTTATCTTATAAAAAGTCTACAATGTTATTTATTATCAAGTGTTATAAAATATTGGTTATAAATAATCCCATTTAATATATTTGATTAATCTTTTTATTTTATTTAAATTTTGTCATTTCTTATCACCCCTAGTATACCCATATTTACAAAAACCATAATCAATAATTATTTATTTTTACAATACATTTTAATAAATTTATAACATATTAATATAAAATAAAATTTATTATGATTCAAATTAAGGAATTAATTTTTCCAAATTCCATTCACATAAGAGGTGAAATTAATTTTAAATTTAATTGTGTAGACATTATGAAATTTCATACTTTCACAGAGAAATTTTTTTAAATTTTACCCTATTATTCATATCCAGATTCATGTTTTAATTGACTAAACTGACCTAAATAGGATTAATAAGTATATAATTGAATTGTTTCTTTTAATTTCAATTAAAATAAATTTATATTCTATGAATAATTTTATACAAGGGTTATTTTTTACAATTAACTATTTTTTCACAATTCATCAAAATATGTATCTTTTTAAAAAATTACAAATAAATTAACCCTAATATAATTTTAACATTATATTTTATAAAATTATGTTTCATTTTTTAAATAAATTTTCAAAAAATAATAGAAAATTATATTTAAAACAATACAAAAATATGCATTGATAAAACTGGTTTTTGTTAAATTTTATATTTTATAGCAGAAGATGATTTCACATTAAATATAAGAATAATATTTAATATTGTATGAATATAATTTAAGATTTAATGATTTATAATCTATAAATTTCACATTAAAATAACCTCAATATGGATAATTGAATATATTTTAAATAGAGAAACATTATTTATTTTCAAATAGTTTTCTAATTGAAACCCATATTTAAACAAAAACATAATCTTACACTCAAATTCAGTATATGCGTCATATGAAACTAATTATGTGTGATAAAAAATAAACAATAATTTTGATAATTTTAAAAATAAATATGTATTTAAATTACTTAATTAAATAAAAATAAAATATATTTTTTGGAAAAAATATGTTTTTTCATTATTTAGTAGGAAATCGATATTTTAAAAAAAATAAAAAATATTTCTCATAAGTTATTTTTGATATATTGATAGATTAATTTAATTTAATTTTATAATATAAATTATATGAAACCATTTAAAATTAATTATACATTTTTTCTAAAATGAAATTAAAATCATTATAGGAGGGAACTTATTTATGATAAATATAATAACATTATTTAATATTGTATGAATATTTAGTAAGTATTTATTAATATATTTAAATACAGTAATATATATAAATTTATCTTTTATAAACTAGTTATTTCCATTTATACCCACATATTAAATGATTGGTTTATAACTGTCATATTTAAAAAAATATTATATCATTGTGTATTAAAATTCAATGTCGCATGTCATGCACACTTATGAGGAAATTCCTCATTGTGTGTAATATAAGAAAAACATGATGAAACATATAACACAAGATATATTCATTGTTGGGGGTAAAAAAAATTTAAATGATTAAATTCATTTGTAAAAGAATTGTTTCATAAAATATTTAGTTGTTATATTGACACTAAGAGGATTAATATCCCTTGTACAAATAGTAACTTTCATTTTTACTAAGTTGATTGACACTAAATGAATTAGTTTCCCATAAAATGATAATTTGATATTTTTTGGACCACTTTTGAATGATAAGTCCCACATAACTGTTATTTAATTATATTTTTATGGCCAATTGTGTTATTAAAAAAAATTTAATATATTTGTTTTGTAATGGATAATATATATCATACTCAAGATACAATAGAATAATTATTATATTAGATTGATATAAAAAATTAAATATGATGTATAAAAATAATCATAGAAACTAAAAAACATATAATTCAATAATAATCACATAAATATAGTTCTAAAATTTGAAATTTGTGTGCATCTCTTTCTTATTGAATTTTCACGCAGGTCAATAAAAATTTAAATAAAATTGAAATATAAGAAAAAATATCATTATTTTATAAATAAAACAAAAAGAATATAAAAAAATAATTTAATTAATAATGAAGGATAAAATATATATATTTATAGACAATATAGTAGTTATATAACCATTGGAATAGTAGAAGACTATTGGGGATGATACTAATAGATAAAATAGACTAAATTAGTTAATACATTAAAATGACTAAATATTGATCATTAAAAATAGATAAGGTAAATATAAATAAATAATATAATTCTATAAAATGATTTCTCAAATAATACCCCATAAAATAAAAATGTGAATCAAATTCAATAGTGGATGTTTAAATTATTTAGTAAAATATTAATTTTTACATTAAATTTTATTTATCTAATTTTGAAACATTATAATATTAGTATATTATCATTCATATAACAATTATGTATAAATGAGAATGAAATGAAATAACTCTTATAAAAAATAAGCAATATTTACTGGAGATAATATTATTATTCTATGTGTCATATTCTCTTAATTAAATAACTATAATATTTAGATTTTTAATTTTATAAAAGGAAATTTATTTTGGAAGTCATATTGATTAATTTACTATAGAATGAAATTTTATTTCCATTTAGAAAAATTAAAATAATTCATTCATAACAAAAAAATGTCTTTTTATGAATAAAAAAAGAGGTACGACTTCTCCATGTAATAAATATGACTATAAAATTTATAAATCTTTTTCCAAAAATTAAAATGAATTTTTTTACAAAAATATATTCTATAAAAAATTATCAATATTATTTATATTCATATAAATAAATTATCAAATTTTATAATATATTATATTTAGATGAAACACTTTTGATTCTTTAGTATATATGAAATATTTTCCAAATGATTTTAAGTTTAAGGTGAATTAAAATATCGATGAAACCTATATCTGTTTTAATCTTCCACTATTAAATTTAATGTAAAAAATTATGTATCAACATTGGAATAAATAATGATATTAACAAAACATTTTTATAAAATATATCAATAAATTTCTTATATATAATCCATTTCTCCACTCCATTTCTCTTAATTATACCAAACATTCCATAGCGAAATATCATACCAAATACATCTATAAACTCTCTTATCAATTTCCACATGCACATTTGGTGTTGAAAATTAAATCCTCTAATATCATTAGGCTCAGTCCAATAGATGAGACTACATGCATGTGGTATGTGTTTGAAAACCCAAGATTCCATTTAACTCACTTATTGCATATTCTTTAATATATTTAGAAAAAAAATAAAATATAAATTTATTTTTTTGATATAACTATTTTTTTATAAAAATACTATATTTACCCATTTTCCACTTTTTTTAATCACTCTTAATAACATCATATCCCCCATGGTAGTTTTATGCCAACTATGTGATATAATTTGTGTTTTTTCAATTATTCTTATCATAGATTTTCATTAAAATTTATTTTAGTATTGAAAATTAATTATTAATAAAATAATATCATTTCAACGGATTTCAAATTATAAATTTAAAATGATTAAAATAACATTAAAATCAATCAAGCGCAGTGAGAAATCCTAAAAAACATATATAATTTTTTTTCAATTTTATATTAATATTAAATACATTTAAAAATAAAACACACATAAGGATTCATGAAGGTTTAATGTAATTTTAAATAATATATAGAATCATATTATTTCATATAAGATATTCAATATTTTTGAAAGTCATCTACCCACACAATAATTATAATAGATATTTCATTCAAAAAACCCATATTCATAACTCATAAAAATGGAAATATATGAATGGGTGATGTCATATGGACAATAATGGTAAACAGTAACGATATCAATCATTTATAATATGGGAGGATAAAATACCCATAATATGATGATAACCTAATTATAAATTAACAATTTTATAACTAATATGTCAAATATCATAAATCACGAGTCATGGAATGAAAACATAACATTTCAAAATATTTGATTCATAACATTTAGGAGCCCTCTTAAATCTATCATGGACCATGATATAATATCATAAGAATAAGAAAATTTGATTATAATTTTATAGAAAAATAATAAGTAAAAAAAATTATAATTAGTTTATGATCACTACCAACACTATTTTTCCAGAAAAAGTCCCTTTGTGGATTGGGTTCACTCAACATTCCAAAATTTTCTTAGTCAAGGATCTCTCTTAATGTAGTAATATTTGATAGGTTCCAATGATGAACCAATTTAACTACACATTCAAATCCATACTATATCATTATATATCAAAAATTACACAATTAATTTGAAGAATTTCAGGGACCCACAAATAGACAAATTCAAATTGTATATTTCTTCCATCAATAATTAATCATATCATAACCCATGGAAATGAAATGGGTTATATAATTTTTTTAGTAATATTATAATTAAAATAATTGTGGATACATTACGTTAATGTAATACTTATATCATACCTGTAATGATGGAGAAAAAACATCCGAATATTTTGAAATATATGGAAACTTCTTTTTAAATTGTATTAGAAATTTTCATTTCAAATAGTGGGAAATATAATTTTCATTCATTTTTATTATTATGAAATAATTTTTAAAAATAGAGAAAAAATATTTAATTTAAAATAAACAAGGAAATATTTAATGTATTATTCAGTGAAAAGAATTCTTATGATGTTTGGTAAGGTTTTTCCTGTGGTAAACATTAAAATAAATATTTCATTCACATTTTTTATAGAATTTTCAAATGTATGTCATTTCAAAAACACTAATGAAATTATTTTTAAAAAACTTAAATCAGTGTCAAATATAGACGCAAATAAATATAATTTCAAAACCCATATCACTTTATGAAGAGTAGCTACACCGGTGGCCACATGGCATCAAGTTAATGTACCCATATATTATAAATCATTGACTACCAGTGAGGTATGTTCGGGAGATTATACCCTCATGATCATTGTAGTATAAATGTACATAATAAATAAATCAATAAAGAAATATATTAAAATTATTGGTATTTTAAATAAATAATCACATTAACAATCAACAACCCAATCCTAAACTAATATCATATAAATTATGATGTTTCATCAAAAAAATAATGAATATGCATACATGGAAGCATGAATAAAATAAATTAAAAAAACCCCAAAATATATCCCCCTATTCATCTTATGAACCATCTCCGTGTTATTGTACAATGATTCAATATCCATGTGTATAATAATTGAAAAATATAAAATCCAGATCACGAAACTATGATTTGTGTATGGGTACATAATGTGAACCCGAATACGATATGAAATAATTTTAGTATTCTACCACTAATGGAATCTAATTAAATATAGTTTTTGAATATAAAATAAAATAGTTTGAAATTATATAATATATTATAGTAAAAAATAATTATAATCATGTTGGTATCTGGTTACTCACGGGAAACTCAGCCAACAATATTTATTTGTCCAATTATGGGATGTCTCTGAACAAGAAATCATGTATATATGAGTTTATATGTAAGATTAAAATATGTAGGGATATAAAGACAATATAAAGTACCCCATAATAATTATATTGTATCAATATTATAGAAAGGTCAATGGTAATTATGTGATAATAAGAAACATGGCTATAAGGATAGACATCAATGAGTATCTATAAATGAAACAATCAAACGTGTTCAGGCCATCTCATGAATATAAATATATTACCACTAGTTGTTGTAAGACCAATGGAACCTAACAGGGTCTATGTAATAGTTAAATTCATATGTGAACCAATAAAAAAAAGTAATCTATGAATCATGAGGTCTAATTATATAATAAATATTATTCATTCCTATGATCCTATCTATGTAATTACTTATGGAATTCTTTATACCACCTGAGATATTACATATTCCGATCATGACCGTAAAAACAATAACCAATAGTGAAATAAATATATGAAATAATAATATAGTGAATTAAATTAATGGATTTAGTAGTAAAATACATAATGATGTATCAAAAAACATGAAAATAAAAAAAAATATAAAAATAATTAATTCATCAAAAAATGGGTTTGGATTGACCTATTACATTAATTAACTGCATATAACATATTTATGGTTAAAAAGAACATGTCTATAAATTTTGACTTATAATCCATTATATAAATATATATAATCATAAATTATCCATGATGTAATAAGTAGGGGCCAAGGTATGGTGTCTCTATATAAAACAAATTTTTTTCCCAATTTCACCCTGGTATCTTGAAAATGATTATATATTGTCATATCATAAATAATGGTCATTTTTAATGATTTTGTGTTAATTAGACTCATTGTATTATGGAAAATTATGATTTATTAAGTGGTATTTTTATAATAAAAATAGAATCTAGATTATTCAATAGCCATATCACAATACACATGTAAAGGATTATGTAACCTCATTGTGTTGTCTACATACATCTTGGTTAAATAATGATAAACTAGTTTTACAAGAATCGTGGCTTTACACTCCTTTCATCAACTGTACAAAAATATAAGCCATCAGACAAGAAGTACATTATAATGGTCAACTTGGTCCAAACTAAATTTATCTATATACCATGGATATGATCCTTGTTTTTTTAATTTATCTTTATATCCACATTTTATATTTATAAAAGAGGACCACATTATTTATTCCAAAGAAAAACATTATGTTTCTTTTTCAACTTTTCATTCTTTTTCTCCATATTTTTCAATTCTAATGAAAAATAATGAGTTTTTATATAATCATTAATAATATCATATTTTGAGTAGGAAAAACAATGTTTATCAATAAAAATTCAATTATTAGTCTTGTATAATGATTCAACGTCAAATTATAGATTATATATTCTATTAACTTTGTATTAATAGAAAACAAATCAATAAATATTCCAAGGATAAAATTTCTTGAAAATTCGTAATTCAATATCAAATTTTCCAATATATAATATTTATAATTGAGATTCATCTAAATTTTTATCGTAAACCTCATTTGTTATTAAATAATGCCACTTTATTGAATCAAACATCAAAACTTACTCCCCTCCCATTATTATCTCTCAAGACTTCTATAAATATATATTCCAATTTACCAATTTACCATTTTCAAAAACAATTTCTCTCATTTCTCGTTATTATTATACGAAATATAATCATAATGATATAAATAAGTAGGAATCCACAATAATGATATATATCTAGTACTCCATAAATGAAATTAAACCACAATAATAAATATAAAGTTTGAAAAGGAATCGATAAGGATAAATATTGTTGCTTAATGTTGTACCAAAATAAATTTTCGATGACTGAAAAAAATACTCAAAAAATTAAACAGAATTGTTGGTCGGAGTGGACACTCAAGAGGGGGGTGAATTGAGTTCCAATTAAAATTTCTGTTTTAAAACATTGTCTTAAAAACCCCTAAATAAAAAACTAAATTAAACTGTAGTGAATTTATATCAATGTAAAGGTTCTGTTGGGTTCTCAAGGGATTGATTATTTCCCAGTTAATCAAAACAGAAAGGTTGATTAACTTTTGAAACCAAATTACTGATTTACAACTAATATAAACACTTGAAAATTTAATTATCAAAGTGACTTTAAAAATAGTTTTGGGTTTAAAGTAATTAGCAGCGGAATAAAGAATAAATTTCAAAGATATAGCACAACAGATATAACCAAGAGGTTCAGTCTCAAGCTGAGACTTATTCCTCTCAAAACATTATATAAAAGTGATCCACACCCTGGATAGGGTATTACAATAGTATATAACTGTCCATGTCCAAGACCACTAACATTGTTATCCATGGGAATAGAAACAACAGCAACCACCTATCCAGTTCCCACGACCTCTACACCTATCCCAATGGGAAACAAAAGATGTAAGAGTGTTGAGCGAGGATTTACAAATCCTCCAGTTAAAGCACAGGAGACAGTGTGTGTGTTAAATACAGAAGATAACACACACTGCTCAATATGTAAAAAGATAAACCACGTAGCAAATATTTAGAGTTTAAAAATGGCTCTAGTGATTATCATGCAGTTTTGGACTCCATTGATTGATCAGAATTCCCTCGGAGTCCTCTTCTGGTTTTAGTCTGGAAAACAGAGTGTCGTCTGCTTCCTTGAATTTCAGGTTCAGAGATAGAGAAAAGGTAGTCGATGAAGTTCTTGTTTTATGTTCTCGTTCTCAGCACTTCAATGGTAAGCATTGATGAAAGAGTTCCTCGTGTAAGTTCAGTCGTCTCTTTTCATTGACGCTTAGTTTTTCTCTTTTTCACACCTTATGTATGTATCTCTATGTATTTTTCTATCCATTCCCCTTGTAGTAGCGGCACATCCTTCCTTTATTTAATGCACGTGCTCCGGCAAAGGATGATTTACTTTTTGCAGGTACGAGGTACGGTTCCCTGACATCCAACAGCACAAATTAAATAAATGTCAGTGTATTAAAATATACCTAATATGACCATTGGTTAGATTAAACAAAGATAAAGAAATTAAAGCAGTGTCGGGTTCTGTCTCTGGAACGGTAGCTCTTGATATCAGTAGACTTGTGTTACAGTAGGTGTTTGTAGGTCTGAGTATCGGTAGACATTTGTAACGGTAGACTTGTCTGTCGGTAGACTTGATGTATCGGTAGGGGTGGAATTTTAACTATAGCATCCCAAGTAAGTAATTAATAATAGATATTTTTATCTATGTCTATTAATGAATTAGATAGTTTTTTAGAGTCTTAAAATGAAAATAAATCCAATCTTAAGCATGGAATTCACTAATATTTTTAAAAGATTGTTTTACTGCCTTTTGATGGAAAACCATTTTTAAATCTATCTTTTGACAATTTTATAAGATATGTTTGTCAAAATATACTTATTCTTTATGATTGGGACATCAAAATTTACTTTGTGTGAATTTTTGGTATTTTTCGGACAATGTTCATTTTTTAATGAATAGTGAAAAATACTGCATTTTACATCAAAAATGCTTTTTAATCTAGTTTATTTATATGATTAGATTATATTTTGAAATTGTTTTGAATTGAAATTAGAATATATTTTTACCATTTAATCCAATTATGGTCATTGGAATCATTTTCACTTTGAAATTGGACTTAAACTGGTGTCAATCTTTTGATAATTATTGTTTCATAAAAACACGCTATTTGTCAGGACAGCAGGAATTAATTATTAAATTAATTAATGTGACTTATATGTTTTGAATTTTTTAAAATAGACTTCATTTTTGAATTCGTAATATCATATATAGCTTAGAGTGAATTTTGGGTATTTTTCTGAAAAACTTCAATTTTTGATGAATAGTGAAACCACTAAGTGGTACTTATAAAAACTGATTTTTCGTTTAAATGAAATTTTACCTCTTCTATGTTTTGAATTTCAAAAATCTGACATACATGGTTTTCATTAAGATGTAAAATGTGGTTCAATGAGATTAAAATAATTTTTTGGTGAATAGTAACTCTTATGTTATTAATGGTGATTAGAGGTAATTAGTGTAGTTTAAGGTAAAAATAATCCTTTAATAAAATGATATGAGATTGAAACATGTCCTACCCTCATTGGATGTGTCATGGCCGACCAAGAAAATCCATGGGTCAACTTGGGGACCCCATGGAGCCACTTTGGTTGGGAAATGACATAAATAACTTTTTATTTAATGTAAAAGTAAAAAAGACACAAACATGAGATGTTTTAAAAAAACAATTTTTACATGGGGTTATAAAGATCAGATTTTTGATTATAAATAGTAATTGGAACGCTAGAAATATTTCCTACATCATATTCTTTTTTTATAATTTTTAGACTTTAAATAAATTAAATTATTTATGACATCATGATGATGCAGCGATGACCTCATTATTTAACGATTTAAATAAAATGGAATGATAATGTAAACTCTAAGACCTCCACATGGCCAAAACCTATTGTATGGGTGGATTTAGAACCCTTATCACCTTAAACTCGAAAAAAATCAATGTGTGACCTCTTAAATCTGAATACCATTTTAAAATAAAGTGACTTTTCTTTACCTTCCAAGAGTTCCCCTCCTCTCCTCTTATAAAAGGCCCCCACCTATACCTCCTTACCCACACATACAAAGCCTTTGGCTCGGACAACCCCTGCCCATTTTGTCTCTCCACTTCCCTCTCTTACTCCTTGAATCCTTACTTTGTAGAGAAGTCTTCCCAAGGATTCCTTTGAGCTCAAATCTAAGAGAGTTACCCGATTTTAAGGTAATGTATTTTTTTGAGTCCTTTTGTTTGATTTTGCTTCTCCAACCCCTAAACTCTTTTTATTATTTTCTTTTGTAACAACTCCAGTATCCTCAATATACTATGATGTTTTTATAAGAAGGATTCGAGCTACACTTACACACACCTACATCTAATGGTTAAAGGACATACTGTTTCCGTGGATGGTGAATTTATGCCTCCCGAAATGATGATTGTTCAACATTCTTTTAACACCTTCAATGGTGGCCATTAAGATGTCACTGTATTTATATATGATATATAATATGTTTATGTTTTCCTTAAGATTCTGTATTTTTCATTTTCGGCATACCTTTAGGGTTTCCATTATGGGTAAACGTGATATCTTCATTTAAGGAAGTGCGGACTACCGCCCCATCAAAGTGATTTGATTCATTAAATACCATATGTGGGACGAATAAAGGATGGAACTATGATATTATATATGATATTATAATGGAATTATAATATACCTTTATATCATTATGATTACATTCTATAAAATACGAAATAGAAATGAAAGTAGCGTTCATGCGTACGTACGGCTTACCGTCTCCATGAACGGTGCATTTCATTTCATACCGCTAAATGATTATGTAATATTATAAATTCATGTATATACTGGATATATATGATATATAAATCATGATTATAATTGTGGATATAATGGATAAATGAACAACATGTATTTATAAAGGGTTTATTTTTTGACTCAAGTACCAATGATCGTTAAAATGGCCGTTATTAACTTAAATAATTACATAGTGTTCATGACATGGCAATAAGTGATATAAAAGGAAGAATGAACTTGAAAAAGGTTCTCTAACAAGTAGAAATTAACTCATGTTTATTATTCAGGAGATTAAAGAATGACCGAGTCAAGTCGGACCTTAGGTAGGGGACTTCGTCTCAATCTCCTTTCATTGAGGCATATTTTGTTTTATTCTCATCCTTCTTTTATATAGTGTAAAAACCCCTTTGACTTTTACGCTTATCCAAAAGGAATCTTTTTTATATGAAGCGTTTTACTAAACGACAAAAGGGAATGTTTTGTCGTACGTATGCGGTGACAACGACTTCTCCGCCACCGTGACCATTATTTGAGTTTCTGCTTCCTCTACAAGTCATACCTTCTTTTTAAAAGAAAAATAAATACCATGTTTTACTTTTATTTTTTTTTGGTATTGAAAATGGTTTTCATAATGTTTTTATATCAATGTTTTGTATTGATATCTTGTGATTGAAAGGTGGAAAAATTATGTTTCCTTTATGTATGTTTTATGTGATACGATTATGTTGAGGTTGTTGGGAATTATTATGAAGATAGGTGGTTCTGTGATAAACTAAGGGTGGGTGAGCCCGATATAGCTCTCCAATGCATTGGGTAACGCGAAGGAGTGAAACGTGAAGGTTTCTCCGAAGAGATTTAGGTAATATACTGTGATGGGTATTCCAAACGTAACCAAGAGGGTTACTCCCAACGTAAGAATGTTATGAATGCCTCTAGTTACCTTTACGTCTTATGATTTATATGATTTATTCATGATTTGTTGAGGTATGTTGAAGTGATTATGTTTTATGGGTAAAGTATGATTGCATTCTTATGTATATATGTACCCATGTTTCCTTTCAATATATTTTTATCCCTTACTGAGCTTTTTATGCTCATCCCAAGTTTTTTTGAAATGATTTTCACAGATCAAGGGAAAGGTACATGATATGATGATAGTTTCAAGGAAGTGTCAAGAAAGAATCCATGTTTTATTTTAAATATGTTTCCATTGATGGTAAATAAGAATACTATCTTTATGTTACCACTTTGTTTATATGTGGAATGTAATGAAAGTTTTATGATATAATTCTCTAAAACTCTAAACCTAAAAAAGATCATCAATGTGTATTCTTGTAATAACTCGAGATTATGTAAGGTTTAAGGCTGGGACCTTATAGTTGGTATCATAGGTTAGTTTAGATAACTTTAGAAGTTATAATTCTATTAAATTATTATCCAAAAATAATTTTTTATGGTCATATTGAAGTGATATAGTATTTGAAGATTACCATGTTGCTTCATCTAAGACATGTTTGTTCAGAATGGTTTTCGACAGAGGAAACAGGGAAGCAGTGCTAGGAAGGCATGCAGAAGGAAATAACCTTCCGAATCAGCATCCTGAGATGGTCAGAATTGGAACTGAATAGTTTGTTGTAGTAATGGCGCAGTTGACTCAAGCGATAAATGGCGATGGTATCCAGGCACGAGATCAGCCCGATCAACCGTAGAGGAACATGTCAGTGGTGGAACATTTCATGAGGCAACATCCCCCTATCATTTAGAGGATCATTTGACCCTGTGCTAGCTAAAGGGTGGATTAATGCACTGGAGAAGATTTTCTATGTCATGGGGTGCTCAGACAATCAAAAGGTTAGTCTTTTTATTTACCGTTTGGAGGGTGAAGCAGATCAGTGGTGGTCGATGGTTAAAAATATCAGGGTCACTGATGAGATTGATGCTATCGACTGGGATGAATTCAAAGGTATGTTTCTTGAGAAGTATTTTCCTAAGGCTGTTCGACTTAGGATGGAAAAGAAATTCTTGGAATTGAGGTAAGAGGAAGACTCGGTGGCTGCCTATAAAGAAAGTTTCACTCGATTGGCAAGGTATGCTCCAAATTTTATCCGAGACCTTGATAGTAAAATAAATCGTTTTTACTCAAGATTAAAGCCAAAATATCGAAGGGCATTAGCTTCTCGATAGTTTAAAAGTTATGAAAAGCTTTTTCATTGTGCTGAGAAGGTGGAAATGGAGTTTTCTGATGATCAAGTGTTCTATAACAACCAACAGAAGAAGAGACCGAGGTGGCAGGAGAAAGGTAAGAATTTTTCAAAAAAGTCTGATGGTAAGAAATCTATGTTTCCAATTTGTGATAAATGTGGAAAAAGGCATGTTGGGGAATGTCTTATGAATTCTGGAAAGTGCTACCAATGTGGTAAAAAGGGACATAAGGCTCGTGATTGCACTGAAAAAGATCAGGGTGATGGTAAGACCAAATTTGATTTACAGTTAGTGAAATTCTATAAGTGCAATGAGATGGGTCACTATGCAAACGAGTGTCTGTCAAAGAGCTTTGGTGATGGGAAGCAGTTAGACTACATGCAGAAAGGGGTGGTGAAATCCTTTGCAACTACTTCAGCAGATGTCGGGACATCAAATGAAGTTGTATCAGGTACTTTTTTTGTTTTTTCAGATTATGCCAGTGTGTTGTTTGATTCGAGGTCTACACATTCTTTCATCTCTAAAACCTTTTCTAGTAAAATGGGAATACCATCTCAAGAAATGACTCCTGAAATTTTGGTAAAAACACCCGGGGGAAATGTTGAGGCAAAAAGAATTTATAAGAATCTTCCTATCCTTATCTGTGGAATGAACCTACTTGCAAACCTTATTGTTATACCTCTAGTAGAGTTTGATGTTATCCTGGGTATGAATTGGCTCTCTATTTTCCATGCTAAGATTTACTGTAGATCTAAAGAAGTTTCTTTTCATAAAGACTTTCAGTTTGTGTACAAGAATGAACCCTTACTATTGATAACTTATCAAGAGGCCAAGAAACTTGTAAAAGATGGAAATTAATGTTACCTTGCACACATTGTTGAAAATAAAGAAACTGTTCAGATTAATGATGTGCCAGTGGTAAATGAGTATCCTGATGTTTTTCCTGATTAGTTTCCTGGAATAATACCAGATCGAGATGTTGAGTTTACTGTTGACTTAGTTCCTGATGCTAAGCCAATTTCGAAACCCCCTTATCGAATGACTCAAATTGAACATTTAGAGTTGAGGGAGCAATTGCAAGATTTATTATAAAATGGTTTCATTCGACCTAGAACATCACCATGGGGTGCTCCTGTTTTATTTGTTAAAAAGAAAGATGGTTCAATGAGACTTTTCATTGATTATAGAGCCCTGAATAACATCACTGTTAAGAACAAATATCCTTTGCCTCATATCGATGATTTGTTTGATCAGCTCCAGGGAGCTCATTATTTTTCAAAGATTGACTTGAGATCGGGGTACCATCAGCTGAATGTAAAGGAAGAAGATTTTCCTAAGACTGCGTTTCGTACAAGATATGGCCATTATGAATTTTTATTAATGCCTTTGGGCTAACCAATGCACCTGATGTATTCATGGACTTAATGAATAGAATTTTCCATGAGTTCTTGGATAAGTTTGTGGTGGTTTTCATTGATGATATTTTGGTGTTTTCTAAAAGTAAAGAGGAGCATGAAAGACATTTAAGGGTTATCTTGCAAACCTTAAAAGAAAAGAAACTGTATGGGATATTCAGAAAGTGTGAGTTTTGGTTGCAAAAAATTTTGTTCCTTGGTCACATTGTTTCTAAATATGGGATAACTGTTGATCCTATAAAAACAAAGGTTGTTGAAGAATGGACAAGACACACAAATGTAACAGAGATTCGTAGTTTCCTTGGTTTGGAAGGATTTTACTGAAGGTTTGTTAGAAATTTTTCATGGTTATCTAGTCCAATAACTAAGCTAACTTAGAAGGGTGTTAAGTTTATCTGGACATTAGAATGTGATGATTGTTTTCACGAATTGAAAAGAAGATTGGTGAATGCCTCAGTTTTGGCACTACCTTCCAGGAATGGTGAGTTTCTTATATATAGTGATGCTTCATTGAAAGGAATTGGTTTCGTCCTAATGCATAATGATCAGGTAATTGCTTATGCTTCACGACAGTTGAAAACTCATGAGGTAAATTACCCTACACATCATTTGGAATTTGATGCTGTTGTTTTTGCTTTAAAAATTTGGAGGCATCATTTGTATGGAGTAAAGTGTGAAATATATACCGATCACAAAATTTTAATGTATATATTCACTCAAAAAGAGTTAAACATGAGACCGGGGAGAAGGCTGGAATTAATCAAGGATTATGATTTTACAATTCATTACCATCCGGGAAAAGCAAATAAAGTGGCTGATGCTTTGAGTCGAAAAAAGTAATGCTTCATTAGCAATATTGCGCTTGGAACATGATCCTTTGGTTAAGGATTTGATGAAATTTGTAATAGAAGTTTTTGCTGAAGGATGTTCTTCTGTTTTGTTTCAGGTATCAGTGAGATCATCTCTATCAGATAGAATCAAGAAAGCAAAGAAGCAAGACAGTGAGTTGCAAAAAAAGATAGAGCTGCTTCAGAAAGGTATGTTGCATGAATTCAATATTGATAATGATTGTGTTTTGAGATTTGGGATGAGATTGTGTGTGCCTTGTGATTCATAGTTGAAGAGAGAGTTGTTATGTGAAGCTCATAGTTCTTCGTTTTCAGTTCATCCTGGCTGTACTAATATGTATAGAGATCTTCGGGAGTATTACTGGTGGGATGGAATGAAAAGAGATGTTGCTGATTTTACTATGAAGTGTTTGACTTGTCAGCAGGTTAAAGCAGATAGGCAGTTACTGAAAGGGATGCTTCAGCCTTTACCAGTGCCAGAGTGGAAATGGGAGAATATATCCATGGACTTCTTTGTGGGATTCCCGAAGACCCCTCAAGGTAATAATGCAATCTGGGTTATTATTGATCGCTTGACTAAATCTGCTCATTTCCTTGCTATATGAGATACTTTCTCTCTAGATCAACTTTTGAGTTTTTATCATAAAGAGATAGTCAGGTTACATATAATTACTCTCTCCATTGTATCTGATCATGATATCAGGTTCACTTCTAACATTTGGAAAGGCCTTCAGAAGTCGTTGGGTACTGAATTAAATTTTAGTACAGCGTTTCATCCTCAATCAAGTGGGCAGTCAGAACAAACAATTCAGACCTTGGAGGATATGATACGTTCTTGCTCTATGGATTATAAGGGAAGTTGGGACCAACATATTTCTTTGGTTGAATTTTCATATAATAACAGTTTTCATTCCAGTATTCAGATGGCACCATTTCAGGCATTATATGGGAAGCGGTGTCGAACTCTTTCTTTCTGGGATGAAGTGGCTAAAAGGAAGTTTATGGGACCAAAATTGGTAGAAGAGATGGAAGAAATAGTTCAGCTGATTTAGAAGCACATGATAACAGCTCAGAGCAGGCAGAAGAGTTATGCGGATAACCGGAGGAAGGATCTATCTTTCGAGGTAGGTGATCATGTTTTTCTCAAGGATTCTCCTTGGAAAAGTGTGATGAGATTTGGTAAGAAAGGAAAGCCGAGTCCAAGGTTCATTGGACCATATGAAATTCTGGAGAGAGTTGGATCAGTTGCTTACCGGGTGGCTTTACCTCTGATTTTATCTCAGGTACACAATGTTTTTCACGTTTTGATGTTGACAAAGTATATTCTAGATCCATCTCATGTTTTGAGTCCAAAGGTAGTTCAGTTGGAAGAGAACCTATCTTATGAGGAACAACCGGTCCAGATTCTTGACCACAGGGAGCAAGTGTTACAAAATAAGGTGATTAATCAGGTAAAGGTTTTGTGGAAAAACCACATGATGGAAGAGGAAACATGAGAATCTGAAAATGCAATGAGGGATAAGTACCCCCATTTATTCGATAGGTAAATAAATTGCGGGGACAAAATTTTTAAAAGGGGGGAAGGATGTAACATACCAAGTAAGTAATTAATAATATATATTTTTATCTATGTCTATTAATGAATTAGATTGTGTTTTAGAGGCTTAAAATGAAAATAAACCCAATCTTAAGCATGGAATACGCTAATATTTTTAAAAGATTGTTTTACTTCCTTTTAATGTAAAACCATTTTCAAATCTATCTTTTGAAAATTTTATAAGCTATGTTTGTCAAAATAAACTTATTTTTTATGATTGGGACATCAAAATTTACATTGTGTGAATTTTTGGTCTTTTTCGGACAATGTTCATTTTTTAATGAATAGTGAACAATAATGCATTTTACATCAAAACTGATTTTTAATCTAATTTATTTATATGATTATATTATCTTTTGAATTGGTTTTGAAGTGAAATTAGAATATATTTTTACCATTTAATCCAATGATGGTCATTGGAATCAATTTAACTTTGAAATTTGACTTAAACTGGTGTCAATCTTTTGATACTTATTGTTTCATAAAAACACGCTATTTGTCATGACATCGGGAATTAATTATTAGATTAATTAATGTGACTTATATGTTTTGAATTTTTTAAAATAGACTTCATTTTTGAATTCAGAATATCAAATATATCTTAGGGTGAATTTTTTGTATTTTTCTGAAAAACATCAATTTTTTATGAATAGTGAAACCACTAAGTGGTAATTATAAAAATTGATTTTTCATTTAAATGAAATTTTACCACTTATGTGTTTTGAATTTCAAAAATCCGACATACATGGTGGTCATTAAGAAGTAAAATGTGGTTCAATGAGATTAAAATAATTATTTGGTGAATAAATACTCTTATGTTCTTAATCGTGATTAGAGGTAATTAGTATAGTTTAAGGTAAAAATAATGCTTTAATAAAATGAGATGAGCTTGAAACATGTCCTACCCTTATTGGATGTGTCATGGCCGATCACTACAATCCATGGGTCAACTTGGGGACCCCATGGAGCCACATTGGTTGGGAAAGGACATAAATAACTTTTTATTTAATGTAAAAGTAAAAATGACACAAACATGAGATGTTTTACTAAAACAATTTTTACATGGGGTTATAAAGATCAGATATTTGGTTATAAATAGTAATTGTAATGTTAAAATGATTTCCTACATCATAGTATTTTTTTTATAATTTTTAGACTTTAAATAAATTAAATTAATTATGACATGATGATGATGCAGCGATGACCTCATTATTTAACGATTTAAATAAAATAGAATGATAATGTAAAATCTAAGACCTAAACATGTACAAAACCTATTGAATGGGTGGATTTCGAACCCTTATCACCTTATCCTCAAAACACATCAATGTGGGACCTCTTAAATCCCAATACCATTTTAAAATAAAATCACTTTTCTTTACCTTCCAAGAGTGCCCCTCCTCTCCTCTTATAAAAGGCCCCCACCTATACCTCCTTACCCACACTTCCAAAGACTTTGGCTCGACCAACCCCTGCCCATTTTGTCTCTCGACATCCCTATCTTACTCCTTGAAGCCTCACATTGGGCAGAAGTTTTCCCAAGGAAGCCTTTGTGCTCAAATCTAATAGAGTTACCCGATTTTAAGGTAATGCCTTCTTTTGAGTCCTTTTGTTTGATTTTGCTTCTACAACGCCTTAACTCTTTTTATTATTTTATTTTGTAACAACTCCAGTATCCTCAATATACTAGTATGTTGTTATAAGAAGGATTCGAGCTACACTTACACACACCTACATCTAATGGTTAAAGGACACACTGTTTTCGTGGATGGTGAATTTATGCCTCCCGAAACGATGATTGTTCAACATTTTTTTAACACCATCAAATGTGGCCATTAAGATTTCAATATATTTATATATGATATATAATTTTTTTCTGTTTTCCTTAAGCTTCTGTATTTTTTATTTTGGGCATACCTTTATGGTTTCCATTATGGGTAAACGTGATATCTTCATTTAAGGAAGTGCGGACTACCGCCCCCTCAAAGTGATTTGATTCGTTAAATACCATATGTGGGACGTATAAAGGATTGATCTATGATATTATATATGATATTATACTGAAATTATAATATACCTTTATATCATTATGATTCCATTCTATAAAATACGAAATAGAAATGAAAGTAGCGTTCATGCGTACATATGGCTTACCGTCTCCATGAACGGTGCATTTCATTTATTACCTCTAAATTATTATGTAATATTATGAATGCATGTATATACTTGATATATATGATATATACATCATTATTATAATTCTGGATATAATGGATACATGAACAACATGTAATTATAAAGGGTTTATTTTTTGACTCAAGTACCAATGATCGTTAAAACTATCGTTATTAACTTAAATAATTACATAGTCTTCATGACATGGAAATAAGTGATATAAATGGAATACTGAACTTGAAAAAGGTTCTTAAACAAGTATAAAATAACTCAAGTTTATTATTCAAGAGATTAAAGAATGACCAAGTCAAGTCGGACCTGAGGTATGGGACTTCATCTCAATCTCCTTTCATTGAGGCATATTTTGTTTTATACTCAACCTTCTTTTATATGGTGTATAAACCCCTTTTACTTTTACGTTTATCCAAAAGTAATCTTTATTATATGATGAGTTTTACTAAACAACAAAAGGGAATGTTTTGTCGTACGTATGCGGCGACAAAGACTTCTCTGCCACCGTGACCATTATTTGAGTTTCAGCTTCCTCTACAAGACATACCTTCTTTTTAAAAGAAAAATAAATACCATGTTTTACTTTTCTTTTATTTTGGTATTGAAAATGGTTTTCATAATGTTTTTATATCAATGTGTTTTATTGATATCTTGTGATTGAAAGGGGGAAATGTTATGTTTCCTTTATACATGTTTTATGTGATATGATTATGTTGAGGTTCTTGGGAATTATTATGAAGACAGGTGGTTCCGTGATAATCTAAGGGCAGGTGAGCCCGATATAGCTCTCCAATTCATTGGGTAACGTGAAGGAGTGAAACGTTAAGGTTTCTCCGAAGAGATTTAGGGAATATACTGTGATGGGTATTCCAAACGTAACCAATAGGGTTACCCCCTACGTAAGAATTTTATGAATGCCTCAAGTTTCCATTACGTCTTATGATTTCTATGATATATTAATGATTTGATGAGGTATGTTGAAGTGATTATGTTTTATGGGTAAATTATGATTTCATTCTTATGTATATATGTACCCATGTTTCCTTTCCATATATTTTTATCCCTTACTAAGAATTTCATGCTCATCCTATGTTTTTTTGAAATGTTTTTCACAGGTCAAGGGAAAGATACATGATATGATGATAGTGTCAAGGAAGTGTCAAGAAAGAATCCATGTTTTATTTTAAATATGTTTCCATTGATGGGAAAGAAGAATACTATCTTTATTTAACCACTTTTTTTATTTGTGGAATGTAATGAAAGTTTTATGATTTAATTCTCTAAAACTCTAAACCTGAAAAGATCCTCAATGTGTATTCTTGTAATAACTCAAGATTAAGTAAGGTTTAAGGCTGGGGACTTATAGTAAGAGTAGCGGTGGCTCTACCTTTACCAATAGCGGTAACTCTCTATCTGTAGCTGTGGCTCTACCTTGTAATGGTAGTGGTAGCTCTCTATCAGTAGACTTTGCATTACGGTGGACTTAAGCATATCGGTAGCTGTCAACTTTGGTGTAGCGGTAACTGTTGACTTCATTGTATTGGTATCTCTATCAGTAGACTTTAATGTAGCGATGGACTTTGGATATCGGTAGCTGTATCAGTAGCTCTCTTATAGCGGTAGCTCCAATGTATCAGTAGAATTAACTGTATCGGTCACTGTGAGCTGTAACAGTTGCTAGCTTGTAACAGTATCTATATGTTCTGATGGTAGCTACATTCTAACAGTTGCTCTACTCTGTATCGGAAGATAGTCTGTAACAGTAGCTGAAAACTGTTTGAGCATTCACTTGGCAGAATGAGTTAAGTCATAGTAAACATATATCTGATAATTCAATAAACTTAATTTAAGCATAATGAAAGTAACAACATATATTAATGTATATTTGGAATGTATTAAGCATAATCATGATATAAAGAAAGTATGGTTGGGATTATAGAAAGACAATGATGCCACTTAATTCCAGAGGGTTCAACAATCTCCTCCTTTTTGATAATCACAACTTATGCCAAAATAAAGTAATATCAGAGGAAAAATATATCAATGTATGATATCAATAGTATAGTATGAGAGGAAACATTTCAGCAATTGATATCAACAAAAAAATAGTATCAGATGAAAAATATGAAAACAGGAATATATCAAGATATAATGTAGTATCAGAGGAGAAAAAACAAACAAGATTCTTTAGTTTGAAAAGATTTGCATATTCCTCCCCCTATCAATATAACTACAGGATTCTCCTCCAAAGTAGTGATTTTCTCTCTCTCTCTCTCTCTGGGTACAGGTTTCCAATAATTTCTCCCCCTTTGTGATTAACAAAAAAAGAGGGTAGCAGAGAAGAGAGAATATACAGAGTAATATATACAGTGAAGAGAGGAATGAAGTATTTGATTGATAAGAAAAAGATACAATGGGAAAATCAGAAAGGAAAAAAAATACAATGAATCCCATAAAAAATGGAGCTATAAGAACTCAATCATCCTCTTGAACAGGTGTCTTTCCCTTGGGATCAGCAGAGGGTTCAGAGGTAGAGTCAGCAGGCTTGGGAATTCCGGAAAGAACCACTGGTGGATCAGCAACTCATACAGTACCAGATCTGTAATCTGTCTCTCTCTGAGGGATCAAAGGTGTCAAGCTCTTGATGGCTTGAAATGGATTCAGTTGAGGAGTACTCCTAGAGGCAGATAGTGGAAGGGAAGGTGGTACAATAACTGGCCGAGCATCCACATGTAGGAAAGGCAGCAAGAGATTCCTGAAATCCATGATGATGCTTCCACCTCTCTCCATAGCAAATACAAAATCATCTCTGTTCTCAATAAACTTATCTAAAGTAGGAGTAAGCTCCCTGAGCTTACTAACTTGTTCCCTGAAGGATTGGGTAACTGGAGGTAACTTTATATTCTCCATCAGAAGCATGAAATGGTTTGTCATTTGGTGCTTGGTATAAACTTTTTCAAAATAATCATCCACCTTATTTTTGATTGCCTCTTGAGAAGCATTAGCTTCCCGCAGGTGATCACGAACAAAACTACTAACTTCCCTAGTGGTAGCAAGAATCTGAGTATCTGATGCACCACTGGGACTGGCCTTATCCAATTCTTCCTAAATAATAGTGCATATCTGGTCAAGGTTCAAACTAGAACTAGTTGAGGGAAGACGTTTCATTGAGAAGGCCATTGTTTCCTTGACAGAATGAGTCAGACTACTAACTACCTTCTGAACAAGTTCATCCTGACTGTTCAGATGTTCTTTAACTGACATCTTAAAGGCCTCAAAAACTTCCACAAAATATTTGACCACTTCTTTGATATATCGAATGTCAGTGTGCACTTGGGTTTGAGAACTGTTCAAAGTAGTCAATGAGGCAATTGATTGTCTAAGAGCAACTACATCTCATATCCAACTCTCAATCTGAGTGTGGCACACCTTAAGTTCATACACCATTTATTTCACAGGACTGGACACACTACATCCAATGGATAACTCAAGGTATTTCTCCATGCTTTTCATCTCTTCAACCATACTTTTTGTCATATCTGCCGCTGATTCTCTTATTGCTTCTTTCTATTCATCTTTTAAAGATTCAAGGTCCTCCATGGTTGCCACATTTTCAGACAAAGATGGTAAGGTAACTGATTCCTTTTGGGGTTGGCCTTCCTCATCATAATCTCCATAAGAAAGTCCAAGAATCATATATCTGGGATTTGATGTCCAACCTTCAATGTCATATAATACTGATACTGAGCCATGATTCTCACCCTTACATGGAACATTCTCCTAAGGTATCTCTTCCAACTGTTCTTCCTGAGATAATTCTGCAATTTCCTCTATAATGGAAGCAGATTCAATAGCCATTTGTTCTGAGTCATTAATGACTCTCTCATCAACAGGTGCTGCTGCTATGTCTTCCAGATCAGGAGTTTTCTTAGTTGTACTGACTATTAGAGGACTTAAACTGAGCTCTTTTTCAACATTGTCCTCATCATCTGCTTCACCATCAGCCTTCTTTTCTTCATGATCAGATTCGGTTGTCTCATCCTCCTTAGAGGTGTCCTTGAAAACATACTGGCATGCTTCTTCTCCTTCTTCTATAGTCTTTGTATCATTGTCCTTCAAGACAGTTTCTCTCTTTGGTAGTTCATTTGGAGGGCTAGCTGCTCCATAAGAAATAACTTGATGCACTGGACTAGGGGGTATGTCTGGGTATCCTCCTTCCTCAATTGAAGTCTCTTCTTCCTTGGCTTCATCATCACTGTAGACTGGTTCTGGCTCCTCTAGTCCAAGACCAGGATCTCTCACATCCTTTGGTCTAGACGGATGATCCACAAGAGTGAACTTGTCATAAATTTTTCCATCATCATTCACCAATGATTTCTGCCAAGGATTTCAGTTGACATTCATGTATTTACAGACAGTTCTTGTAATACATAAGTTATCTTTAACCACTACCATCTCATCCTGAGGTCCATCTATCTCCTTCACTTTTAGCATCATAGAAATTATCTTTGAGAAAACAAGGCAATTGATTTTGACTTTGGTCTAGTCATCTCTTCCACTTGAACCATAATCAATCTACATATATTTATTCTCAAACTGTGCTTCAGTAAATGTAACAGATATTTGTCTTGGAATATCACAGTGGAAAGTATCCTCTTCTCGGACTAACAACATGATGAATAAATTTAATCAATAGCTTATCTTCTACTTCCATCTCTGCAGCAATCACCTTTCTAGGGGTCTCATTCCCTGTGAGTTCCAAAAAAGCATCTTCATATTGAAACACATCACTGGTCGAAGGTACAAACTTGTAATAATAAGTAAAATTGCCCTCATGAGGAACTCTCAGGTTCTTAGCCCATTCTCCTGAAGTAAACGATGCTTCCTGACCATTCACATATGAAACCATTTTTCTTTCCTCCTTAGTCTTTTCAAAATTCACAAAGTCATAAAATTGTTTTACCAATCCAGGGTAGTACAGTCCGTTATTATTCGAAAAACATTCTACATAGCCTTGTTCTTGTAAAACCTTAATAACTAATGACTTGTTTTCCATCAGCCATTTTGCACAGAGCTCTTTCTCAACAACTATCTCACGCCTCGATAGGTGTGGGTTTACTGGTCTTCTCTGAGCTACACTTACATTGCCACTTCGACTGGCCTCAGTACTAGCTACTTTTTGTCTCTTCGCTGCCGGCGCTTCACTTCCATCAGTCATCTGAGGTCTCTTGACACGGGCCATTACTGATTTGAGGCTAGGGTTCTGAAGGTTGAGAGGTTTAGGTTTAGGAGAGTTTGAGTAGAGAGGTTAGCAGTGAGATAGAGTGAGTCTAGTTTGAGTTTTAATATAATTTGGGATTCATAAATCACATAAATCATAAATAAAGTAAACAACGGTTCAATGGCTCGGCTTTATAGAATAATAAAGCACGCAAATGTACAGGTAAAGTCTCCTAACGGTGAGGATGTCCTAACGGCGAGGTCTCCTATCAGTGAGGATTTCTAACGATGAGGATTTTTCTAATGGTTTAAGGGTATGTTATCATGCATAATTTGTGTCTAATGGAACTTAATCTTTCTGAACATAAAGGCTTAGTGAAAAAATCAGCTAATTGAAGTTCAGTGCCTATAAACTGAAGTGTTATATCACCACTTTGATAATGATCTCTTAGAAAATGGTGTCTAACATCAATATGTTTAGTTCATGATTGAGACACAGGATTCTTAGAGATGTTGATCGCACTAGTGTTGTCATAGTTAATTGAAACATGTTTAAAGTCAAATCCATAATCCAGTAGTGTGTGTTTCATCTACAGAATCTGTGCACAACAACTACCAGCAGCTATATATTCTTCTTCAGCAGTAGAAAATGCAACTGAGTATTGTTTCTTACTACACCATGATACTAGGGATTTTCCAAGTAAGTGACATGTTCTAGATGTGCTCTTCCTATCTAACTTACAGCCAGAAAAATATGCATCTGAATAACTTGTTAAGTCAAATGATTGTCCTTTTGGATAAAACAAACCTAAATTTGCTGTATACTTAAGATATTTAAAAATCCTTTTAACAGCAAGCAATTGTGATTCTTTAGGATTAGCTTGAAATCTAGCACACATACATACGCTGAACATAATATCTGGTCGACTAGCAGTAAGATAAAGTAAACTCCCAATCATACCTCTATAATTAGTTTGATCAACTAGTTTCCCAGATTCATCAACATCCAATTTACAGGTGGTACTCATAGGTATATCAATTTCTTTAATAATATCCAAATCAAAATGTTTTAATAAATCCTCAGTATATTTACTTTGATTTAAAATAATTCCATCATTAGTTTGAAAAATTTGAAATCCAAGAAAATACTTATGCTCTCCCATTAAACTTATTTCAAACTCATTTTTCATAACTTCTGAAAAATCATTACATAAAGAATTTTTCGAAGATCCAAAAATAATATCATCAACATAGATTTGTACTATTAATACATATTTTGAAATTCTTTTTATAAAATGACTCTGATCAACAATTCCTTTTGAAAATCCTTTCGAGATAAGAAAGTTTGAAAGCCTTTCATACCAAGCTCTTGGATCTTGTTTTAAACCATATAAAGATTTAGAAAGTTTAAAAACATGATTTTGAAAATGAGGATTTGAAAAACCAGGTGGTTGTTCTACAAAAACATCTTCAACAATAAAACCATTTCGAAAAGCACTTTTTACATCCATTTGATATAACATGAAATTAAGATGTGATGCATAGGCAAGTAAGATCCTAATAGCCTCTAATCTAGCTACAGGTGAAAAGGTTTCCTCATAGTCAATTCCTTCTTCTAGATTGCAACTTTGTGCAACTAGCCTAGCTTTGTTTCTAATGATGTTTCCAGATTCATCAACTTTGTTTCTAAACACCCATTTTGTGCCTATGGTTATAGTATCCTTAGGTCTTTCTACTAATTTCCAGACATTGTTTCTTTCAAATTGATTTAGTTCTTCTTGCATAGCCATTACCCAAAATTCATCATTGATAGCATCAATGACATTTTTAGGTTCTAACTGTGAAAGAAAAGCTTGATGTTCAAACTGATTTCTTACAGAAGCTCTAGTTTATGTTCCACTATCTAGGTTTCCTACAACATCATCTAAAGGATGGTTCTTTATAATCCTAGTTGTTCATGAAAAGGTAGGGCAAGTGATTTCAGGTTCATCAACAGGTTGGGGTTCAACAGAAGCAGGTTCTGGGAAATTTCCATAACTGGAAATTTTAACTATAGGTCCACTATCTTTATCATTAGGGTTCAAAACAGAGAGATCATCTTCAATATTTTCAAGAGAGGTTTTAGGTTCATGTGGAATAGTTTCATCAAATTTTATGTGAACATATTCTTCCACACATTTGGTTCTCTTATTAAATACTCTATAGGCTTTACTAGAAATAGAGTAACCTAGGAAAATTCTTTCATCACTCTTGGATGCAAAATTTTCAAGATTATCTTTATTATTAAGAATAAAGACATTGCAGCAAAAAACTTTGAATTAGTTAACCTTAGGTTTCCTATGGTTCCATAACTCATAAGGGGTCCTCTTAAGAATAGGTCTGATCAAGACTCTATTAATAACATAACAAGATGTATTTAAATATTCAGCCCAAAAATAAACAGGTAGGTCATACTCATTAAGCATAGTCCTAGAAATTTCTTGTAGGGTTCTATTCCTACTTTCTACTACACCATTTTGCTGGGGTGTCTTAGGGGCAGAGAAATTGTGACAATAGCCATTGTGAGAGCAGTAAGATTCAAATTCATGATTCTCAAATTCACGGCCATGATCACTTCTCAGGGTTTTAATCCTAATTGCACTAAGGTTCTCTACAGACTTGGAATATTTAGCAAAGTAAGAACAAGATTCACTTTTGTGAGCTAGAAAATATACCCAAGTATATCTAGAATAGTCATCTACAAGAACATAGTCATAATTCTTCCCATTTAATCTAGAAACTCTAGAAGGTCTATATAAATCCATGTGAACCAACTCAAGAGGTTGAGAAGTTGACACTTCTTTCTTTGATTTAAAAGAAACTTTATGTTGCTTTCCCTATTGACAGGGATTACAACCATTGTCTGTTGGAAATTCATGTTTTGGTAGGTCTCTAAATAATATCTTCCTAGAATGTTTTCTAAGTGAATGCACATTAAAGTGTCCTAATCTTCTGTGCCAAAGCCAAGACTCTTTATGAAAAGAATTGAAACAAGTAATATTTTGATTAGCTAAAAAATTTAAATCAACAGCATAAACATTTTCATTTCTCAAAGAAGCAAACAATAAAACATTTTTAGAATTAAAAACATTGCAAGAATCATTTTCAAATTTAACATAAAAACCATCATCACATAACTGAGAAATACTTATCAGATTGTATTTAAGTCTATGAACAAATAAAACTATAGAAATCAATACTGAGTTAGTGTTACCAATCTAGCCTAAGCCGATGATTTTTCCTTTTGAGTTATCACCAAAAGTGACAAAACCTCCATCAACTCTGACTAAGATTTTAAGGCATGAGAAGTCTCCTGACATATGTCTTGAACATCCACTATCCAAATACCAGGTCTTTTTACAGGAGCTATTTAAGTAGGTTCCCTACAAAACAGATTTAAATAGGAAATGATTTTGGTACCCAGATTTTCTTGGGTCCAGACAGGTTAGCCAATAACACTTTAGGTACCCATATTTGTCTAATGGGTCTCATAAAATTTCTAGTATCAACAAGTTTTGAAAGATAAACCTTATTAGATCCATAACTATGAATATAACTAGTCAAAGCATATGAAGCTCCACAGCTAGCTACATTCTGTCCAGATTTAGGAATGAATCTAGTTTGGGTAATTTTCCTTTGTCCAGGTTGGTACCCAATACCAGTAGTGTATCTAGGTGCTATTTTCATACCTAGAATTTGAGTAAGAGTATCTTTACCATTGGTAAATTTCTCTAAGTCTTTCTTGAGTTGTTCATTAGATAATTTCCAATTAATATTCTCTTTAATCAACTGATCATTCATTTCCATTTCAATATCATGGTCAGATTTATGTATAACAGTTAAAGAATGATGTTTCTTTAAACCTTTGTATTTGTATTTCAGCTCATTACAGATTTCTTCTAACATATCACAATATTCAAACAGTTCATATTTTGATATGTTATCAGAGTCAGTATCATCTCCAGAATAATATGAATTAGAATTAGGAGTTTCTAAAGTTACCTCAGAAGTGTTTGTTATAAAACACATGTTCGCCTTGTTTCTATGTTCAGTTTCAGAATCTTCAGATTCAATAGAACTGTCCTCAGAAGCGCTCCAAGTATCCTTCATGGATTTTTTATACTTGTTATCCTTGTATTCATATTTCTTCTTGTATTTCAGCTTTGGATAGTCTGCTTTTATGTGTCATTTCCTTTTGCACTCATAACAGACAACTTCATCTGATTTATCAGGCTTCTTCCAATCCATTTTCCAATGTCGTTTTTGTCATACATATCTTTGTAGTTTGACTTTCTGAAAAACTTATTCTTCCTATAAAATTTATTAAACCTTCTAGAAATGTGAGCCATCTCAGCATCTCTATCAGAATCACTCTCACTGTCTTCACAACATGATCTTTCATTTATAACGTGAAGCTTTTCCTTATCCTTGTTCTTTGAAGTTATATTTTTGAAAGCAACAGACTTTTTTCTAGTTTCATCTTCTTCTTCTTTGTTCACCTTAAGTTCTTCTTCATACATCATCAATTTTCCAATTAATTCCTTGACTGGAAGTTCTCCAATGTCACACGATTCTCTAATGGAGATAGAGGTTCCTCTCCATCTTTCAGGTAGACATCTGAAAATTCTCATGATTTGTTCCTTTTCTGGAACAACCTTTCCCAGAGAAGTCATTGTATTGAAAATTTCGTTGAACCTGAGATACATGTCAGAAATGGGTTCATCAGGCTTCATCTTAAAATTATCATACATAATAGTATATGTATTCAATCTCATCTCCTTAACATTAGTTGTTCCTTCATGTGAAACAGCTAAGGTATCCCAAATTTCATATGCAGTTTTACAAGAAGATATTCTATTAAATTCCTCATCTCCTAGAGCACAGTACAAAGCATTCATAGCTTTACAATTATTATTTTAGGCTGTCTTAGTAGCATCATTCCAAGTAGATCTAACAGTTGTAGGAATTTTATATTCTAACTCTATAGTAGTCCAAATATCAAAACCCAGGCTCTCTAAATGAATTTTCATCTTGATTTTCCACTGACCATAGTTGGTGCCATTGAAAAAGGGTATTCTATTGGTAGAAACACCCTCAACTATATTGTCCATGATAACTAAGTTAAAGAAAAGATTTTAAATGGATAAAAATTTAGAAATAATAGAAATTTTAAGAACTTCAAAATACAAATAAAATCACAGTTGAAAAATAGAGTACTTTAGAAAATATTTTATCTTCCTTTGATACCAAATGTTGGTCAGAGTGGACACTGTAGAGGGGGGTGAATTGAGTTCCAATTAAAATCTCTCTTTTAAAATGTTGTCTTAAAAATGCCCAAATAAAATACTAAATTAAACTGTAGTGAATTTATATCAAAGTAAAGGTTCTGTTGGGTTCTCAAGGGATTGATTATTTCCCAGTTAATCAAAATAGAAAGGTTTATTAACTTTTGAAACAAACTTACTTATTTACAACTAATATAAAAACTTATGAATTTAATTATCAAAGTGACTTTAAAAATAATTTTGGTTTGAAAGTAATTAGTAGCGGAATAAAGAATAACTTTGAAAGATATAGCACAGCAGATATAACCAAGAGGTTCAGTCTCAAGCTGAGACTTAGTCCTCTCATAACTTTATATAAAAGTGATCCAAACCCTGGATTTGGGATTACAACAATATGTAACTATCCAGGTCCAAGACCTCTACCACTGTTATCCGTGGGAACAGAAACAACAGAAACCAGTTTTCCAGGTCACACGACCTCTACCACTATCCCAGTGGGAAACAAAAGATGTAAGAGTGTTGAGCGAGGATTTACAAATCCTCCTGTTAAGGCATTGAAGACAGTGTGTGTGTAAAATATAGCAGATAACACACACTTCTCAATATGAAAAAAGATAAATCACAGAGAAAATATTTAGAGTTTAGAAATGGCTCTAGTGATTGTCGTGCAGTTCTGTAATCCTTTGATTGATCAGAATTCGCTCTGAGTCCTCTTCTGGTTTTAGTCTGGAAAACAGAGTTTCTTCTGCTTCCTTGACTTTTAGGTTTAGAGATAGAGAAAAAGTAGTCGATGAAGTTCTTGTTTTATGTTCTTGTTCTCAGCTCTTCACTGGTAAGCATTGATGAAAGAGTTCCTCGTGTAAGTTCAGTCGTCTCTTTGCATTCACACTTAGTTTTTCTCTTTTGCACACCTTGAGTATGTATCTCTATGTATTCATCTATCCATTCCCCTTGTAGTAGTAGCACAACCTTCCTTTATTTAAAGCACATGCTCCGACAAAGGATGATTAACTTTTTGCAGGTATGAGGTACGGTTCTCTAACATCCAACAGCACAGATTAAATAAATGTCAGTGTATTAAAATATACCTGATATGACCGTTGGTTAGATTAAAAAAAGATAAAGAAATTAAAGCAGCGCCGTGTTCTATCTCTGGAATGATAGCTCTTGATATTGGTAGACTTGTGTTACAGTAGGTGTTTGTAGGTCTGAGTATCGGTAGACATTTGTAACGGTAGACTTGTCTATCGGTAGACTTGATGTATTGGTAGCGGTGGACTTGTAAGAGTAGCGGTGGCTCTACCCTTACCAGTAGTGGTAACACTCTATCGGTAGCTGTGGCTCTTCATTGTAACGGTTGCGGTAGCTCTCTATCGGTAGACTTTGCATAACGGTGGACTTTAGCATATTGGTAGCTGTAAACTTTGTTGTATCGGTAACTGTCAACTTCATTATATCGGTACCTCTATCAGTAGACTTTAATGCAGCGATGGACTTTGGATATAGGTAGTTGTATCGGTAGCTCTCTTATAGCGATAGCTCCAACGTATCAGTAGACTTAACTGTATTGGTCGCTATGAGCTATAACGGTTGACAGCTTGTAACAGTAGCTATATGTTCTGACGGTAGCTACTTTCTAACTGTTGCTCTACTCTATATCGGTATCTAGTTTGTAACAATAGCTAAAAACTGTTTGAGAATTCACTTTGAAGAATGAGTTAAGTCATAGTAAACATATATATGATAATTCAATAGACATAATTTAATCATAATGAAATTAACAACATATTTTAAAGTATATTTGGAATGTATTAAGCATAATCAAGATACAAAGAAAGTATGGTTGGGATTATCAAAACACAATGAAGCCACTTAATTCCAGAGGGTTCAAGAAGAATTAATATATTTGAATTAATCTCATGGAAAATTACTTAATTCATACATAAATTTAAAAAAATATAATATTATAATCCATATTTCTCATTTTCATGCTTTATCATATATTTGGAAATTTAATTTTTTAAAATAGTGAAATTTTTCATATCTTAATTATTATTTTTTATGTTTTTCCAATTTTATAATAATAATATCACTATAATTATATGTTACCTAATGGAAAATGATGAAATAATTTTTAATATTATTATTAGATGAAGGTAATTATTTCATATGGATAATTTTTGGAGGGAGAATCCACCCACTGAGGAAAAAATGGTGCTACTTTCTTGAATACCTAGATGGAAATATTATATTTGATTCCAATATATATAATTATTCATAAACTATTAATAATGTAATATATTAATACTCTATTTCGATAAGTGTTTTCCAAAATAGTTTAAAATAATTATTAAATATTGGATGATGTTGGTAGTTGAACCTATAACTAAATAAATTGTACACGTATGGTTAACATGATTTAAAAAAGTTAAAATTTAGAAAGGAAAATATTGTGATTTTGAAGGATCTATAAATGTGTAAATATGAATGATGATAGCTATAATCAAGGAGGAAATACCCCTGTATTTGTTTTTTGAATGCTTCAATAATGTGGCGACGAGAAAGAATACATATGTACTAAAATACAATATATTGATTATTTTTAGGATTTTATATACATTATATCATGGAAAAGAACATTATATGTAAATTAATAGGTTCTATAATTAATTAATGTTTTTTAAATTATTTTTAGTGGTTAATTATATTTTTCATTTCATGAATGGTTTCCCCATATTTATTTGATATAAATTATGAAAATTATCTTTCTGTAGATTCATTTTAGGAGATAAACATAGAAGGTAAATCCTAAATAGAGATTGACCTAAGTGTATCTACAATATTGATTAATGTTAGGGGATCCAAAACATCATCATAAATGTATGAGTTCTCATGATATATTTTTGTACCACTAATACTAATCCATACTAATATATAGCTCAATGAACGGGGATCTATATCATATATATTAATCAATGTAGATGGATCCAAGTGAATGTAGCTAGTGTAAGGAAATGTAGGGTTATATTTCAATGTACTGTGATCCTTATTAAAGGATTTGATTATGGGAATTTTTCCAGGTTAAAAATATAAATTTTACAGTTGAATTTTTGATAAAGATAAAATTATTAAGAAAAGTTTCAATGATATTTTTTCTTGTTCAAAACACTATAAATCAAAGAAAAGACATGATTAAATATCAAGAATTTTATGTAGAGTTGTGATGGAAGGAGCATAATTTTTCTAACTCGAAAAGATATATTATAGATTATATATATAATGAAATAAAATTGGTGTATTATTGTGAGGGTATCTATTTATTGAAATTTTAATAATTGTTTTTTATTCATGTTTTGAAGAAGAATAGTAATGTTATATACTAATTGGATTTTATAGATTAAAAATTGAAACCTTATATGTTTCCATGGAATACCTCACACTTTAAGACGAGTATCCATGATTACTGTTTTCTGATATATATTTCATACAAACATGGAATAATGTTTTTTAAAAACTATAGAATAATTTCATTATATTGAAAAAATAATTAAACTTCATAGAATAAATGTGTATAATTATTTTGAAAATATGAATAATAAATTGAGAGGGAATGAAAGGGTATTTTAATAATAATCCTGGATATATCCATATGGGATGTAGTTAAATGGAAAAGTTATGAGGAATAAGATGAATCAAAGTGGTGTGCATGCAATTTGTTTTATTCCACATTATAACTAAAATATTTCAGAAATTAGTGTTTTAAAATAACACTATAAATTACATGTTGTTTCATATAAATCGATATATAAAATATAAAAAATTAAAATAGAATAAAATAATAGATAAAAAATAATTTCCCTTCAAGAAAAACAAGATAAATGAACCTATGGTAAATCTATAGTACTTTTGATTATAGAAAAAAAATAATATTCTATATAAATAATAAAATTATTGAAATACAATGATAAAGTAAGTGATAAAAAATAAATATTAATATACGCTAAAAAATTGAATTAATGGACATGTGGTTCAATGTCTTGTTACCCATGAAGATGATAGAGATATGTTATTCAATATAAAGAATTAATATATAATTTTTTTAGTTGTGATAATCAAAAAAGTGTGTTGTGATAGGACAATTTATAAGTTATCATATTTATATTATATTATCTATAAAGTTAATTTAGGATTGTTGTAATACCAAAAGAATTTATAATATAAACCTAATTAATAAATTTCATATTTTTGACTGATTTCTTGAGAGACAACATCAAACATAATCAAATAATGAAATACTATATCTTATTCATTATATAGAAAAGTATAATTAGAATAACCAAATTATTAATTATATATATATATATAATAAATACTTAATTCAAATGTATTGACTATTTATTTAGAAGTATTCTTTCAATTTATGCATGGAAAATTTATGTTTCAAAAATACAAAATCATTAAAATTGTTTATATTTTTTTTTTCTGTTTATAATATATTTTATTTTAGGAATTTATAAATTTTATTTAATTAAATAAATATAAATTTTTAAATAAACATTCCCAGAATTTAGTTGGGTTATTTTGGTAATTTTTTAGAAAAGAATTATTTTATGTAAATAATTGAATATTGATTTTTTTTTTAAAAACTATTATTTATTTTCATTAAATCATGTAGCATTAATGTAACATTTTATTTATTATTAATACTTAAAGTTGTGTAACATTTAATAATAACAATAGTATAATTAATTTTTAAAAAAGTTGAAGCATATATTATTTTGGTTTAAGTGAATTTTTAGGTATAAAATGAATTTTTCAAAAAAATATATTTTCATTAAGTTTTACATTTTTATATTAATAATTATTAATCTAATTATAGAAATTGATTCATGAAAATAAATTTCATATTATAATCTATATTTTTATATTAATAAAAAAGGGTCATTTTGTTTTTAGTCATTATGGATAGTAACACTTCTAAAAATGTTTCCTCCTTGTTAAGGGTGAAATTTGTAAACATGGTTATATCAATGAGATAATTCCCAAAACAATATCCTTTAGTATTGCATTTATTTTTTTGGATGAGTTTTTTAATAATAAATATCCTTATTTTTAATCTTTTAATATTTATTTTCCTGACTTTTTTATTATAACCTCTATATGTATATGTGAATGATAAATATATAAATTTCAGTCCCTTAAATTTTAATTTCACATATATGGTCACATTAAAGGAATAATATTTTATCACCCAATATGAAAAATTAATTTATATATTTAATATCTTCTTAAAATGGTAATTCCTTGATAACATTTTTTCTTATTTTATAATTAATTTACATACTTACGGAAGACTCACACAGTTTATGTGTAAGGAGTAGAAGAATAAAAATAGATGAATTTAAAATTTTCATAAGTAAAAGAATGGAATTATTTATTTAGGTCCCATATTTTTTTTAATAATAATGTATAATTTATCATTAAATTGTTTATATTTGAAATCCATTTTTATTATGATGAGTTTAATGTTTAATTTTCTGAATACACAAAAAATGACATTAATGATATTTAATGTTAAGTAATATTTTATTAAATTATTAAAAAAAATTAAAATAGGGAAACATGGATTGAAAATGATATGAAATTTAATTAATGGAATTTTTTTTATTATATTCCACCGTATAATTAAATTCCAAACCCCTACACATTTTTATAATTTGTTACCATGACTAAACATAAAAATAGTTAGTGGGGGGGGTTTAACAAAATGATATGGAATACAATACCACATAAACCAATAAAATTATTATTGGTTATAGGTTTTCTTATATTTAACTCCCATATCCCTAAAATTAGGTACATTTTATAATCCTTTATATCATTGTGATTTTAAATATTTTTTAGAGTTATAAAAAAATACAAGTGTGTGTTTTCTCAGTCATATACATGGACACCAACTTCGATCTCATATATACACATGTTTATCCAATTACCTTGACCAAATAATAGAAAAATAAATTATAAATTTATTTTAATAAATTCTAGAGGTTATGGTATTCATTAAATACCTACCAATGTTTCCATATGGGAATATCCTATGGAGGATTATCGAAGAATACGTATATCACATAATTTAATTCGACTATATTGTTTATTATTTAACCTCATTAAATTAATTCACTTACTTTATTATATAATAACATTAGAATCTTAAATATACTTATGTATGAGTATTTTTTTGTATTAAATATTATTATTCTCTTTTTCTATAAAAATATAAAAGAATGCATTGTTCCAACATATATATATACTACCACCTCCAAATAGTGATAGATTTCATTTTACATCAACTAATTTCATGCCTAGTTATAGTGATTGATATAAAATTTATATATTATATTAATAATTTAAATATTAATATGTAATAAAAATATATAATCTATCTTTTTTATGACTCTAAGTAATGGAAATTGAATGAATCACCAGTGAGTACATACATACTGCCATCTCAACATGGTGATGAGTTTCATTTCCACCCACCATCGAATATAGATGTGAATATTGATGCATTTCATGAAAATATAAGATATTCATGATGTAATTATGTTTCTTTAATGATAAAGTACTATTTAAATATTTCTTTTTCTAATCATTATTTAATGAAAAATATGTTTATGTGCATGTACTAACTATAGTTTCCTTGAATGAGGTATTTTAATTTTCTTTTCATGACTATAATATAAGTCCATTAAACTATATAAAATGAATAAATATGATATTATTATATATCTTATGATTCTTAAAATGAGTAATCTGTAAAAAATATACATGAAGAAAGATATAGATCAATAACTTATATGAAAAGTAAGATAGATAACACCAAAAATCAACAATTCTAATAATGATTAGTTGATAAAATGACTTTGAAATATTATAAGTTGATCTTATATTTTATGAAAATCATTAATATGGTTATTGAATAGAATTTTTATGAAAAATTTTTTATTAAATAGTTTTCATATAACATAGGAAAAATTTTAGACATGAGTTATGTCTTTCTCATCAATCTTTTATTTTAGTGATACTTTTTTCATAATAACAACATATTTATTTCACGTGTTGTTTATAATTAATTTTTTATTTGATATATAAAAAATCAACTTATATTCCAAATTTTTAAAATTTTCATTTGAATTCATTTCCTTCATCGTATCAATTATTAAAAAGTTACCAAAGTAGAATGTGTTTTTTTGTTACAGTATCACTATTTACCAAGCTTTTTTATGGATAAGTTATAGATGTGGAAATTATATAACATCACTCATAAATCACATTTGTTTTATTATCCAATTATAATTTTTAGTGGATAAATATTTTTCCCATTAATTTATCTCTCTCTACATATTAATAAGCTAAATAGAATGATTTTACGAAAAACTGACATTAATTTTATATTTGGATTCAATTTGTTTTCAATTCTATATAAATGTTTTATCTAATAATGTAGAGAACTTTTTTTAATATAATTAAATGATTTATTAATGAAAATTTTTACCCTATTGTGATTTAGTAATAAAATATTTATAATTATTATATTTTATATTTTCTTAAAGAGATAATTTTTACCAATGGTTTGATTGGAATATTTGTTCCCTAATTTTCCACACGAAATTATTCTCCCAATATTAATGATATTAATTTTTTGATGTATTATAAACATTTTACCATATTTCCCATGGAAGTAAATGATTCTGCTGATATTATAGAGTTTTTTATATTTTAATTTTTGTTTTTTAAAAAGAAAAATGTATTCTCCTCAGGATGTTTTTCAGTGATATTTTGAATACATTTTCATTTATAACATCACCATTTGATATTTATTATGTTTTAAAAAGCATATAATCCAATGTTACCATAGTTTTTTTGAAGGGGTTGTTATTTTCCATGATGATAAAATCTTCAAAAAATCTATTTTCTTTTACAATGTTAGGTTAAGAAAAAATAATAAGTGTTTTATATAATCCTCTGATGAATATATGAATGTATTTTTAATATGTTATTGGATTTTCTATTATATCCCTCAAATTAATTTTGTAATGATTATTGTTTTATAAGGATACATGGTACAAGGAAGGTTGCCAAATATTAATAATAGTATAAATGGGAGATGATTAGAAGAAAAATGTTGGTACATAGTTTTTTTCAATCCCAACATGTGGGGAATGTCTTGTTAGTATCCTTGACAAATAATTTCTAATATTGGTATTATTATACATATTACCACATTCTAAATTAAAATTTTCCAATTCTAAAGTTAAATTCTTGTGGATTATAATATAGTATTCTATTATATTTCATGTCTTATGAAAAACAATTATTTATGCAATTGTTCTTGATTATAATCTAAATTTTTTGTGTATTATTTTCTGATACTGAGCACATTATCTCATTACATTGTGAATATCATATGGTAGCTTATAAAAAAAAGTTTTTTATTTCTAATGGTTACCCATATTGGGAATTTTATAACACTCTTTTTTACATTTCCATTATTCTTGTAATAAAATGTGATGTAATGTATGTTCCGAGTAGAGTATTTAAAAGGATATTTTTAGTACTTTTCACAAAATAAGAAATCAATTTATTATAATAAAATCCCATTGAGTGAAATTGGTATTTTTATATATGTTTTCTCAATATTATTCAGTGGCATAAATATAAAACTGAATTCAAGGATTAAAATGTAATAATATTCTTTTTAATTTTTTGAAAGGATAAAAACAGAATTATGATTTTTGGTATCAAATCTAATTTGTAACAATTATATATTTGGCCACAGAATCCATATATAATGATTCAGTATTGTTATATATGGTATTAGAGAATGGTTTAGATTACATTCATGGATAAGATTATTTCATGTGAGGATAATATTACATCTATAAATATCAACATATAATTATATATATACGATTGAACATATGATTGAAATTAATACAACCTTTTTGAAGGGATTTTGTGATTATGATTTAATGTGATATTAGATGAATACATGATTATGGTATATATATGGATCTGAGAGTAAACATTACATAATCTAGTTAATTCAACTAGAATACACTTATTACATTCCCAAATAAAATTGGTTTAGTGATTTATATAATTATGTCATAATACAATCATGAAAATTCCATGATAATAAAAATTTGTTACTAAAAAAATATCTATTTGTTCAAAAAATTAATCATTTTCAAAAACATGATTTCTTTAAAAAACCAGGACATTAAGCTTGAATCCTTTCATTCATTTAACAATCTCAAAAATCGTATGCAAAAAAATTAAATCATGGGAAGAGAATAAAAATATTATTAAAGAGCATAAAAAAACAATTTTCTATTTTCACTTATAAAGATACGGAAACATTTTCAGAAAGAGATAATTATCACTCATAACGTTTCTTATACATACATTATGAAAATAAGAGAATTTTATAAATCATATAGAACTTAAATAATAATATATAGATAACTTGTGAATATAATTACTTAATATTATAATCTGCATGGATACTATATGACTTGTAACCCTCTTCACAACCTCACAATATAAACCTCATGACTACCGTATGATGTAACCCTCATGGCTAACATTTGTTGTAACCATAGGACTTACACATAGTGTAATAATATGATCAACATCAAATATAAACAATTCCAATTAATTGGAGGGAGATATAGTTTATACCATATATAATAATCAATTCCCAAAAATATTATCATAATAATAAAATAAGAATACTTGAATCATAAAAATAAATCCTTGAGAAAAATAACTTATTAAATAAATATTACACAAATATGAATGAAATTTTTTTATATTAAAATGAAAAACGTATTCTTGTGAAAAAAATAAAAAAAATGGGGCATAATTAAAATGGTATAGTCCAATAATGGTGTATATTTGTTTAAAAAAAATACTTAAATATTGTAAACAAGTGAAAATAAATGTTGTTTTCACAAACAATTCCCTTACATATCGTTCATATTTTCTATAGAAATTTCCAAAAACCCATGTATGATGGTTTAATGAGTTTTATTAATTTACTATATAACCTTATTAATAATTATAATTAATTAAATTATCTTGTTATAACATATTTCCACCAATTTATAGATAATGTATTGTTATTTTATTATTTGGGGTGCACTTATTTCATGGTATCTATGGATGGTTCATTATAGATTTTTTTTCGAGTGGAAGAAAAACTACAGAATTGAAAAAAATGGTATTAAAATGTTTCCATATTTTTTTAGGATACCATGTATCATTTTTTGACATGATGATGATTCATTATATAAAAAATCAAGGAAAATGATTGTATTTATTATGACATTGTTTACAACCATCACAATCTTATATCATTTTATTTATTATCATCTTTATATATCAGTTCAAGAACATTATATGACATAAAATATAAATAATAAAATTTTATTTTTAAAATAATAATGGTTTTATGACCATCCGTGAAGGCGATAATGGGAATCAAAAGTGTATTATCCACGATAGTGGTAAATCAGAACATCACGAATGATGTTCTCATATTTAGAATACATGTGAGAGGAGAAGGTATTTTATGATGATTATTTCACTAAAAATTAAAATTATAGTATATATAAGATACTAGATTTTTTATTCTACATGGGTAATGTGTTGTTATGATAATATAAGAAAATAAACAAAATTAAAATCAAACTAAAAGAAAAAGAAAGGGGATTTTACCTATTTAATTATTCTCCTTGGGAACCTTATGAAGGACATTTTTTAAAATTTTGGTGATACCATTAGGTCTTGGATGTGGGGAAGTGGCTCGAGAAGGTAATTTCATTGAAATTAAATAATGTAAAATTATTTGATGTGTGGGGACAATATGAGGTAATGGTGGTAAATAAAGTGGAGGAGAAGAGAGTTTTTTTTAATATTTAATTGATTATATTATTATTTTGGCTCAAAAATATATATAGTTTGAGAATTATAAGTAAAGTTATTAAAATAATTATCTATAGTTTATATTATTTTATTACATCAGTTATACATCATCTATGACTCGATAAATCATGTATTTGTTATCTACCATAAATTAATGTATTTTAAAATTTACCGAAAATTATACTTTTTTAAAAAATACAAAAAATAAACCCCAACATTATTTAGATATTACGAATTAAATAATGAACTACTTAATATAAAAATAATTTTCCAATTATTAAAATATTAAATTTGAATTAATATTCAAATTTTATTTGAAAAATAAAAATTTTAAAACTATAACTATTTTTATTACACATCGAAAAATTAGTTATGATATCATAATATTATCTTATAATCTTAAAGGAAAAGAATATTTATTTATGAATATACTTTTTGAAGATAAATTTTATTTTTAATTACTATACTAATCATAAAATTTTAAATAAAAATTTATGTTTCTAAAAAATACCAACACATAATATATCATTTTTATACCTTTTAATTAATTATTCCATGACATAAATATTTCATATTTTCACTTTTAAGATAAATAAAATTTATTTATAATTGCATAACTTTTTTAATATTCAATTGGCTATACTACTATTACTGTTTCTCATGTTTCTACTCCTAAGGTCACTTCACTATTGCATCAGTATAGATTCCATAAAATACCACTTATTTCATTATAAATTTATAATTAATTTTACTATTTAATTATATTATAAAAAAATTTATTTTAAATGTTTTTGGATTGTTACATACTCCTCCCCTTCAAGAAATTACATCTTCTCAACTATCGTTTTACTTATTAAACAAATGAGGATACCTTTCCCTCATAGAAGTTTTAGATTCCCTTATTGCCTCTTCAACTATATGGTTTCTCCAAAAAATGATATGCTGGTGAATTTTAGTATTCTACAATAATTTCTATATTTGATAAAAACTCTCAGCCTGTTTCTCTTAAGAAGAATGGTTCTCTTATAGTTGAACTGCTTTTGGAATCAAAACATGAGATAAATCTGACATTTACATTCTCAATATTGAAACATGAAAAACAATGTGTACATGAGATAAAATAAGTGGAAAAGATACTGTGTTGGGAAATTTTATAGAATTTTTAGGGATTTCCTAAAATCAAATGAACCATGGCCATAGATTCCATTTCTTCCAGAACACATTACAATTTTTATAGATTACATACTAAGGAAAACACAATCAGCTAACTCAAAATAAATGTCATTCCATCCATTATCTACATATCTTTTTGATACTCTCTAAGCTATTATCATGTTATGTTGGAACATCATCACTATTTCATCCCCTTCCACTACTAATTCAATTATCATAATCTTCAATTATGCAAAATTATACTATAATGATAGACTTCTACATATGTTTCAATATAATTTATTAAAAGGATCCATCTGTAAACTTGAATGAAAACTATTATCATAAGAAAAATCACTGAATTAAATATGATGATCCTTACTTCCTTGGTAATCCATAGAACAATTTCAAAGCATATTATTTAACATGCAAAAAAATTATTTTTTCCATCATATTGAGGATGAATTGTAGTGTTGAAAATTAATTCAATTTATAATAACTTCTTATGGACTATCCAAAAGATAGAATTGAAATTGGGACCATGTTTATATACAATGGTGAGGAAAAATAAAAAAAACATAGAAATATCATTAATGTACTACTGAGAAAAGTAATATATAGAAACAATATCTCAAATATTAAATTTTTTTTTGTAACACTCCAATATTTCATAGTGTGTTATTTTTTCAAAATAATTCAATAACTTTCACTACATGGAACACCGAGTTAAAGCGCACCCTGAATTACCAAACAAGCCGTTCAAAAGAGGTTATGAATAGTATTAACTAAATTTTAAACTTTATATAATCCAATAATTTTAGAATCCATATTATGAGTTTCTTAGACATAATATAAGAACAAATTCCTTTTTTTCAGATAAATGAAGTATTATTCAAAAATGCACTTTTACCATTGTCCCAGTCATCAAACTATGCCGCAAATTATGCTATTAGATAATAATCAAGTTATGATACTCCCACAGATGAAGAGGAATGATGAGAGTTCTTATGTTGATTATGTCATTTGAGTGTTGTATCAACAATGTTCTTGTTATAATAATTTTGGAGTATATAAGGATTGTACTGCAGTACTATTTCATTAAGGACTTGAGATTGTGTGGAACAAAGAAAACTGACTCAATAGAAGGTTAAATTTTTGGAAAATATATGGTTTATAGAACGATAAACCATAATATGGTTCTGATACCGAGGTAGTGATTTTATAATAATACATGATTGTTTTGGATAAACTATATTGGATATTTTTGACTAGCTTAAAATTGATTAATGATTTGTATATTCTATCATTGTTTGGGTTTACAACATTTTTGGATTGAAGGAGTTTATCTATTATTATTTAATTAATAAGGGATCATGAATGTAATCAATAAGGTTTTATGGTAATTCAAGAAGATTGCAGTGTTTTAAAAGACTACATGATGACAATGTTCACATGTTATTACGCGGCAAAAAAGATCTTCATTGTGTTTACCTTCTTTATAAATTCTAGACCGAAGTATTTTGGATAGTTCTAGTTTGGATTATTTTGGATTTCCGCATAAAGAACAACCCGGAGGTCGGGCGGCAACCCGTCGCATTCAGCAAGTCCGCGAGACATGAACCCACAACCGAAGGGTGACAAGGGTGTATCACCTACCACTAGCCCGCGTAATGTCTGGGATTAAATAATGTAGTTTTTTTAAAATAACTTCTAGAATAATTATAAATTAGTTTTTTTAACCCTATACTAATATGATAAATAGAATATTATTTATACGTTCTATTATCTTTTAGAGTGAAAGATGAGTTTGTGGTAGAAATTAGTTAAAGGATGGAACTCTACTTGTCAAGAATATATTTTTCTTCTTCTCTTATTCTATGAAGAAATCAATTCATATACTTTATTTAAGGAATCCTAAAACCAAAAATGTTTTATCCTAATACCCTATGTTTTGTTGAACCGATGGTATTTCAAAACATCATAGATTAATGGATTTAAGGACCTCAATTTTACACTTGTTTGTGATTGATGACCTCAATCAATAAATATAAATATTTACGTTTTTCCTCCAATTATATGTCTCTAATTTCCACCAATTTTCTACTAATCGAGATCATAATTAGGTGGTGACCCTTTCATTTATCTTTTCCTCATATTAAGACTAAATTTTAGTAACGCAATTTCCGATGTGGGTTTTCCCACAAAGATATTTTCTATTTTCAAACTTTTATTTTCGAAGAACAATTTCAAATTGTAAGGATGCTATTTTTTGACAGAGGGGAGAATGTAGCACCCTAATATTTCATACTGTGTTATTTTTTCAATATAATTCAATAACTTACACTACACGTAACACCAAGTTAAAGCGCACCTTGACTTACCAAACAAGCCGTTCAAAAGATGTTATGAATTGTATTAACTAAATTTTAAACTTTATATAATACTTATAATTTTAGAATCCATATTATGAGTTTCTTAGACATAATGTAAGAACAAATTCCTTTTTTTCAGATAAAAGAAGTATTTTTCAAAAATGCACTTTTACCAACTTTAATAGTGATTCCTTTTTAAATACAATATTTAAAACATTTATATATTTAATTTGACTAAATAAATATATTCTTTAGAAATGGGACATACTTTTTTTTTACTGTGTAACACCCCATGCTTCTACGGTATGATTCTCTTTGAATAATGTGATAATGTGTGTTGTACGCAACATCGAGTTCTAACACACAACAACCAATCAAACTAGCCGTTATGAATAGTAATTATTAATTTTTAAAATTTTATAAATTCTATCTCTCAAAATGGACTTAATTTTTGGTTTCGAAATATCGAAATTATCCTAGGGTGAAATTTTGGTACTTTTCGGATAACTTGTATATTTTGATGAATAGTGAAAATTACTAATTATTTTTTTAAAAACTACTTTTTAATCGATATAATTAATAAATTATGAATTTGAGTATTTTTAAATTATATATAGAATATATTTTTACCTATTAATTCAATATTTGTCATTGGACATAATTTCAAAATTAAACCAGACATAAACATGTGTCAATCTTTGGATAGATATTATCTCTTAAAACGCGCTTTTTGTTTTAACAATGAGAATTAATTTTAAATTAATTTCTGCCACTTTTGTGTTTTGAATTTGGAAAAATGGGTTCTATATTTGGAATCATGTTGTTCAAATTGTGTAAATACGAAACTTTTATTTTTAGACATTTTGAATAATTACTTCGGTAAATATTTTATTTACCATGGTTAAAGGGTAAATCCGGTAAATAAGGGTTAAAACAATAATATTATAATAACAACAAATTACCCTAAAAAGTGTCCTAACCTTATTTTTTGATACATTTACGACCATGGGATTCTTTGGGACGATTTTTGGACCCCATGAAGCCACTTTTAAGTGAAAATGACACTTTATATTAATTAAGTTAAAATGAATACAAAAATGACACAAGCATATATCTTCTAGAAAAACAATTTTTAAATAGGGTTATATATGTTGGATTTTCGACTATAAATATTAATTAGAAAGAAAAAAAGATTTCCTACCTAATGATAATTTATTTATAATTTTTAGACATTAAATAAATTAATTTATTTATGAAACAATGATGACGCAGTAATTACCATAATAGTAAAAAATTAAAATAATTGATATTATAAATACCCAAATAAATATAATTGGATACTTTTATTGAGTTAAAATAATTTTATATTTTAATATGACATATTAGGATTGATTTAATTGGATTTGTTTCGAAATAATCATTCTGTTATGAGTTTCACAAAAATCAATTACTGAATAGTGTCAAAATTGACATAAAAGAGTTTTTAAAACAAAGATTATATTATTACTTGATATTAAATTCCTAAAAATCTAAGGATCATCCGAGAAACTTATATCAGGATAGTTGTATCATTAATGGACCACTTTGGGGACTCATTGATGTATATAGTATGTTTATTACCCATATAATATAAAAATAAAAAGAGACATTGTAAAAGTGAAACTAATTAACTAAGAGTTAATACTTAAAAGATAAGGTTAATATAGTAACCCAAACCTGTCTAAATTCTATTGTTATAGTGGTTTTAGACCCATCCCCACCTTAAACTCTAAATAATATACTTTGGATCCATTAGAAACCGAATATGAATTTATTATAAAAAAATATTTCTAGCTTTTCCAAAGGTGCCCCCTACACCTCTTATTAAAGGGAACTCCTCATTCTCATTAATTCACACCTTCTAAGCCTTTTGGTTCGGCCATCCTCTCCCCAAATACTCTCTCAACATCCCTAACTACATACAATAGTCCTTCCTTTAGTCAGAAATCCAACATAAGGAGCCCTTTTGACCAAATCAAAAGGAAGAACCCAAAGAAGAGGTAATGATTTCACCACCCTTTTTTCAAGTTCCTATCTTCTTCCACTTCATCATTATTTTCTTATTACCATTATACAATAATAAATACAGTATATTATATATACTTTTATGTTATTATAAACATTTTACAACCATATTTCAGTATTCTATCCTTCCTTTGAATAACATATCACCATACATGCGTACGTACGGCTTACCGTCTCCACGTCGTGGTGTAATTGTTATTCAATAAATTATTATTTGGATGGATAAAATAATGATGTCTAATTAATGTAAATAATAAATATAACAGGATACTGATTCTTTATATATGATATACCATTCAATTATATGTTATTTTAATACGAAAAGAATGATATTGTCGCTCGTGCATACGTACGGACTACCGTCTCCACAAACGCGATGAGATTCATTCTCTATCATATCCATTCAAGTATAATTATCATTTGATGATTTCAAAATAATTTTTAAGGAATGGATATCATTCTTTATATAAATAATATACAACCTATCCATGACAACCATTACTTAGGTAACAAAACATATAAAAGAAAATCAGTAAGTTAACACCCGAAACAACAATAATTCTAAGATATTATTAACAAAGCAATATTAAAAGATCATATATGATATCATATGAATGTATGTGATTGTTGTATAATTTAATAAAAATTATTTCACCATTATACAGGATTTTAACCTACCCCCAACCCAGGAAATGTATATGGTAAGGGTTTATTTCGCAATCACTTCATTATCTGAGGTTGTTTATACGTAATAATCTACTTGGATTTCTTTATCATCCACATCCATGTTTCATTGAAATGTATTTCAAGACATTTTTAATATTTACAATGAATATAGGTTAAAGTCATTTATACCCTTTTTTGACTTTTTATAAGAGGTTTATAAAGGAATCTTTCCGTCATTTTCCAAACAATGTTCTTTTAACCTTTTCGACAAAATTAAGGTAAGAATGTTTTTTTAAGTTATATGGAGGGTGCAACTATTCTTCACCGTTATAAAATCGTAAAAGGTTCCCTTACAAGCTTATAAGGATATTTTCAATATAAATGTTTTATTTTATAATTATGTGACTTTTAAATGATTTCAAAATGAATATTTTAATAATTTCTGAAAGCTACTATTTATCAAAATGAGAATTTTAAATGTTTTAAAGATTTATCTTCCTAAATATTTTTAATTAATGTCCATGTTTTCAAAATGATTTTATGGATTTATTTATATTGAAATGAATGTTTTGAAATGATATTTATTTTCAAAAGTTTGAAAGTGGTGTGGGACACTTTGATTCAAAAATCACTTTTAAATTACTTCCTTTATAAATCTGTGACCTGTCAATGATTTCGAGAAAAGAGATATTTCTCTAAAATAGTTTTAATTTCATCTATGTAAACATCCTTTGATGGATTTTAAGCTTATTTGAAGGTGATTTATTATGAGAAAAAACTTTTGTATTGTATTGAAGGTTTTGTGATATATTTTACTGTGGATTTTTTATATACCATTCATGGTTTATGGAGAAAGTATTGACATTTCATATGCTAGTATTAATAAGAATGTTAATGTTATGTTTAAGCCTTTTCATATGGGAATGCATTGGACTTATTAAGTGACGGGTGGAGCCAGCTATAGCTCCTAGATGCATTGGTAGGTCTCATGAGACAAAGTAGTGTCCTGGCACAAGACCTTAACAAAATCTAATTTGTATTCTTGGCACGAGGCCTTGGCTATGTTGTTATGATAGTCTGGAATTATGCATTACATCATTATGAAAGTGGTTATTAATATTGCAGGTGATTATTCGATTAGTATAATATACATGTGAATAAGTAAATGGAATTATTTCGTTTTATTTTTTCCATACTATGTCGAAGTCTAAGTTTAAAAGGATTTTGTTTTAGTTATACATTACCTTAAATGTTTATGCTTATTTATGAAAGTTTCCACTGTATTTCTTACCCTTACGGAGCGTTTGAGCTCACCCCTTTCTATGTTTTTCTGAGGATTCCAAGAAGTATATTGTGATTGAAAAAAATGGTTAAGACAAGGGAATAATGGCATTCATAAAGGATTATTTATGTTGTTTTGTATGTTATGAAGTGTAATGTAACATTCATCTATGTAATCTATTTTCCAAGACCGCAAAACTAATTAGTCCTTTGGGACATGATTCCTTGTAATCATGACAATGTATTAAAACAATGCACCGACTCTGGGTAACTGGGGTCAGGGCGTTACAATGTGTATATTTAGTCATCCTATAAACAGTATCCCAAATTGCATTTTAACCTAGAGTTTTCATTGGTAGTCCCACAACGAAAACTATTGATATATTTTCCCCATTTCCAATATAGTACTTGTAAATTCAGAAGCATCCCCTTTGGTAGTTATTTCTCTATTTTATCCTCTTGAGATGTCGAATATATCACTATAAATTCGACAATATATCTTTTCATTCATCCAACTAGTAATACTATTAATGATCTACAAACTTCATTGTGCTTTCAGGGTGAACTGAAAATAGAGATCTATATGATTCACATAAAAATTCATTAATCATATAGGAATCACAGATAAAACATAATACCATCCCAAATATCAATAAAAATTCCTTAATAATGTCATATTATAGTATCTAACCCTTCTAAACCAATTCCCCCTTTTTACGGAACTCATGGTATTCCTTTCTCACTTGCTTAATTATATCTAGGAGTGATGAATGTATGGACACCTAAAAATAAAATATGAGAATTTCATTCACCAACAACATCCACTCAAAAATTTATCCAATCATTAACCATGGTTTAATTTTCCAAGTGTATCATTTTTAATGTATCTTGATGATTTCTACTCAATGCATCCAATGTCTTGTTTTTTTTTCAAGATGGTAATTGATTGCGCAATCATAATACTTTTTCAGTTCAATCCATCTCCTTTTCCTTATATTTAATTCTTTCACAGTGAATATATACATCAAATTTTTTTGGTCAGTATATATTTTAAATTTGGATCAATTTAAATGATTTCTCCAATTTATTAAAGTAAAAACCACAGCTACTAGTTCCAAATCACATGTGATATAATTTAACTCAGGAGGTTTTAGTTTCCTTGGAGACAAATCAATTTCCCTATCATTATGTCTAATAAAACAACCATGTCCCTTCAATGAAGATCAATGTTGATAGATAAATAAACATTTATAGAAGGAGGGTCCTAAATTAGAGCATTCACCAATCTCCTCTGCATTTTTGGAAAACAAACATCATAGTATTCTCTCCAAAAATATTTAATCCCATCCAATTAAAACATATTTAGTGTGATGGATAAAATTGAAAAGTTTTTTAAAAATCATCGGAAATGTCCATCTAATCCATGAAAACATAGAATCTTTGTAACATTTTTTGGATTTGGACATCATCAACTAATTTTTTTACAAGATAAACTATTATTACTTCATTATAGACAATGTTCCCAAGGGAAAAAAATATTGTAACAAAAATTACAATTTTAAATTTCCCATAATACTAAGATTCATTTAGAGTTTGTAGGAAAATACAATGATGTTTTTCATGATCCTCTTAACTTTTTAAAAACACCATAATATTATCAACAAAAAGGATGAAAGGTATACAAATTTTCACTAAATATTATATTCCCATGATCCAAAAATACAGTATGGTGATTTTTCAAACCAAATGTCAAAAATAAAAAATTCTAATTCTAATATCTAGTTCAGAATGTGGTTTTTAGAATTTCATCATCCTCCACCTTCAGCATTTGGTACATGGATCTAATTTCAAATATGGAAAAATATCGTGTTCTCGAGAGATGATCAAAAAAATAATCGATATGATAAAATGGATACATGTTCTAAAGAGTAATGTTATTAAAATAACTAAAATCAATGAAAATTCTCATTTAACCATCTTTCATTCTAATAAACAAAACCTGATCACCCCATGGTGATATGCTAGAAAGATGGAAAACATTATCAAGAATCTCTTGCGGTATCTTTTCCAATTCTAGAAGTTCTACTTGTTCCATTCTATTAAGGGTTTTTGAAATTGGCTTACCATCAAGAATGATTAAAATAGTAAAGTTAGCATCTGGATTAGGTATAAGACTAGGAAGATCATCATGAATGACATAGAGGTATTGATTTATGATTGGAACATAATTAATTTGAACAGTTCTCTTATTTTCTGTAATATATGAAAAATAATAATCATTTCCATGTTTTAATAGTTTCCCAGCTTCCTAATATGTTATCAATAGCATGAGTCATTCATGTATAAAAAATGAAACAATTTCTAGAAAAAACAAATTTATCCTAATAATAAATCATGTAATTATTATCATAATCCAATCCAAACCCCCAAAAAATAAAATTCTATTTGGGGTAAAACAAAATGGCTTTCAAGTAATATCCTTCCCCAGATATCAATAAGAATATTATTATAGTTTCTATTTTCTTTAATATTTCCCCAAGATGTTTTACCATATATTGTGAATTAATTCCCTTAAAAAAATATAAATATTACCAAAACTAAATTCTCATAAATAAAGTAATGTGTAGACTCCATATCAAGGATGAAATTAGAAAAATCAGATTAGATAAAGAAATTACCATATAGAATTTCAGTGGATAGCCCAGTATCTAGTGACATAGTAACAAAGGATTTCACCACACCATTTTCCATATAATATGGTTTCATCCCATAATTTTAATCATTTTTTGGTAAGGTATTTTCATAGTGACCAAACTCAACACAATTGATCTTTTTATAGATTTCTTATCAGAATTATTCATAAAATCTTCTTATTTGAAATCTCTATCCATTTGTCAAAACATACGACACCAAAACCACTTATTATATTTGTTAAATGGATTCCATGTTTTTTATTTACCACATTTTTAAAAACTGAAAATAGGACATTCTTACCGATATATTAATTTGATTGATTTTTCCCCATTTCATTCAATCTGGACGCTTAGTTCTACTTGTTTTCAATGTGCATATGGTAATCATGAAACTCCATTTTTACCCTTGAAGTACATTGAACATGTTTCTCATAATATTTAAATTCACAGGATTCCAAATACCTTTAGTATGTTGTCTTTAATCCTACGTAAAAATGATTGATTTTATTATCAAGATCCCGAATAATATTTGAGTTATATAATTCAAATAGGGTAATTTTTTATTCATTCGTAACCAATTAGTAAACCTCATTTTATTACAATTCAATTTATTGGTTTTTCATACTATGTTTAAGTATATTAGGGAAAATAATTTCAAAGAAAAAATTCCAAGAATCATCTCATTTCAAGGAATAAATCTCCCCACATCCATTTATATTCTTGATCATTGAATACCACAACTCAGGTTCATGTTCAAAATGAAAAATATAATGCCTATAATATTGATCATCTAAACAGACCATCACATCAAATGTTTTCAAAGGGAATTAATAAACCATTCATCCACCACAAGGTCATAAGTTCAATTGAAAGAATGAGGGTGTTTCCTTAAAAAATGTTCCACTATTATCAATTTCTTTTGTGCTTCTCTAGTTGTTTTATTATGTAACATCCACCACCATATATATCCTATATACACTGACCCAATCACAACCACAAACTACTTAGTTCTATTTCCCACCATCATGGTTTCAGATTTGAAAAGACATCATCCTCTTTGTGACTTCCATATTTAGCTCCCTTATATCATATATGAAGAACCATTTTGAATAAACATATCTTTGATAATGTAATATGGTAAACATTTAATGATGTATAATTTTAACAAAACTACATGGAAAAAACATTTTATGGAAATATATTTACATAATCCCAAATCCTAATGTTATCTAAATATTATTTTGATACCAAATAAAACGATACATCCTTAAACATTACAAAATCAAGTTAATTCAACTTTAATAGACTTGTTACATTCCCAAAGATCATTTTGGTATAGAGTTTTATAGAATTAGGTATTAAATTAAAAAATAAAATCCTACGACCTTAAAACGTGGATAATATTAAAATCAATATCCATTTATTTCAAAAAACGAATCATATAAATCAAAAAATTATTTCTTTCTATGACAAAACACAATGAATTTAAATTTTAATCCCTCATTTCAATTAACAATACATAGAACCCTATATTTTTCATAAAACATGGGGTGAGCACAAAATATCAATAAAAGATAAAAAATTATAAAAGAAAAGATTAGCCCATAATTACTTATAAAAATATGAAAACATTTACCAAAATATATATTTATCAACCATAATGTATCATATACTTACATTGTAAAAATATGATATTTTCATAAAATATAAAAAAACCATATGTGTATGTTGTGGAATTACTTTATATTTTAACCCTCATGTCTACCATGTGATTTTTAACCCTCACTACTACCTTATAATGTAACCCTCATGAATATATTATGTTGTAACCCTCACAGCTACCTTGGGTTGTATCAATCATAGTTACACTAAGAGTACCATATTCTATACCTCCAACATAAATATACCAAATATATTATAGAAAGATATATATCCCCCCATTTATCATTAACAATTTCCCTAAACTATAAAATAATCATAAAACAAGAATACTTGCATCATAAAACACCTTCTATGGAGAAAAAAATAATAAATGAACATTACAAAAATATGAAAGAAAAATATTTCATTGAAAAAATAGTAATATTGTAATGAAAAGATCTACACAATAAAGATTAATTATTGTATAAAATTCCACTTATTCTCTATATTTTTAAAAACAATCCTTTTGAAATTTTTGAAATAAGATAAATAAAAATATGATTTAAAAATAATAGACCCCTGCCATGGGTTCATATAATAATAAATGTGTAAAAACTCATTTATAATGTTTTAGAACGTTTTATAAATATTTGAAAAACCATATTCCTATTTATTATTTTATATATGATATTATTATAATATATTTCTACCCAGTTGTTGATAATATTTTTAATTTTCATTGTTTAGGGCCGTTTATTTCCTATATTCCATGGTTGGTTCATTATAGATTTTGCTGTCAAATAGTTAAAAAACTCTAGAAGTGGAAGAAATGGTATTAATATGTTTTAATAATAATAAATTATACCATATATTATTTTTTCCACTAACATTATAATGATTCACTAGATAAAACTTTAATGAAAATTATTTTATTTATTTTTGTGGTTATTATGAATACCATGAGGTTATATCATTGAACATAATATCATGTTTATGTATTCATTACAAAAAATATATAAATTGAAATATGTATAATAAAATCTGATTTGAACGTAATTATAATGGCGCATTCTTTTTAAAAATTTATATTACTTAAAAAATGAATTATATTTATTACAATATATAGAAAACTGTGACAAACAATATATGTGTAGTGTCTCTAGGAACATGTATACATAAAAAACTGTTTAATAAACATTTACATTCTCTCCCATTTATTTAATAATTACAATCATCCTTTTTGGTATATCATACTTAATACCATTCTTCATGTCCCGGGGAAAATAAACATAGAAAAGGGTGAGCTAAAATGCTGAGTAAAGGTAAATAAAGTAAATATCAGTCATATCAAATTCATAAGAACATAATATTTGAAAATGTTATCCTTCATATAAAAGATCGCAATATCATTTCATGGGATAAATAATAATATTTCAATATAATCCCAATATTCATAACATATGATATTAAATTTTGTAGAATATATACATAATAATAGAAAATAATTTCATATTAGTGAAGGATCGTTTCCAAGACCATCAGAGCTTACATAGTCTATTACTAAAGCGAGTTCACTCCTCAATCCATCCCCGCATCACTGAACCAGATTTAATTACCATTCCATCTATATATATCTCATGAGATATAAATCATTACTTAATTCATTGGGGGAGATATAGGTCCCATCAATCTCATAATAAAACCATTCTTGTGTGTGCCATAAAAATCTAAAAACATTCACCATAGCATAACCCATGAAATCAAATGGGTTTCTTAAACATCATTCCATCAAAATTGGCATAAAACAAATGGGAATCCTGAATAAAATTCAATCATAAACACAAAATCATATCATAGTAATAATAGAGATTGTAACGTAAACCTATGTATTCTTATATGGAATTTAATTTTGTAAATACACATGAGCTTCATTCCTAAGGAATATGTCCATTCATGTTCAAAAATGTTTTCTATTCCCAAAAAATAAATCAATTTAGAAAATAAAATATAGTTGAAAATAATCTTCTAAAAGTGTAGGGGAAGCTTCATATAAATCAATTGTAATGAATATTTAAAAACTTGTTCTTTCCGTTTATGTTTAAAAAACATTCTCCTTGTACTTTTTTCGAAATGTCAAAAAGTACCTCGTCTGGTAAATAATAAAATGATTTCTTCCATACCATGAAATAAAATTCAAAATGGTTAAATATTAATTTAAAAATAAATAATTAAATATTAAAAATTTTATGAAAATATATTTAGAAAACATGTACAGTGATGCAAAATATATCCCATGTACATACTTACGCATAAACTATCTCGGATAAAATGAGATGGGAAAAGTTATCCCATGCCTTAGGTCTGATATCCATCATATATATCCAAACCACCTATTTGATTATTTAAATATTTTGACTGATTTATTAAGTAATCATAATCATTTTTTATGATTACATTTATGATCATATTTTAATTTATTTATAAGTACCATTTCATAGTTACTCGTTATTTGTGTATTAAATGCTTTATGATCTTATGCAAGTTTTGTAAGTTATGTTCTTATTACTATTTTTAGGATATAGTTAAATGATTTAAATAATGGTATTAGTTCAATATATATCCTTTTTATTCATTTAATCCATTTATATAATCATTCGTTAATGAATATTATGTAGAACAAATAACATCGCACCATGGAGATGGTAAGCCGTACGTACACACGAGCGAAGATATCATTCCCCTAATTGATGAAAGGTATTGAAGTGGATGTTGTATAATATCTCATAATTAATATCATATTTTAATAATAATATATAGTTATTATTTACACCATTATACACATCCAAATAAGGTGGGGATCAAAAACAGATTACACCACAACGTGGAGACAGTAAGTCGTGCGTATGCACGCACGATGATTTCATTTTTTGTTGGATGGATAGATGGTGAAATAGGGTTCTTATGGATTTAAAATAACATAACAATATATTATTGATACTGATTTTATTACTTTATAATTAAACTTTTAAATAATATGAAGTATAAGAAGAAAGAAATTTGAATAAAATCGGTAGAAATGAGTATATCTACCTTGATGTGCCTCGTTTAAATTTCCTCTTTGGGCCCTATATATGGAAATTTGTGAAGAAAATAACCTCTAGAATGTAAATAGTGAAGTTGGTAAGGGAAATCAGAATTTGTAGACCAAGTATTAAGGGTCAAAATGGAGTGAAGAGGAGAGGGAGGATGTGCCCTTTTATAAGAGATGAGAGGGGCACTTTTAGAAACTCTTAAAAATATTAATTTATAATAAAGACAAACCATACCAAAAAACCTTAAATGTTTCCCAAACTCAAAAATGAGATGAGATTGGGTTGTTATATCATCAAAAAATAAATTTTGGACTACTTATCTGGTCAATTTAAACCTTATTATTTAATTGAAACTTTGTTATTATATTAAATTTCATTTATGGTAATAAAATTCTAGATATTTAATGGTAATGATTATTTACTTATTTTGTGTTAATTGTCCATAAATAGATACATTAATCCATTTTAAACCTTTTAATTGTCACATTTTAATTTTTCAAAATTTTTATGATTTTTAAATAATTTAATAAAAATATTTGGTTATAAAATGACTATAGTGTCAATTTTGACAGTATTCATTTATTAGACATTAAATAAAATTCACAGACAAGACAAATAAAAAAAATTAATACACTCCTAACATATCATAGTCACCTACAAATTTCTTGGATCACACTTATTAGTTCATATGGTATTTATTTTAAAATTTTCAAATCCATTTATTTAATATTTCTATTAATAAAATACATTCTACATCCATATTGTGTCATCATTAATAATAATTATTTAATCTATAAAAATTTTAAATAAATTTTTTTGATTTATTTAATTTTTTTGATTTCTAGAAAATATGTACATTCAATTTTATATCCAACTTGTCAATATATTGAATTGATATACTTATATAAAATGAGATTGCGAAATTTTTTCCATTTCATTAGTTTTTATTACCTACATGTCATTTTCATAGGTAACTGGCCATAAAGTGATTCCATTTCTTAAAATAGATTATAGGGGTCTAATTGAGTCTGCAATTATATTTTTATTTCTATTAAATCAATTTAATAATATTAATTTTACCATTAATTACATGTTTTACCATTAACAGTGGTAATGAAAAAAATCACCAGAGTTACTATTCATATTCCCCATAAATAAAAGTAGCCTACTAACATAATTAGGTCTTATGATTCAAAATAGAGAATCAATTTTCAAAATTCCAAAAATAGAAGTCACAGAAATTAATTTAATATTTTTCCTGTAGTTGAGAAAATTGGTTATGAAAGTTATAACGTTGCAAAAGATTGAAATGTTTTTACATATGAATTCAATATAAAATTAATGAAAATTACCTACTTTATATTAAATGGTACAAATATAATCTATTTATATATTCACATCATTCAATATTATAATTTAACTATGTAAATTATCTTGATGAAAATGTTTTTTTTAATTAAAATTTATCATATTTTTACTATTCATTAAAATATAAAAGTTATCAGAAAAATATCAAATAATTATCCAAAGTAAATTTATATATCCCACTTCTTAATAAAATTCTTATTTTGTCATATCATAATTATTGATGTGTAAAAATCATAATTTAAAATGGTTTTCCATTCAAAGGTTTAAAATCAACCTTTCTCAAAATACATCAAATAGGATTTTATTCATAACCTATGAATAAAATCTCTATTATATTATTATAAAAAATATTTTATTAATTATATGATACACATATATCTCATTAATATTATTACTAAATGTAATTCAATCTAAAATAAAAAAATCTAATTGACTCATATTTTTCATAAGCAACTAATAGCCAATGAATTCATAATGCATTTTTAGAAGTTAGTTGTAAATATTCTTGCTAACCTAATGGCTATTATATAATGATAATTTTATAATGAGGTCATATCATGGTTTATTTATGCATATGATTTCATGAAAAAAAATCTACTGGTGGAAAAAAATTATTTCATGAAATTATTTCATAAAAACATCTCGGAGTTACATTCTACCCCTTTAAACTGAATTTCACCCATGAAATTCATCACATGGAAACAAACAGATGAGGATACCACTCACTCATCATATCCTCATGTTCCCATGTAGGATCTTCAAATTTTTGGTTCCTTCATAAAACATTTACCAAGTGAGTGGTCTTGTTTTGTAGTACATTTTCGTTACGATCTAGAATATGTAGTGATTGTTCTTCATATGAATCATATCTCTTTAGGGGTACAACTTTTGAGCATTGAAACTGTCAAAGATCAAGTATGTTCATTCTCAGGAGAGACATGTGGAACACATCATCAACTTGAGAGAGATTCAGTGGAATAACCAATCAGTAATATAGCTTCCCAACATGATCCAATATTTCAAAAGAACCGATATACCTAGGTCTTAGCTTTCCCTTCTTTCCAAATCACATTACTCTATTCCATAGAGATATTCGTAAGAACACCTTACCACCCACTTCAAACTCTAGATATTTTCTCTGCTTGTTAGCATAACATTTTTGTCAACATTGATATTCTATTATGTGTTATTGAATTAATATGACCGTTTCTTACATTTTATCAGCAAGATTATGTGCTAATAGTTTTCATTATCTAACATCATCCCAGCAAGTTGGAGTTTTTAACTTATTTCGATAGAGGGAAATAGAAATTTGAATACTAGAGTGAAATCCATTTTTGTGTTAAAATTACACCAATTGTAGGTGTTGATCTCATCCACCATTAAAATTCATAGAAAATTCCATTAATATGTCTTCTATAGTAAGAATTTTCCTCTACAAATAACGGTCTGTCCGAGGATGATAAGCTGTGATAAAAATTAACTTTGTATCCAGATCATGCTGAAGAATATTCTCGAACATCAAGGTAAACCTTGGATCTCGATCTGATATAATAGAAATTGGTACCCCATTAAATCTTACCAATTTTTTTTACAAATATCTTGGAAACATGCTCAAGGGTGAGATTCTCTCTAATTGTATTGAAGTGTGAAGACATTTTAAGCTGATAAACTATAACCCATAGAGTATTATCGATTTCGTATGTTTGGGGATGTCTAGTGACAATGTCCATAGAGCTTTTTTTATTTTCATAATGGTATGGGTAATGGTTGTAACATCCCCTTAGACATCAGTCTCTTGGCCTTAACGTGCTGAAAAACCAAGAATCGAGAGACATATTCGGTAACTTCTTTCTTCATTCCATCACACAAAAAGTGCACTTTCAGGTCCCTGTACATCATTGGGCTTCTAGGGTGAATAGAAAATGAAGAAATATAGTCCTCCTCCAATAGCTCATTCTTTTATTCTGGTATAGGAGGAATACAATCCCAATTACTGAACCTTATTTTATTCATCACAATAAAGGTTGAATTCTAGAAAATTTCCCACCATATTTTGAAACTCTACATCATCCTTCTATGCCTCGTAAATTTTCACTTTTTTATATGGTTTAAAATTCATTTTAAAAAGATATGATTTCTCCCCTTCCATTAAAATGTCATGATCCATCCTTTCAAAATCAGTAAATATGGGATCTTATCTCATCCTTGTCATAGATACACTAGCATGGTCTTTTCTACTCGAAGCATTTTCCACCTAGTTCTCTTTTTTATAGTGGTAATGTATTGGACATTCATAACCATTAATCAACTTCAACCATCATCTTCGGTACATATTCATATAATTTTGTGTGAAAATATATCTTAAACATTTATGATCAGTATAAAAATTACAACATTCACCATAATGATAATGCCTCCATATCTTTATTGAAATTGTAACCACAACTAACTCCAAATCATGTGTTGGGAAATTTTTCTAATTGATTTTAAAATGCTATGAGGTATAAGCTATCACAATATCATTTTTCATAAGAACACACTGTAGCCCCTTATTGGATGAATCAATAAAGATCACAAACCATTCTCCACTAAAAGGAAGTGTGATCACAGGTGCACTGCAAAAGAATTTTTTTATCTCTATTAAATTATCGTCACATTACTATATCAAAATGAACTAAACTACTTTTTGATTAAATTTGGCCTATTTATTAGATAATCATTAGAAATATTTCACAAATCATTGATAATATCTAAGCAAACCATGATATATTCGTATCTCAGTTACTATTGTCAGTCTCAACCATATTTTGATAACCCCTTTTTAGCTGGATCTACATATATCACCTCTATTAAGATTTTGAGAACAAAAAATAAATCTTTTTAAAGCCAGAATTCACACTTGGTAAATTGGGCATAAAGCTTATCCTTTATTAGGTCCTTTAGTATAATTCGTATGTCATCATCATGTTCTTACTTTATCTTTGATTAGACAAGAATAACATATATAAATACTACCACAAACTGGTCTAGATAGTCTCTAAAGATGCTACACATTAGATCCATGAATATAGAAGGGGAATTAGTAAGGCCAACAGAAATCACTATAAATTCATAGTGTCCATACCTTGTACAGAATTCAATATTTGTTATATCCTCCTTTTTTAACCTTAATTTATGTTATATTGAATGATGATCAATCTTGAAATTTTTTTGAAATCCACAAAGTTGTTCAATTAATTCATCAATGTGTGGGAGATCATACTATTTCTAGATAGTGATCTTGTTATGATATCGATAATCAATGTAGAGTCTCAATGATCCATCTTTATTCCTAACAAATAGAACATGCACTCCCCAAGGTGACACACAAGGGAATATGAATCCCATATCAATATTATCTTGGAGTTTCTTCTTCAATTCCTACTACCTAATTGATACCACTCAATAAGGTGTCTTGGAAATAGGCATAACACCCAGTATGAGTTCTATTGAAAACTCAACATCATGATTTGGTGAATGTCATAGAAATTCTTCTAGAAAGACATCATCAAACTCTCTTAGAATGTGAATATTCTTAATAATGATTTACTCCACCACTATTTTAGATAAATAACCTTTATTTATTGAAATCAATACCCACAAAAAGGAATAAATTTATACCAAAAGGTTATATTAACACCTGGATCGATAAATGATCATATATTGATATGGAAAATGAAATGCTACTTCCATTATTTAAAAATTGATATGATAACCATATAAATACATCCAATCCATTCCAAGAATCACATAAGTTTCTACTATAGAAGTACCATATTATTTTTAGGAAGCACATTCCCAAAAACTCTAATGGAAGAATAATTATAAACTTATGATGCCATCGTTGTTCCATTAATAGTTGTCAAAGAAAATTTAAAATCAAATTTTTGAGTTAATAAGGTCATACCATTATAAAATTCTTCAGAAATAAAAGATGTGGTGGATACATAATCAAATAAATCATTTTCTACATTAGAGTTGATGTTATGTGTGCCTTACACCAATTCATTATTATACTACACATTGCTGATTGTAATTTCATAAGACATTACATTTCCTTTATCCTTAAGAGTTTGTTTATGTCGATCATCATCAATAAATATTTTATTAGGGCATAGATTGGAATAAATCCCTATTTCCTTGCACTGGTAACATTGAATTATAGGAGGTGCATTCTGTGTAGCCTTCTTTTTATTTCATGATTAGACATATTTTTCCAATCACTTCTACATTCAATTTCATGATGAGATTATTTTCTAAAATTATAACATTTACTAGTCACCTTAAAAAATTCCAGCTTTGTTTATTTCCACACATTGAGAATAAGGTAAAACTCATCTTATTTTCAGGGTGATCATTAGATTTTCCTTCGAATTCCATTTTCCTCTTCTAATCAAACCCGTATGACTGATAGGTTAGTGTAATCTTCATCTCATACTTGAGATAACATCAATAAATTTCCTCATATCCATTGAATTCCCATATGGATTATGCTCTTTGATGACTTGGTTTTAAGCCACTAAAGAATCATTCAATCTTACTCTCAGGTTAGATAATAATTACAAAAGCGTACCTTGCATGTCTTGTAAAATTTTCTTCGTAGGTACCAAAGAATTCATTATCATTTGGATTAAGTTCAAGGAAATCCTTCTACATATTTGTCCAAAGAATATGAGGAAATTACTTATTGAAAATATAAGTACCTATACTCATCGCATTCCATGGACCCAATTTGACTTCTTTGCCTCATAATCATGATATGATTCCACCATTGATAATATTATCCTACCAAATGATATACTACTAAGATGAGTTTATCATGTTCAGAACATTGTTGAACTGAAAATATCTCTTTAGTGGAACTAATACATTTCTCAGCCACTAATGGATCAGAAGAGCCGCTAAATGAAGGTGGATGCTGCCTCATAAAGGATTATACAGTATATAGCAACCTCCTTTTCCCATTTATAATTCATGTATGATTCGATGATTGAAAAATTTATGTGCGCATGGATAAAAGATGTTTCATTACAAATCCCATAACATTTGGTTGCTCAGGGGGGGGAAATCATTGCATCACCCATCACATTCAGAATTAATGTGGTCACATTATGTTCCAACCATTTACTAAAAACAAGAAGCATAGTGTGATAAGTACCAATCAGAACAGGAAAACCACATAGTATAATAACATAAATATTTATGACACATTAGTTCTTATCCTTGGTTATTCATTGTCATTTTTAAATCACAAGGATTATATCCTATACATAGACACATATTTATGGTTCTTAATAAGGATTCCTCATCCTTGTTTCAATACGGTAATTATACCTTTCCACTGATACCAACTATAAGGATCCATTTTTTACATACATTTATATTACTTCATAAATGAATTATATTAATCACAATAGATAACAAACCCATGAAATAATCCTATAGGTATAGTGTCTTTAGAAACTAGGATACATAAACAAGTGGTTCATAAAACATCTAAATTATATTTCATTTATTTCATCATGACAAGACATCATTTTGAGATATCATACTTAATGCCCTTATTTATGTCCTGGTGAAAAGAATCATATAAAAGGGTGATCTCAAATTCTTAGTAATGGTAAATAAAGGAAATACCAATCATTTCATATTCATAAGAACATAAAATTTGAAAATCTTATCCTGCATATAAAAGATCACAATATCATGTTATGGGATAAATCATAAAAGAGAAATGTAATCCCAATAGTAATAAAATAAGATATGAAATTATGTCTCATACACACATATTCATAGGAAATAATTTCATATTAGTCAAGTATCATTAGTCAGACCATCATATAAGAAAAATTCCATTACTAAATTGAATTCACTCATTGTTTCAATTAGGTATCACTAAACCAAATATACTTGTCGTTCCAGCCATGTCTGTCTTATGAGATATAAATATTTACCCAATGCATTGGAGTTTGATATAGGTCCAACCCATCTCATAATAAAACCATTCTTACATGTTCCAAGAAAACCTAAAAACCATTCACCAAAGCATATACCATGATATAATATGGGTTTCTTAGACATCACTCCATTATAATTGATAAAAAAGGGGTTTCATAAATAACATTCCATCATAAAAAAGTCACATCATAGTAATAATAGGGATATACACATAAACCAATATAATCATAGATGGAAAAAGACTTTGATAAACCAGTTGAGCTTCATTCCTGAGGAAAAAGACCTTTCTTTTTCCAAAATGTTTTCTTTCCTCAAAATGTCATGCAATTTTAAAAAAATAATTTAGTTCAAAATAGAGTTGTAAATGTGTAGAGGATGTACCTTGTATGGGAAAAAAGTAATATTCTCTTCCAAAACAAGTATTAAAAGTTAAAATGGTTAAAATTAATTTAGACATGTAATTCCCTGACCCTAGTTGCCTAGAGTCGGTGCATTATTACGTAACATTGGCATGATCATAAGAAAAATCAAGTCTCAAAAGACCGATTAGTTTAGTAGCCTTGGAAACACTAGATATATTCATAACATTTTACATTACATCATAAAACTATAATCTACAACAACATAGTGTCCATATTCCACACTCTTATCCCTTCATACTAACCATATAGGTCATTCATAATCTAATTCTTCACATCCTGGGAAAAATAAAACATAGAAAAGGGGTGAGCTCAAATTCCTTGTAAGGATAAAAATATAGTGGAAACTTTCATAAATAAGAATAAACATTTAAGGCAATGTATAACTAAAACAAAATCATTTTAAACTTGAACTTCAACATTGTATGGAAAAAATAAAATGAAATAATGTCATTTACTTTTTCACATGGATATTCTACTAATCGAATCATCACATGCAATATCTGTAACCAGTTTTATAATGATGTAACACATAATGCAAGACTATCATAACCACATAGCCAAGGCCTCATGAAAAGACTATAAATAATATTTTGTCAAGTCCTTGTGCCAAGACACTAGTTTATCTCATGATACCTACCAATGCATCGAGGAGCTATAGTGGGCTCCACCCATCACATATTAAGTCCAATGCATTCCTCATATGAACAGTTTTAAACATAACATAAACATTCGTATTAAAACTAGCATACAAAATGTCAATAATTTCTACATAAACCATGAATGGTATAAAAATAACACATCTAAAGTCAAAAAAAAGCAAAAAACCTTCAATACAATATGGAAGTTTTGTTTCATAATAAATAAGCTTCAAATAAGCTTAAAATCCATCAAAGGATGTTGACATTGATGAAATCAAAACTATTTTCAGAGAAATATCCCTTTTTATTTTGAAATCATTTAAGAGTCATATAAAATAAAAAAATTTCTTTGAAAATATTCTTATAATCTTGTAAGGGAAGATTCGACGATTTTATAATGGCGGAAGATAGCCGCACCAACCGAATAAGTTAAAAAACAATCTAGCCTTAATTATTTCGAAAAGGTTAAAAAGCACCGTGTTTGGAAAATGACAGAAGGATTCCTTTATAAACCATTTATAAAAAGTAAAAAAAAGGTTATAAATGACCATAACCCATATTCTATAAAATAGTAAAAATGTTTGAAATACATTTTTTAAGAAACATGCATGTTGATGATAAAGAAGTCACAGTAGATTATTACGTATAAACAACCTCGGATAATGACGAGATTGTGAAATAAACCCTTACCTTGTACTTTTCCTTGGTTAGAGGTAGGTTAACCTCCTGTATAATGGTAAAATAATTGTTATTAAATTATACATGATTTATATACATTAATATGACATAATATATGATCTTTTAACATTGATTTGTTAATAATATCTTAGTAATATCGTTGTTTTGGGTGTTACCATAATCATTTTCTTTTATATGTTTTTTTACGTAAGCCATGTTTGTCATGGATAGGTTGTATTTTATTCATATCCAGAATTATTTCAAGTCCTTAAACATTATTTTTAAATCATTAAATGATAATAATACTTAAATGGATACAATGGAGAATGAATCTCATCGCGTTTGTGGAGACGATAGTCCGTACGTACGTACGAGCAATAATATCATTCTTTTGATATTAAAATATTATATAATTGGATGTTATATCATATATACAGAATCATTATCATGTTATATTTATTATTTACATGAATTATAAATTATTATTATAACCATCCAAATAATAATATATTGAATAATAACAATTACACCACGGCGTGGAGACGGTAAGTCGTACGTACGCACGCATGATGACATGTCATTCAAATGATGGATAGAATATTGAATATAGATTTACCATATTTATAATAATATTAAAGTATATAGGAGATACTGGATTCACTATTTTATAATGGTAATAACAAAGAAAAAAGAAGTTGACGAAGAAATGAATTTGAAAAATGTTGGTGAAAACATTACATCTTCTTCGGGTTCATCCTTTTGATTTGATCAAAAGGGATCTTAGGGTGGCTTTCGGATCAAACTAAGGCCTCTAGGTTGTATTGAGGGATGTTGAGAGATAATATTTGTAGGGGTTGGACGAACCAAAAGGCTGAGAAGGTGTTAATTAATGAGAAGGTGGAGTTCCCTTTTAGAAGAGGGGTGAGGGGCACCTTTGGAAAAGCTAGAAATATTATTTTATAATAAATTTATATTCAGTTTCTAATGGATCCAAAGTGTATTATTTAACGTTTAAGGTGGGTATGGGTCTAAAATAACTAAACCAATAGAATTTAGATAGGTTTGGGTCATTATATTTTCTTTATCTTTTATTTTTAACTCTTAGTTAATTAGTTTTACATTAACCATGTCACTCTGTATTTTTATATTATATAGCTAATAAACTTACTATATACATCCAAGACACCACCAAGTGGTCCATTAATAATACACCTATAATGATATAAGTTTCTTGGACGAACCTTAGATTTTTAAGAATTTAATATCTATTAATAATATAATATTTGTTTTAAAAACACTTTTATGTCAATTTTGACAATATTCAATAATTGATTTTTTTGAAAATCATAACAGAATGATTACTTAGGAAAAAGTTAAATAAGTAAATCCTAACTTGTATTATTATCCTATAAAATTACTGTAATTCATAAAACGTTTCAAATTATATTTTTTTGGGTATTTATAATATCAATTATTTTAATTTTTCACTATTATGGTAATTACTGCATTAAATTATTTAATGTTTAAAAATTACAAATAAAAAATCATTATGTAGGAAATATTTTTAGCTTTATAATGTATATTTACAATCGAATTTATCTTATGTATAACCCTATCTTAAAAAAAAATTTAGTAAATAAACATTGATTTTAACTCTTTTAACTCTTCTTGGAATAAAATAATAATAAATGTCCTAATCTAATCCAAGTGGACCTAAATGATAATATTTTATTCCTAAGGTTGTTTTTGGTCGATATACACTTGTCCAATAGAATTAGGACTTGTTTTAGGGTAAAATTAATAACATTTTTACCCTTAATTTTCCTATTTACTTTAAACCGTGGTAAATAAAAGTAAAAAGTTACTATTCACCAAAAAATAATTTCATCTCAATGAACCGAATTTTACTCCTTGATATTAATCGTGTCTCATTGATTTTTGAACTTCCAATCACAAGAGCATTAAAATTAAGTTTTATGAAAAATTTAGTTTTTTAACTACCACTTAGTAGTTTCACTATTCATCAAAAAATGATGTCTTTCAGAAAAATACCAAAAATTCACCATAGGCTAATTTTGATATTCTGAATCCAAAAATGAAGTCCATTGTGAAAAATAAACATTATAAAATTAAAAAAAGTAGGTATTACTATTCATAACAGCTAGTTTGATTTTTTGTGGTGTGTTAGAACTCGATGTTGCGTACAACACACACTATCACATTATTCAAAGAGAAGCGTACCGTAGAAGCTTGGGGTGTTACATTCTCTTCTCCTTCAAAAAATTTCATCCTAAAAATTTCTATAATACTACCGCATGAAAAGACTCTGGGGGTTCTTCATCATAAGTTCCTCGGGTTCCCACGTTGCCTCTTCCATCTTATGGTTTCTCCAGAAAAATTTTACCAGACGCGTCGTCCGGTTTCTCAGTACTTGTTCTCTCATATCAAGAATCCTGACGGGCTCTTCGCAATAAGATAGATCGTGTTCCAGTTCTAATTCCTCATGGGTGAGTACATTCATTAGGTCATGAATGTATTTCATCAATAGAGATACGTGGAACACATCATGAACATTGGAGAGACTTGGCAGCATTGCCAATCGGTAAGCTACAGCCCCAATTCGTTCTAGAATATCGAAAGGTCTGATGTACCTGAGACTCAATTTACCTTTATTACCAAAACACATGACACCCTTCCATGGAGATACCTTCAGGAAAACAAGTTCACCGACATAAAATTCCAAATCCTTCCTTCGATTATCGGTATATCTCTTCTACCTACTTTGAGCTGCTTTGATGTGATTTTGGATTACCTTCACCTTTTCCATTGTATCCTCTACCAGTTTGGGAATTACATGTTTTCTTTCACCAACGTCATCCCAACAGGATGGTGTACGCCATCTTTTTCCATATAACGCTTCATATGGTGCCATCTGAATAGTAGAATGGAAGCTATTTTTATAGGAAAATTCTACCAAAGGTAAATATTGGTCCCACATATCCTGAATATCATGTGAGAAGGATCTCAACATTTCTTCTAAAGTTTCAATAGTCTGTTCTTATTGTCTGTCTGTCTGAGGGTGGTAGGCAGTGCTCAAATACAGTTCAGTAACTAGGGATTTCTGAATACTCTTCTAGAATCATGATGTAAAACGAGGATCACGATCATAAATAATCGATAGGGGTACTCCATGAAGTCTCACAACTTCATTAATATATATTCCTACTATACATTCCAGTGGTAGATCTTCTCTTATAGCAAGAAAATGTGCTGACATGGTAAGACGATCAACAATAACTAATATTGCATCGTTCCTTCTAGGAGTCTTTGGTAGCCCCATGACAAAGTCTATCGTAATATTTTCCCATTTCCACTTCGGTATAGGAAGAGGTTGCATGACACCTCCAGGTTGTTGCCTTCTAGATTTCACTTGTTGACAAACCATATATCTTGACACAAAATCAGCAATCTCCCTCATCATGTTGTCCCACCAAAAATGTTCCTTCAAATATCTATACATTTTGGTGCTACTTGGGTGTATAGAGAAATTGGAACTACGAGCATCATCCAGTTATTCCCTTTTTAGATCAGGTATATCGGGAACACAAAGCCTCTTCCAAAATTTCAAAATTCCTTCTTCATACACAAAGTCTCTCAATCTCCCATCATTCACAGCTTTAATATTCTTTTGAAATTCTTCTTCATCGGTCTGATAACTCTCAATCCTTTCTAGTAAAGAAGGTATGTCAACTATTTGAAAACTAATTGATGTTTCATATTCCATGGTTATTCCCATGTCTATATTCACTAGATCCATGAAAATTGGGTCCCTTTCAATTCTCATATTGTTCAAAACTCCATGGTCTTTTCTAATCAAAGCATCTGCCACATTGTTTTCTCTCCTTAGGTGGTAGTGTATCGTACAATCATAATACTTGAGTAATTAAATCCATCTCTTTTGCCTCATGTTGAGTTCTTCTTGTGAGAAAATATACTTCAAACTCTTGTGAACAGTATAAATCTCACAGTTTTCACCATAGAGGTAGTGCCTCCATATCTTCAAAGCAAATATCACAAATGCTAACTCGATATCATGAGTTGGATAGTTTTGCTCATGAATTTTTAACTGTTGTGATGCATATGCAATAACACTATCATTATGCATAAGGACACAACCAAGTCTTTTCTTCGATGCATCGCTATAAATAACGAACCCATCATTCCTTGATAGAAGAGTCAATATAGGAGCATTGACTAATATTCACTTCAGTTCTTCGAAACATTCTTCACACTCTTTTGTCCAAACAAATTTAACCCCTTTACGTGTGTGCTTTGTTAATGGGTTAGCCAACTGGGGAAAATTATGGATGAAACATCGATAATAACCTACTAAACCAATAAAACTACGTACCTATCTTATAATTGTTGGTGCTGGCCATTTTTGGATTGCCTTTATCTTAGAAGGATCAACAGAGATTCCATATTTAGCAACAATATGGCCAAGAAAAGATATCTCTTGAATCCAGAATTCACAGTTGCTAAACTTCTCATATAATTCATGTCTTCATAGAGTCTTTAGGATAATGCGCAAGTGATTTTCATGATCTTCATAGCTTTTGGAGTATACCAAGATATCATCAATAAATAACACCACAAATTCCTCGAGATATTCCTTGAAAACTCTATTCATTAGATCCATGAATACAGAGGGTGCATTAGTCAATCCAAAAAGAATAACTGTAAACTCGTAATGCCTATACCTAGTTTGAAATGTTGTCTTCGGAATGTCTTCCTTCTTTACACACAACTGATGGTATCCAGATCGAAGGAAAATCTTTTAAAAGTATTGAGATCCATGCACTTGGTCAAATAAATCATCAAAGCGAGGTAGGGGATACTTGTTCTTTATTGTTATAGCATTGATCTCCCTCTAGTCGATACATAACCTCATAGATCCATCTTTCTTTTTAATAAAAAGAACAGGGGCTCCCCATAGAGAAACATTAGGGTGAATAAATCCCTTATTATTCAATTATTATTGTTGTTTCTTTAGTTCAACTAATTCTATAGTGGCCATTATATAAGGGGTCTTCAATATAAGCCTTGATACAGGAATTAAATCAACAGAAAACTCAACTTCTCATTCTAGAGGATGTCCAGGTAAATCGTCCAGAAAAATATCTAAATATTCTTTCACAATAGGTTAATCCTCTATTTGAACATTCCTTTCCTCAACTATAGTAATTTCATTATATTCCTCCCCAATAAGTGAATTTAGTTGAGCTACTGGGGGTGGATCTAGATAAGAATTAGGTGGTGACGATTCTGCTCTATTGATAAGGTGTTCCTTATCATCATCATCAAGAATCGTAACCTCTTTCTTCATACAATAAATCTTCACATCATAGTCCAAAATCCAGTCCATACAAGAGATTCTATCAAACTCAATCATAGGTATGACAATGATATCAGTAGATAATGAACATTTATGTGCTCTAATGTGGAATGATTCACAAAACATTGTTGCAATGATACATCCCATAGGAGTTTTAACTGACAACACCCTTGTTAAATCAAATTGGAAACATCTAATTTTCTTAGCAAACTGGGAAGATATGAAAAAATGAGATGATCCAGAATCAAATAATGCATTGGCTAAACTTGAGGAAACCATTAAATTACCTGCCACCATGTCTTTCGGTGCTTCTACCTCTACAGTAGTGATAACATAAGCTTTTCCTTGATCCCTTGGCCTTTTCTGAGGTATGTTCCCCTGATGTATAAGACATTCATTTACATAATGTCCCATCTCCCTACAATTGTAGCACTGAACATTGGTATCTTCCTTCTTCCAATTGCAATCATGAGCTTGGTGGCCTTTTTCACCACAGTTGTAACAGACACCCACTCCCTTCAAGCAAATTCAAGGGTTTTTCTTCCCACATTTACCACAGTATGGATATTCAACCTTTCCCTTCTTCCACTTATTTCTATTCCCAGATTGATCTACAGATCTCTTCTTCTTTTTCTTTTCTTTAAATTCATAAGACTTAGAGAATTGCTTTTCGGTCTTGATAGCACATGAGACAATGTATTCGTACGATGAGAAGTATTGTGAGACTAATGCCCGATGGAGAAATGGTTATATACCATTAATGAAACGATCAATATTACTTAATGGGTTACATATATAATCTCTAGCATACCCTTCTATCCTTGTAAATTTAGCCTCATACATTATGACATTCTCATCCTCCTTTTGTCTCAGACTCAGAAATTACCTTTCCATATCTGTTCAATCATCGTGAGGAAACAATTTTTCTAAAAACAGATCTTTTAACTCCCTCCATTCCATATTTGATACTTCATCATCTTCCTTCATGTTTTGAATCAATTACCACCATTGATCAGCATCTCCAGTGAGGTGGCAAACTGCCATGATAACTTTTTCCCTTTCACTACTCCCCAAAACCTGAAATATTTTCTCTAGGGAATTTATCCATTGCTCGGCTAATAAGGGATTTGTAATCCCATTGAATGTTGGTGGTTGTTTCCTCATGAAGTGATCTAACATTTATCCTCCATGCTGTGGACCAGGGTTCTCCATACGGGTAAGGTTATTATTCATAACCTCAGTGAGTTGTCCCAGTATGGTGATTAGCTGTTCGGCACTTGTTTCATTACCATCTCCACTATAATTATATCGATCAGGAGGGCAATCCCTACATGGAGTTCATACATTGATATGGTTTCCATTTCTTCCACTACATTCCATTTCTAAACAATGGAATAAACTAGACCAGTTTATGATTCAGAATACATAATTCCATACTTATAAAACACTTAACATAAATTGAACTATTTATGGATATAATCCATAATCATAAAAATGTTTTCATTGAGAAGTATATACTCATAAACCTTTCATAATGATATGTAAATAAAATAAGAGTTATCCTAATCATATCCCCTGGGAGTGTCGTAACCAAGAGTGCAGCAAGGCCCGTTGTCATGCACCAGTTCCCGTTCAAATCTAGCTCAAAGCGGTGTTTTCGGGTTTTACCCCTAGGTACATCTGTGCCAGTGCCACCTCTACCTGCTCGTATCCAGATAGGTATGTATTTCTTGAGAAACTCACAAAATTTATACAATACCAAAATTCTAGGATGTTCTTCTATACTAATACTCAAAGTCCATCTTAAATCTATGTGCTCTAATCATAGTTTATCTAAATCTAGCTTCCAGGGTTTGTACTAAAATTCCTCTGATACCAACTGTAACGCCCCGACCCCAGTTACCTAGAGTTGGTGCATTATTACATAACATTGGCATGATCACAAGAATGATCATGTCTCAAAAGACCGATTAGTTTACTATCCTTGGAAAGACTATATATATTCAAAATGTATTACATTACATCATAAAAATGAAAACTACAACAAAATAGCGTCCATATTCAAAACTCGTATCCCCTCATACTAACCCTGTAGGCCATTCATAATCTACTTCTTCACATCCTGGGAAAAATAAAACATAGATAAGGGGTGAGCTCAAATTCCCCGTAAGGATAACAATATAGTGGAAACTTTCATAAATAAGAATAAACATTTAAGGCAATGTATAACTAAAACAAAAGTCTTTTAAACATGAACTTAAACATAGTATGTAAAAAATAAAATAAAATAATTCCATTTACTTATTCACATGGATATTATAGTAATCCAATAATCACATGCAATATCAGTAACCACTTTCATAATGATGGAATGCATAATTCCAGACTATCATAAACACATATCCAAGGGCTCGTGCCAAGACTGCAAATAAGATTATGTCAAGGCCTTGTGCCAGGACACTAGTTTGTCTCATGAGACCTACTGATGCATCGAGGAGCTATAGCAGGCTCCACCCATAACATATTATGTCCAATGCATTCCTCATATGAACAGGTTTAAACATAACATAAACCTTCGTATTAACACTAGCATACGAAATGTCAATAATTTCTACATAAACCATGAATGGTATAAAAATAACACATCCGAAGTCATACAAATCGCCAAACCTTCAATAAAATATGGATGTTTTGTTTCATAATAAATCATCTTCAAATAAGCATAAAATCCATCAAAGGATGTTGACATAGATGATATCAAAACTGTTTTTAGAGAAATATCTCTTTTTATTTTGAAATAATTTAAGAGTCATATGAAATAAAACATTTTCTTTGAAAATATTCTTATAAGCTTGTAGGGGAAGCTTCGACGATTTTATAATGGTGGAAGATAGCTACACCCGCCGTGTAAGTTAAAAAAACATTCTTACCATAATTCTGTCGAAAAGGATAAAAATCACCTTGTTTGGAAAACGACGGAAAGATTCCTTTATAAACCTCTTATAAAAATTCAAACATGGGTATAAATTACATTAACCCAAATTATAGTAAATAGTAAAAATGTTTGAAATACATTTTTAAGAAACATGGATGTGGATGAGAAAGAATCCTCAGTAGATTATTACGTATAAACAACCTCTGATAATGAAGTGATTGGGAAATAAACCCTTAACTTGTACTTTTACTTGGTTGGGGGTAGGTTAACCTCCTGTATAATGGTGAAATAATTGTTATTAAATTATACATGAATTGTATACATTAATATGATATCATATATGATCTTTTAACATTGATTTGTTAATAATATCCTAGTATTATTGTTGTTTTGGTTGTTAACTTACTCGTATTCATTTATATGTTTTGTTACATAAGCCATGTTTGTCATGGATAGGTTGTATATTATTCATATGCAGAATGATATCAAGTCCTTAATAATTATTTTAAAATCATTAAATGATAATTATACTTTAATGGATACAATTGAGAATTAATCTCATCGCGTTCGTGGAGACGGTAGTCCGTACATATGCATGAGCGACAATGTCATTATTTTGATATTAAATTAATATATAATTCGATGGTATATCATATATATAGAATCATTATGATGTTATATCTATTATTTACATGAATTATAAATCATTATTATCATCATCCAAATATTAATATATTGAATGATAATAATTACACCACGACGTGGGGACGGTAAGCCGTACATACGCACGTATGGTGACGTGTCATTCAAAGGATGGATAGAATACTGAATATGGTTGTACCATATTTATAATAATTTTATAGTGTATAGGAGATACTGGATTCATTATTTTAAAATGGGAATAACAAAAAAAAATAAGTTGAAGAAGAAATGATTTTGAAAAAGGGTGGTGAAAACGTTACCTCTTATTCGGGTTCTTCATTTTGATTTGATCAAAAGGGCTCCTTTGGTTGGATTTCTGATAAAAATAAGGCCTCTAGGTTGTAGTGAGGGATGTTGAGAGAGTATTTAGTAAGGGTTTGTCCAAACAAAAAGGATTTGAAGGTGTAAATTAGTGAGAAGGTGGAATTCTCTTTTATAAGAGGGGTGAGGGGAACCTTTAGAAAAAAGCTAGAAATATTATTTTATAATAAATTCATATTCATTTTCTAATGGCTCCAATGTTTATTATTTAAATGTTAAGGTAGGGATGGGTCTAAAACCACTTGACCAAAATAATTTAGATAGGTTTGGGTTATTATATTAACCTTATCTTTTAGTTTTAACTCGTAGTTAATTAGTTTGACATTTACCATGTCACATTGTATTTTTATATTATATAGTTAATAAAATTACTATATACATACAAGAGACCCCCAAGTGGTTCATTACTGATACACCTATCATAATATAACTCTCTTGGATGAACCTCATATTTTTAGAAATTTTATATCATTTAATAATATAATATTTGTTTTAAAAACTCTTTTATGTCAATTTTGAAAATGTTCAATAATTGATTTTTGTGAAAATCATAACAGAACGATTACTTCGAAAAAAGTAAATTATGTCAATCCTAACATATCATATTGACCAATAAAATTAGTGTAATTCATAAAAAGTTTCAATTTATATTTATTTGGGTATTTATTATATCAATTATTTTAATTTTTCACTATTATGGTAATTACTGCATTAAATTATTTAATGTCTAAAAATTACAAATAAAATATCATTATGTAGGAAATATTTTTAGAATTATAATGAATATTTACAATCGAATTTATCTTATGTATAACCCTATATTAAAAATGTTTTAGTAAATAAACAATGATTTTAACTCTTTTAACTCTTCTTTGAATTAAATAATAATAAATGTCCTAATCTAATCAAAGTGGACCTAAATGATAATATTTTATTCCTAAGGTTGTTTTTGGTCGAGATTCAGTTGTCCAATAGAATTAGGACATGTGTTAGGGTAATATTAATATCATTTTTACCCTTAATTACCCTGTTTACTTTTAACTGTGGTAAATAAAAGTAAAAAGTTACTATTCACTAAAAATTATTATCATCTCTATGAACCACATTTTACTCCTTGATATTAACCGTGCCTCTCATATTTCCGAAATTCCAATCACAGAAGCGGTAAATTTACGTTTTATGAAAAATTCAGTTATTTAACTACCACTTAGTAGTGTCACTATTCATAAAAAAATGATGTTTTTTAAAAAAATACCAAAAATTCACCTGAGGATAATTTCGATATTACGAATCCAAAAATGATGTCCATTTTGAAAAACAAAATTTATAAAATTTCAAAAAGTAGGTATTACTATTCATAACAGCTAGTTTTATTTGTTGTGGTGTGTTAGAACTCGATGTTGCTTACAACACACTCTATCTCATTATTCAACGAGAAGCATACCGTAGAATCTTGGGGTGTTACAAAACATACATAAAATAATATTAAACTTTTAATGTAAATTTTTTTAGAAATCATGGACATAGATGATTAGTATATCACCAGCAGATACTTACATATAAACAATATCAGATAAAATGAGATTGGAAAAGATATCCATTACCATTGTTCTGATATTATTCATATGTATCCAAACCACTTGTATTATTATTTGAATAATATTATTTATTTATTCCTGATACATAAAATTTTTTATGATAACATTTATGATTATATTTTCATCCATTGGTTTGTAACATTTCATTGTTACTCGTTATTCGGGTATTAACTGCTTTATACACTTATGAAAGTTTTGATAGATAAGTGCTTTTACCTTTTTTATGATATAGTTACATAATTATATCATGTTATTAGTATAATATCTATCATATTTATTCATTAATTTTATTTATATAATTACTATTTAATGAATATTATGTAGAACTAATCAACTCGCATCATGGAGACGGTAATCTGTACGTACGCACGATCAATGATATCGTTCCCATAACTTTTGAAAGGTATTGAATTGTATGGTGTATAATATCTTGTAATTATAATCATGTTATAATTATCATATATTTTTGATATTTCCACCATTATATCCATCCAAATATGGTGGTGGTGAAAAACATATTACACCATGGTGTCGAGATGGTAATCCATGATTTTGTTTTTTGTTGTATGGGTTGAAGGTGAAACATGGTTGTTTCATATTTATAATAACAAATATGAATACGAGTGATTCTCATGTTATTAATTTATAATTAAAAAAATTAAATAATGGGGTATAGAAGAAGAATGAAATATGAATGAATTAGTAGAACAGATTACATATTCCTTGGCATGCCTCCCTTAAATTTATTCTTAGGGAACTATAGAATGTCTTTTGAGAATACAAGAACCTATAGAATGTAACTCATTAAGTTTAGAAGAGAAATAGGAAGGTTTTGGCTGAGCATAAAGGCTGTAAATGGGGTGAAAAGGAGATCCTGGATGTGCCATTTTATAAGAGAGGAGAAGGGAACTTAATGAAACTCTAAAAATTATTAATTTATAATAAAGACAAACCCTATGAAAAATCCTCCAAAGAGTCCCACATTCGATTATTAGATGACATAGGATTGTAATATCATCAACCAACAAATTTTGAAGAACATATTTTTTCAATTTAAACAATATCTTTATAATTTACACTTAGTTATTCTACTAAATTTTAATTTTGGTAATAACATTTTATATATTTAATGGTAATGAATTTATGAATATTTTGAGTAAATTGACCATTAATGAATAATTTATTGCATTTTAAACATTAGGACAATCATTTTTTAATTTTTAAAATTTTTATGACTTAAATAATTTAATAAAATTTTATGTTTATAAAATGTCCATAGTGTTAATTTTTGACACTATTCCTTAATTATAATTTATATAAAATTCACACAAAAGATAAATTCAAACCCAAATGTTTAATACACTAATAACTTTACATATTCACCTATAAAATTCATGTAGTACATTAATTAGTTCATATGATATTTATTTTAATATATGTAATACCATTTATTTTATATTTCTTTTAATAAAATGCATTATACATCACTATTATGTCACAATTAATTATTATTATATAACCTATATAAATTATAAAAATATATTTATATATATGACATAGGTAATTATTTTAGATATTTAGAAACTATCTATAGTAATTTTTATCTCCTAGATTGCCATATATTATAATTAATAAACTTATATAAAATTAGATTTTGACATTTTGTCAGTTTCGTTAGTTTTTATTACCTACATGTCATTTTCATAGGTAAGTGTATATAAAGTGATTCCATTTCAAGAAACATATGATAACAATAATTTTTTTTCATCCATTAGGATTTTTACATGTGTTAGGGTAATTTTATAATATTATTTTTACCCTTAATTACCTGATTTACCTTTAAACATGGTAATCAAAGTAATTTCCAAAGTAACTATTCATAATGCCCTAAAGTAAGAGTATCCTATTATCATAATTTGGACCTACTAATTCAAAACATGGAATCAATTTTCCAAAATTCAAAACATAGATGATTCATTAATTAATTCAAAATTTATCTCTTTGTTGAGAAAACAGGTTTTAAAAGTTAAAACTTTTCCAAAGATTGAAATGTTTTTACCTAGATGGAGAATGTGTTGTGCGCTCTAGGCATGGCATGGCCCCCAAGTGGGAGGATAGAGATAACCTTAAAAAATTTTAGTGTATTTGGGATTTGAATTTTTGGTAAGAACCCAGTAATCCTACATGAAAAATGGGGGTTCAAAACCCATTAGGGGAAGGTACTGTAGCAGTACTAGAGGGAGAATGTGTTGTGCGCTCTAGGCATGGCATGGCCCCCAAGTGGGAGGATAGAGATAACCTTAAAAAATTTTAGTGTATTTGGGATTTTAATTTTTGGTAAGAACCCAGTAATCCAACATGAAAAATGGGGGTTCAAAACCCATTAGGGGAAGGTACTGTAGCAGTACTAGAGGGGTACTATAGTAGTGGAAGAACAATAGCCACAGTAGGTATTGTAGCGGCGGTAGGGAACTATAGTGGTGGTAGGACACTGTAAGAGTGGTTGGTATAGTGTGGGTACTATAGTAGGTGGGTAGTGTAGCAGTACTATTCACAGAAAGGGCATTGGGAAAAAACATGGGCCTACGGGCCATGTAATGGGCAACATGCCCACTAGGCCGTCGTGCAATGTAATGGGTCTCCCTCTACATAGTTAAAGGGGTCATTGCTTTGATTTAATAATAAATTAGGCTTTTCTCGAACCATTTAAAAAATTACAATTTTGTGTATTTTTACTATTAATCAAATTGTGAATGATAATAGAAAAAATTTTAAACTTTATCCAATGTAAATTTTTATATCCAACTTCAAAATTAAATGTTTATTTTTTCATCCAAAAAATTACTAACATGTCAAAATCATAATTTAAAATGATTTGGGCATTCAAATGTATAAAATTAACCTTTTTTAAAAAATCATTTAATAATTTTTTCTTCATAACCTATAACTAAAATATCCATTGGATTAATATCAAAAATATTTTATTAATTATATAACACACATATATCTCATTAATTTAATTATGAAAAATAATTCACTCTAAAATAAAAATATATAATTGATTCATATTTTTCATAAGTAATTGAAAGCTAGTGAATTCATAATGTATTTTCATAAGTTAGTTATAATTATTTCTATAAACAAAATGAATAGGCTAAAACAATAATTTTATAATAAGGGAATCTTACGGTTCGTTTAAATGTACGATTGGGTACAAAGAAAGATACTGATGATTAAATAATTTTTAATGAATTTATTTCAATAAAACATCTGGTGGTATAATAATAATGTTTTTATGAGCAGACTTGAAGGTGATAATGGGAAATGAAAGTGTATCATCCACTATGGGGGTAATCGAGCCATAAAAGATGATGATTTTATTTTTAGAATAAAATGGATAGTATAAGAAGATTAATGGTGAATATTTTCAACAACATAATAAAATTGTAGTGAATTAAATATACATGAGTTTTTATTCCACTTGAATAAGTTTAAATGAAGAGATAATTAGAAAATAAAGTAATTTAAATAGAAAAAAAAAGAAAAAGAAAGAGGATTTTACCTCTAGAATTATTATAATTGAGAACCTCCTCAATGGACGTTTTTTACTTTTTTGGAGCCTATGAGGTCTTGAATGTGGGTAAGAGGATTTTTAAGGGAATTATTTTAAAATGAAACAACATATAATGATTTGAGGCAATAGGAGAAGAGGAGGTGATTGCTGGTATTTACAGTGAAGAAGAGGCGTATTGTTGATTACTTTATTCATTGATATATTATTTTGGTTCAAGAAAATAAATATTTTTATAATTATTACAAAATATATTTAAATAATTTTGCAGAGTTCGTTATTATGGTCATACATCATCCATACATCATCTATAACCCAATAATTTATGGATTTGTTAAATACTCTAAATTACTATATTTTACTAATAAAAACATTCTGTTATTTTAGAAAAATACAATAAAATCACCCAAACCATTTTTTGATGTGTAGAAATGACAAAAAATCCATTTTTTATAATTTTATAAATATGTTAATTTTATGTTTTATTGAAAATATAATTAATTCTAAAAATGCAAATTTTAAAAATATAACAGATTTTATATCACTTTGAAAAATTAAATATATCTCATAAATTTATCTTCTAATCATAAGAAAAAAAATATTAATTTATAAATATATTTTATGACGATAAATTCTATTTTATATAATATTATTAAATATTAAATTATAAATAAAATTTAATGTTTCACAAAATTACCAACATTCAATTTATCATTTTAAAAACATTTAATTACTTATTCCATGATATAAATATATATTATTTTCACTTTTAGTAAACATGAATTTTTTTTATACATTCATTTGTGAGGTTACTATAATATTAGTCTGATCACTATTCTTAATGGTCATGCTAGTATTCCAATGGTCAAGTTACAATTCCATAAATATTGATTCCTTAAAATACCACATATTTCATTATATATTTATAATTAATTTTAATATTAAATTTTTAATAAAAAAATCATTTTACAAGTACCTGGGTTGTTTTTGTATTGATATTCTATATGATTATAATAATATGTGATTAAAGATATTTTTAGTAATAATTTTTTTATATGTACTAAATAATAAAAGGATAGAAAACCTTTTTTATGTTATTTGATTTTAAATGACTGTAGTTAATGAAAAATGGTTATTTAGTTTATTAGGATTCATATATTCAATGGTGAAAATAACGATATAGATTATTTATTAATTTATTATTATGAATAAAATTATACATTGGAGAACATTTTTCAAATATTTTTAATTATATGATATATAAATGATAATATTTTAGGAATAATGATTATGTTAATTTTGGATAAAATATATTATTATATCCTGGCCTTTTATTTGGTTATTTAAGTTGTTTTTTGGAAAATATTTTCATATTTTAGAGAAAATATGATTTTGGTATATTTATTTTTTTATTATTTATTTTATATTTTAGTTTTTTTGAATGATATATGATGAACCAAGGAAATTATTTATTATTCAACAAAGACTGATATTTAGAAACATCATATAGTAGTTTATTGATTATTATCGTCACATTAACAAAATATTATTGATTTATTTAATGTTGATGAATATGAGGAGTATACATTCATCCTTTCTAAGATGTTATGAAATTTGAATGTTTACTAGTGTTCTCCAGGGATGAAAAAACATCTCATTTTTTCATCATTGAAATTTTTTATGATTTAAAATTGTTGCTATATTGAAGGAAAACTAAATGATGAAACTATATATCATGAATTTTTTTTATCTTTTGGTGTATTCAACAATGGTAATTGAATTAACACAACAAAAATAAGAGGTATAAATATATTTATTGTGTTATCTGGGAAAAATCACTTAATAAACAATGTATTTTGTTTTGTAAAAACATTCACTATAGTAGTAATATAAAATATTTTTCCTAAGAAACAATAATTTTAAAATAATATATTTCTAAGTATAAAACATTGAATTTTTTTCTTGATAACTTTTACTAATGATATTATAAAAATTTTAATTCATTTAGTACCAATAATTAAAAATTTAGGATGTAATCGTATTGGGGTAGATGTAATACCCTAAGATTTCATTATATATTTCTCAATAATAAATTTTATGTGTTTTATAACATTCATGGCATGAAAAAATGAACATAAACATTATGTGATATATTATATCATCATTTTTTGATTAGTGGGTTTGAGTAAGTGTAAAAAATTTATGATATATATATACATATTAGTTAATGAATATTTATTGATTAATTCGTAGAAAATAAGAACTCAATTTTTATTAAAGTTGTTTTTTGTTTCAAAAAAATACATAATCTTGAAAAATATATTTTATTGTATTATTAATAGATAGAATAATAAATGATTTATACATTATAATTTTTTTATTAAGTGAACATAAATTTCTAAATCGTCATTTAAAAAATATCAAATGGTGTTTTTGTGATTTTGTTGAAAAGTGAATTTTTTGTGGAGATTAGAATATTCAAATTTTCACAGGGACAATATTTTTTCTCCACAAATAATGAAATTTTAAATTACCATTATTTTTTTGAACTTTTCCTTATGTATAAAATGATTAATTTAATTAGGAATAATCTTATTATTTATGATATAATTGGGAACCTATATGATTTTTTATAAGCTCATTTTTACGATTAAAATGCATATTTCTAGAAACGATTTTTCATTGTGATTTATGAATTAATTTTAAAATAGAATTATTATAAATTTAAATTTTTATTCATATAAATATATTATATATTTTTAATGATTAGGATTAATCATTATAAATAGTTTTTTATTATATTCAGTAATTTTAAAAGGTAATAATGATAATTTTTGTCACCATTGTATGGGGAAAATGTGGAAAACATTATTTCAACATTAAGATAAATTATAAAATATACTTAAAACAGAAATTTATTTTATTTTTTGAGTATCTGTTTAACAAAACCATCCATGATTCTAAAATTTTAAAATATATTTACACTTTACTCTGATTATAACCTTTATACTATTTTATGTAAAATATAATTACCAAATTATTATTAGCATGCTTTTAATTTCTCATATATGTTATTACCGGGATAAAATGATTTTTTGAATTAATGAAGAAAATTATTTTAAACATAAATAAATTATTTTTATGATGTTAATCAAATTATAATACTTAGTGGTTGTATAATTACCTAAAATTGTAAGGGAATGCACAAATACTTCATTTTAAAGAAGTAGAGAAAATAATGTAAATGACATTAAAAATATTAAATTTACCTGATTAAATGTTTTTTATATCTATTTAATTGTTAATAATAATATAAACATTGTTTTCAATGGTTGTTTTCTAAATGTATTGTCATTATGATGTCATTAAAGACTTACGTTGTGCATAATGCCAACAGATGAATAATGATATGTTATATTTAAGAAAATTTTGTTGATTAATTTTAAAATTTAATTTATGATGAACGAGGACAAGGGAAGTGTGGAATAGTCTATAAATTAATACATGGTCCATTTCTAGGTTTCAATAAACATTATAATTAATCTTATAAGCCATAAATATAGTAAATGATGTTACTACATCTAAATTTAAGAATTGTTAACTACACGGTCAAACAAAATGATAATGTTTACAATGCCACATAACCCTGACAATAATTTATTTTTTCTAGTATATTAATAATTACCTCTAATATCTTCTATAAAATAGTCATTATAACCATTTTAGTTTATTATTATATTTATAATAATTTATTGTTCTCGAAATATACATGTGTGCGTTTTTCCCTACAATAGAATGATATAATCTCTCTTCTATTATTTAGACTTATTGAGCAACGTGGCATGAGAATCCCCAAAAAAATACAATATATGGTTCCCTAAATATTATATAGTTTATTTAGTTTCTTAAAATTCTATCCCAAGTGTCCATTATGGGACATATAAAGGGGGATTTCCAATGATGATAAATATGTCTTCATTGAGTTTTATCGTCTTGTTTCATCCTTTTCCTTATTATAGTAAAAATGATTTTATTATATAATTAATATCTTACATATATAGAGATGTTTTTATGCTGATGGAAGAAACTATAGTCCTCTCCCATTCCATCAAATCAAAAATTAATGCATCATTTATACATACATGTAGATTACAGCCTACACTATGTAATATATTTAAATTTCATTCAAAACTATTAATTTATGGGTATTATGATTGATATTATATTTTTAAACTATGATTAAAATGTAATTATTCATATATAATGAAAAGATAGAATATATTTTTCTGATTCTAATCATTGGAAAATTAAATTATCACATGTGTGAACATATATATTATCTTCTCTAGGTAGTGATGAGCTTTATTTTTCATCACTTCCTCAAATGTTTTGAAAAGATTATATATTTAATGAAAATATATAATATATATGATATAATTATGATCATATATTTAATTAATATTATTTTAATTTTATAATTATTTTCATGAGAAAATTAATATAGAATTTATCCATATGTACGTACTATCATCTCCATGAATGCTTTATTTTATATTTCATTTTCTTTCTATCATAGATGGTTATAAAAAATTATTTTATGGATGAATATAATTTTGATTGTATATATAGGATTCATGAAATTTTAAAAAATTTCCATTATAGTGACCCATACATTATGTATATAATTATATCATATTATAGTATTATTATTCTATATATAGCATTACTATCCACGATATAATCCTAAATGTCTAGTGTATTTGGAATAATGAATAGAAAAAAGTTGTTTGTAATAAATCCACCTCATATAACTATATTTTCATCATAAAAATAACCATTCATAGTCATATTATACTTAAAACCGTTCTTTATAACATGATCATATGGGTATCATAATATGATATTAAAATATAAAAACATTAAATTAAAAATCATAGGTTATATTATTGAGTCTTAAAATAAATATTGATAGTTCATAAGATAGGAATCATAAATGGAATTAAATAGATCAATCTCTAAGAGCATAACATATGCCTAGGACATATGTTTGATGAATAAGAATAATCCTAGAAAATAATTTCATAATTTTAGTATCACTAAAAAAATATCATAGTGGATTGTTTCCACTCTCAATTCCATCATATCCAAAGTCAATGTTTACTATCAAGACTATCATTGTGGACAAACTCACTACCTGAACACTATCATCTCACCATTTTAGTCATTATTATCTCATGAAATATTCAATGTTACCAAATGTGTGGGAGGAATATATAATTCTAGGACCATATATCACATATTGATAATCCATTAATATTTGTTCCAAAATATCATAACGTATGTATCATATATCATAACTAATGGAAAATAAATGGGTTTCATAATCATTTCAACAATTCATCATAATATATTTCATGAAAAATTAACAATTTTAATAAAAATACCTCCATCATAGTAATTAAAGATATAGATAAATAGTAAGGATAGTATTCTTATACCATATCCACAGAAAAACATAATTAACTCCTTTGATATTATAATTATTATTTTTTTAAAATTTTGACTAAAATATTTCATATTTAAAAAAAAATTGTTAGTTGGAAATAAATTATTTAAAATATAAGAATATAGCCAAATATTAGGGAATAAATTTTATTTGAAGAGATCCTTGGAAAAATTTATTAGGTGTATCAGATTCTTGAGCATTCATGGTGGTGGGAAATTTTTCATGTCGTGTACATAAAAACAATGTTTCCTTTAAAAATTTCCAAAAAAAATCTATAGTATTTGATTTTATAAATATCAATTAGATTATATATATAAACATTTAAAATATATACCATTATTAAACTCATCATTAAAAATATAGAAGATTAGTAAAATTATTCTTTAAAGAATTTTTATAAATCATGGATAGGAATGAATAATGTTTTTAAATTAGATAGTGAAAACATTTTGAGTTTCATTGAAAAATAAATTAGTCTGTTATATTTTTTAATAGTTATAAATGGATATAAGAAATGAAATGTATAGAAATAAGCATTAGACTAGAGAATTCAAGGTATTACTAAGTTATATCTCAGAATGTATTTCATTGGAAACATTATCATAAACAATCCCTATAAACATTGAATTTATAACATAAATACCATACCACTCTAGAAGAATTAAAATCAAAAACAAATGAAATGGATAAGTTTTTTTGAATATGTAGTTATATATAAATCTCATTAATAGATTCGTAAAATACATTCATGGGTAGAATATACACAACATAAAATAAACAAGTGATGAATAAGGCATGGGTCTAATAGAAATAAAATTAATATTAAAATCCATTACCTACTGTGGAAACTTTTGAATCCTATTCCCCATGAAAGAATAACATCATTTGAATAATTAAATATCATTATCATAAATATATTTATGATAAAACACATAAAAATTTGTTTTATTTAATAACTTTACCTTTATTGTAATTAAATAATATAATAATTTTAATAATTATACTTTCATATATGATCCACTAATAACATCTCAATTTCTAATTATTAATAATTCAATATTATAATCATTGTTTTTGGGTTTCAACTGATTGGGTTTTCATGTGAATTTTTGGTTCTTCAATTCCCATCCATGTACAATGATAATGGTTCCATTAACAGCTAAATTTTAATCAATATATAAATATCATATACATTCATTATACATATATTTAGATCCATCCATATATGGTATATATATATGAATTATACCATTTATGGAGATGGTTGGTTGTATGTACATAGGAATGATGATTTCTCTTTATAATGGATGGAAATAAATAATTATAAATTAAAAAACACTATTAAATTATCATTATAATAAAATATATATCTTATATATTCATTAAAATTATCCATATTACCATACAGGAAAAGTGGAATGGAAAAATAGATCACATTGCTTCATAGAGGTGGCAATTCACACAGACACAAGCAATGTTATTATTTACCAACAGATTTGAATGTTTGGAGAAATATATGATATTATAATTAAATAATAATAATTATTTCATAAATATCATATATATAATATAAACCCATCGTAATTAAAATCCATAAATGATTCTAATGGAAAATAAATTTTGTGCTGATGTGGAGCTGATTGTCCACACGAATGAATGAGAGATACATTCACATACAATTTGAAGGAATATAAAGTGTATATTGGTTATTAAATAAAATTAGTAATATTTTTGGATGATTAGTATACTAATTTAATTTTTATATATGTAATTCCATAAATTTTTTTAAAGTATAAGAAGAAAAAATTTGAAAGAGGCCTCATAGGATGATAGCCACTTCTATAGAGTCTGTCCCTCAGATACTTTCCAAAGGACACTTAGAATGGAATATTAAGAATCCTGAAACATCAAATACCTAAATAATAATGTTTAATATAGAATATTGTAGGTTTTTTAATAAATATGAAATAATGTGGCACGATTAAGAGAATAGATGGTCACTATTTACACGTGGTGGAGGGGAAACACTTGGAATTTCATAAAAGAGTAAAGTATAATAAATACATACTAAAACAAAATTCTTCAAAATGGATGGAGGATCAAATGTGGGATATTATTAGGTCTAAATATTTACATAAAATTATATTAATTCTTGAATAAATGAAAAATACACTTATTGTAATGGCCTGGGTTTTTGGGATCCATTACTTTGTGAAAATCACATGTTGGGTTTTCTAGTCTAGGAATCTCTGTGAAGTTTCTCCAATGGTAGGCCTACCGGTAGCATTATCCTACCTGTAGTAGGCCTACAGGTAGCTCAATCTACCAGTATCTGCTGCCTACCCGTAGCTCTGTCTACCGGTAGCTCGGTCCACCGGTAGCTGCAGTTACCGGTAGCTCTGTCTACCGGTAGCTCAATCTACCGGTAGCTCAATCTACCGGTAGCTGCAGCCTACCGGCAACTCGGCCTACCGGTAGCTGTCACCCGCCGGTATCTCTCTACTACCACTGGCTCTGTCCTTCCCCCATGGGTTCTTTCCAGCGGCGCTCCTTGCGTAATTAGGGTTTTAAACCTTTAAGCGTGTTTTAAATCCCGGTAACACCCATAAATGATTTAATTAAGTATTTAATGAATTAAACTGGTGTGTTTTTTGGTTTAAACACCCGACCCCTTTAATAATGTGTGGGTCTGCGTGGTCATCCCATGACCCCCACTCTTTACGCGATTTCACATTCTTATCTCAACCGCCCCCGACCCTTAAAAATTAAAGGGTTCGCCGTGAGATTCTTTTCTTTCTCATTCACCATGTGCTAGATTACCCTTGTGAGCCACATCACTATGAACAATGTTTTGTGCCTGGCCTAAGTGTTGATAGATGATGAGATTTTCATTTAGGCGAGCCACATCGCTATTTGTGAAGTTCCACACCTGGCCTCAGCGTCGATCGTTGACCAACAGGTAGGGAATTTCTCCTTCGTCTCTCTCTTTTGTTTATTATGCGGGGTGGTTGTGCTTCAGTTTCTGTATAATTGGATAAACCGGACCTACATAAAGATAATAAACTGGATTCTATTAAGAAATAATGGGGGGGGGTGTGATCATTGATGTTGTTTATATGTTGTCTTTCTCTGTACACTGCTGAACCCCTCATGATGTTTTAGGTGGATTGTTTTGTAATTGTAAACTCATGCGGTGAAAAGTAAATTGGTTAATAACGTATACCCGGCTGAATAAATTGAAAGCACCAGGATCAACCCTTCTATGATAACTCCCGATTAAAGCACATGGAAATTGAAATCATGGAGTGTGTTCAATCGTTTAAATCTGAAAATACCGGTATGGGCCTACTTTGTGTCGGTGGTAGTGGTTTGGTTGTTTCCTTTTATAGGCCGATTGCTGGAGATGTGGGAGGGGATGGGATCCCATGTTTTCATCCTCTCAGTGGTTATGGAATTGGGGATGGGATCCCCTGTTGTATGGATTCAGTGGTTGTGAGTTTTAAGACCTGGTGGTTACCTTGTTTATATCACGAATTGGGGTGGGATCCTCTATTGATTAGAAACCATTTTGGGGACACGGGGCAACGTCTCGGGGTTGTCTTTAGTTCCAGTACATTGAGGGATCTTGCTTTTCCTTTGTTGTTGTGACTTTAAAAGAGAACCGAGTGTGAATGTTGGAATTGATGTTTGGATGGTTTTTTATTTCTTTGGCTATTCTTCTGATAGTAGTTTCCCAGTAGTGCATAAACTTATTTAAACCTTATTCTTAAACATGAAACAAGAATGGGAAAAATGGGTTTGTTTGGCGAGAGTCGTGACTCGGATTTGAGTGATGCTTGTGTCCTTTTGGCTGGCTAAAGAAAAACATAACTTTGGGTGAGTGCTTGTTACATATATATATTTGTATTTTTGTGTTTCTTATTCGCACCCCACCCAAGTTGAGCACTTAGTGCCGAACACCCCCATTTCATGGGGGAGGGTGTTTTTCCCAACACTATTATTTGTTGCTGGTCATTAGCTCCTTTTCGGCTCCCTTTCCCGGATAGCCCAAGTATCTTCGGGTAGGCTATGATGGCCTGAGGTCCATTATTATCCCAATAACCTTCTTACGGGGTGGTGTGGAGGTTGTGGACTAGGTGTGTGCGGGCATGTGGTTTCCCAAGTATCTTCAGGATGAGGCCCAGGTGTCTTCGGGAGTTGTAGTGGATCGTTTAGCCCAGGTGTCTTCGGGCGTGGTGGTGGTTGTTCTGGCCTAGGTGTCTGCATGTGTGGTTACATGTGACAGATGTGTTCCAGGTGTTTGCGGGCAGGATTTGGCAGTGGGACTGCGTGTGGTTGTGGCCTAGGTGTGTACGGGCGGGTGTGGCAGTGGGACTGCGGTGACATAATTGTGGGATTGTTTTGATGCATAGGATGTATCAATAACCAGTGGGAAAGTGGTGTGGGGTACCCAAATATCGATGTTCTCTTGTTATATATTTTACTTGACTTTTGTGCCTTGGGGAGTGTGCCATGGGGAGGCTTGGGTGGATAGTTTACCTTGATAGGTGTTTGGTATAATCCCTTTCTCATGAAACTTTAGTACGTTCCCCCACTTGTGCACGAGAGTCTTTGGTTTTTCCTGCGGAGTGTACTTGTATGCTCACCCTGTGAATGTAAAACTATTTTTAGGTTTACAGGAGGACTTCGAGGATCACGCAGGATCATACTATCTTGGACCTTTGGGGCAGTTGTAGTTGTTGTTTTCTTTCTTTGGTACTTACCCTTGTAGTCACTTTTATAATTTTTGGCTTTTACTTTAGAATATCCAAGTAGGATGGTTTACTTTTGGCATTACTTTTCTTTTACCTTGGTGTTCTTTGGTTCATCATCTTATCTCTCGATCCTATAAAACCAAAAATGTAATTCCTTCCATTTGTGTGAAATTCCCATACCCTTGGTGCTAGTCGCCACTCCGGGACCTATAGAAGGCGGGTTTCGGGGGTCATTATCTCTCCTTCAACATAAAGAAGGAAGGTCTTGGCAACCTGCTGACCCTTTCCACCTTTTGGTGAAGGCGGGTTGTGTTAGAATGGTATTAGACGTGATGTTGAGAGATAGGATGGAGTCTGGAGTTAGGCATAGTGAGTATTTCATGGGATAGAAGGGAAATAGTGTTGGGTGACCTCAGTGCGTGAATTATGCCAGGGAAGACCGGCTAGGACACGGGATTTTAGCCCCCCCTATGATCCAATGCAAGGACTTTGGACCTACCGAATGACCAAGTGAGGCCATGCTGATTGCAGTGTAGAGACCCTAGGAAAGGTACATGCATCATAATGACTTGTTTTCTCGTGTTTCTGTTGTGTTTTGAGAATTAAGAATAAACAAAAAGTTTAAGAAGTTTTAAAGACAATATTCTGCACTACTTGGGATTAGGAATTCCATGTTTACCTTGTAGCTATGGCACCTGGAAGGAGACCACGTGTGGTAAAGGAGATCGAGGCCCCGCAGACTACCTTGGATGATCAGCAGAGAGCTGACCGAGAAGAGGAGGACGACCAGTGGCAGAGGACTCTTCCGGCCTTCCAGTGACAGACCCTCGAGAAGTATGAGGGCCGCACCTCTGACATGAAGACTGAAGGCTAGCTAGAGGAGCTAGTGACATCTTTCATCCTAATTCGGGCCTCGAACGAGTATTGGGTTCCTCTGGCCATCATCCATATTCGGGGAGTGGCGTGTCAGTGGTGGACACTTTACCTGGGGGATAGGAGAGAGGCTAAGGTGGCATGGGATGATTTAGAGAGGGAGTTCCGGGCGGAATTCCTCTCTTCGATGATGAAGACGGAAAAGAGACAAGAGCTAATCTCCCTCCAACAGGGGAGTATGTCACTAAGGGAGCTAGGGATCATGTTCAAGGACCTCTTACATTTTGCTCAGGACATCATTCTTGATGACGAGTCTCAGGCAAGATGTTTGGAGGAGGTGCTCCAACCCTCCCTCCAATATGATGTTACCCCGTTTACCCTTCTGACGTACATGGAGGTCCAGAAGAAGGCCGAAGTGGTGGAGAGGATGAATGCTCTAGGAGAAATTTCATGAGAGGGGATCCAACTGGGACCATCGAAGGGGAAGGCCGTCAGCACCAGGCCTCCAGCGTCAGGACCCTCCAGGTTCCGACCGGCATGGATTAGGCCGCAACAGTTTCTGTTTCAATCCCTTGGTCCTCCCCCATTTTCTTCAGGCCCAGGACTACGGTGCATCATCTGCGGGAGTTATGGACATCTTCGGAGTCAGTGCCCGGACCGGGTATAGTACGGTGGTGGAAGACAACCCCAGCACCCACCCCAGTAGTAGCTTCTCGCCAGGCCTTTCCAGCAGCAGCAGTAGGGACAACAGTCTCCCACTCCTCCGAGGACAGACGTAGGAGGAGGAGGACAACCTTAGGGCGCTCCTCAAGGACCTCGAACTAGGTGTGTTCGGGGAGGTGGCCAACAGCTGAGGGGTAGAGGATCTGGACATGGACAGCTACACATCGTCGAGGCAGTAGTTCCAGTAGGGTCGGAGGTTGTTCGATGTACGATCAGTTTGTTCAGTACCCTTGCTTGTGCCTTGTTCGATACCGGATCTTCACACTCCTTTGTTGCACCCAGTCTAGCTCGTGCCTTGGCTCTAGATGCCAAGAGACTCCCCGTGCCCATGGTGTTGAGCACACCAGTCGGGGGTCAGATCGACTTGTTGTTTGTTTGTTGGGGATGCAGACTGAAGATAGGGCCACATCAGTCAGTTAGGGATCTTACTCTACTACAAATACAACCATACGATGTCATACTAGGCATCTACTAGCTAGTCTCTCTATGTTCCGTCAACGAATGCTTCTGAAGAAGGGTCATTTCTCAGACTTGGGCAGCCGACGTGTTGTTTTCACCGGTGAGCGGAGCAGCCAGAAGGGAAACAAGCGAGAGGAACCCCTTCACTCCTTGTTAGCTGAGGTATCAGTAGGGTCAGTAGATGCTAAAATGGTGGTAGTGCCAGATATTTTCCATGGGTTTATGGACATCTTACCTAAGGATTTGATGACTCTACCCCCTCGACGTCATATCGAGTTCGGGATAGACCTGCAGCCCGGCGCCCGTCTGATCTTGATGGATCCTTACCGGATGGAACCGTCAGAGCTATGGGAGTTTTAGATCAAAATTGATGATCTTATCAAGCAGGCTTATGTTCATTCGAGTGTGTCACAGTGGGGTGCTCTATTCTTGTTCACAAAGAAGGAAGATGGTGGTCTCAGTTTGTGCATAGACTACAGGAGGCTGAATCAGGTGACGATCAAGAATCTCTTCCCTCTTCTGAGGATTGACGATCTTTTCGACCAGCTAAAAGGGGTAGGATGGTTCTCGAAGATCGACCTACGGTCTGGGTATCACCAGCTGAGTGTGAAGGAAAGTGACATCCTGAAGAGGGTGTTCTGGTGCAGATATGGACACTTCGAGTTCGTAGTTATTCCCTTAAGCGTTACAAATTCCCCAACTGTGTTCCTGGGTCTTATGAACTCCATCTTCTAAGAGTACTTGGATAAGTTCATAGTTTTGTTCATTGACTATATCCTGATCAATTAAAAATCATAGGAGGACCATGCAGAGCACCTGAGGATGGTTTTGAAGGTCCTCCGACAGCATCAGCTCTATGGGAAGTTGTCAAAATGCATGTTTTGGACACGAGAAGTGCACTTCCTCAGGAACGTGGTGTCCGAGTAGCAGGTAGCGGTGGATCCATCAAATGTTGAGGCGGTTTATTCTTGGGAAGCACCCAAAAATGTGGCAGAGGTCCGTAGTTTCTTCAGGCTGCCAGGTTACTATCGGAGGTCGATGCCCAACTTCTCCCGAGTAGCAGCCCCTTTGTCAGCCCTGACAATGAAAGTCCAGGTTTTCGTGTGGAGTGAGCAGTGCAAGTCATCCTTCAGCTATCTAAAGGAGAAGTTGGTTAGTGCCCCAGTTCTGTGATTACCATAAGAAGGGGCGGCCAATGTGGTGTTCTGTAATGCTTCATGACAAGGCCTGGGATGTGTATTTATGAAGAGATAAGGGGTGATCTCTTATGGGTACAGGCAACTATGCCATCATGAGCTTCATTACGCCACCCAGGACCTGGAGCATTCAACGATCATTTTTTCGCTGAAGTTATGGCGACACTACCTCACCAGAGAATGCTTTTTGGTCTTCACAGATCACAAAATATTGAGGTATATCTTCTCCCAGCGGGACCTAAACTTGTGACAGCGGAGGTGGGTGGAGTTCCTCCAGGATTATTACTTTGAGAACTCTTATACTAATGGAAAAAATCAATGTAGTGTCCGATAATGTGAGCAGAAGGACGCAGAAGGATGCGGTCTGAGAGTCGACAGACACCTGGAAGGCCATGGAGGAGTTCGCTGCCTTACCCCTGGATGAGAAGATTGATAGCGGTAGGTGTTGCCCATATCAGATGACTGTGCAGTCACCTCTGTTTCAGCAAGTGTAGGAGTCTCAGTGGGGAGACCCAGAGTGCAAAGTGATGCGTGACCGAGATGACTAGGGCAATGCTCCGGAAGGATGGATGGAGGATGGTCAGAACCAGATGCTTTTCTGAGGAAGGTTGATTGTTCCAGATGTGAAGCGTGGCAAGGTTCTCAGTGAGTTCCATAGCTCACTCCTAGCAGTACACCCTGGAGTGTTCAAGATGTACTAGGGACTAAAGAGACAATTTTTGTGGCCCGGAGTTAAGCGAGCGGTGGCAGAGTTTGTGGCCAAGTGCTTAGTGTGTCAGCAAGTGAAGGCTGAACAATGAGTTTCAGGCGACCTACTGCGGTCTCTAGATGTCCCCGAGTGGAAGGGGGTCAAAATCTGGATGGATTTAGTCGTGGGACTACCCAAGGTCCTAGGGGGGTACGACCCCATCTGGGTGGTAGTGGACCGGCTAACGAAATCAGCTCACTTTCTGGCGATCAGCGAGTCGAGTGCAGTGGATGCTTTGGCGCAAAGGTATGTGGACGAGGTGGTTCGGTTTCATGGAGTTACGAGGTCTATAGTCATGGATAGGGATTCACGTTTTACCTCATGAGTCTAGAGGGGTCTGCATCATGCTTTTGGCACTGAGCTACACCTTAGCATTGCTTTCCACCAACAGAAAAAATGGGCTGATAGAGCGCACCATCCAGACATTGGAGGATATGCTACAGGAATGTGTTCTGGAATCACGAGGATAATGAGTGCGATACATGCCCCTAGTAAAGTTTTCCTACAATAATATCTACCACTCTACCATTGGTATGGCCCCGTTTGAAGCCTTGTATGGGAGGCCATGTCGTTCACCTGTGTGTTGGACCGAAGTAGGAGAGGCAGGCATCCTTGGCCCAAAGGTGGTGCAGATCACGGATGAAAATTTTCACCTCGTACGGGAAAGGATGAAGGAAGCCCGGGACCGAAAAAAGTCGTATGTGGATACCAGGAGGAGGCCCTTGGAGTTTGAGGTTGGAGACCATGTGTTCTTGATGTTCTCCCCTCGGCGTGGGCAGCGGAGATTCGACAGGGGGTGTAATCTTTCTCTTAGGTTCATCGGACCCTTCGAACTATTGCGGCGGGTCGGTGAAGTGGCTTATTAGCTAGCGTTACGACCGCTGCTGCTGAGGATACATGATGTATTCCATGCATCCTAGCTCCGTCAATATCTGCACGACGATTCACACGTCCTTGATTGGGGTGAGCTGGACATCGAGGACGACGTGACTTTTTTTTGGAGAGACCAGTGATGATCGAGGATCGCAAAGAGAAGGTGCTTTGTGGTAGAACCATTCCCTTGGTTTGTGTATTGTGGAGACATGGTGGGCTTGAGGAGAGTACGTGGGAGAGGGAATCACCAATGCGTACCAAGTACCCATAGTTGTTTTGAGTTTTTTTCCTTGTTGCACCTGGTGTCGTAGAACGTATTGTCTTTTTGGAAATGAAATGTACTGGTTTTTTTTCCTCTGATTGTGTGTGAAAAGCACTGTATATGGGGGAGGAGAGAACCTGACCCCTAATCAAGACACATTAATGTGCATGCGATTAAACCCGTGCGGGCGAGTTAGTGCCGCCCAAAGAGGATAATATCTTGACATGGGGGAGGAGACTCCCCACCCACATGCCTAGGCAGTTTTACATGGTAGGTTTCTTGGTTCTTGACATAAAAGTTTTTTTAGTTAGCATGGGTTCAATCCTAGGAGGTATCATTAGAGGTTGTAGTCCGGACCCTCTCTTTCCTTATGGTTTGTTTTGATTCTCGAGGATGAGAATCGTTTAAGAGGTATCTGATGTAATGGCCCGGGTTTTGGGGTCCATTACTTTGTGAAAATATCATGTTGGATATTCTGGTCTAGGAATATTGGAGAAGTTTGTCCAACAGTAGGCCTAACGGTTGTCTTAACCTACTGGGAGTAGGCATACCGGTAGCTCAGTCAACCGGTAGTCGTAGCCTACCGGTAGCTCTGTCTACCAGTATCTCGGTCTACCGGTAGCTGCAGCTACCGGTAGCTTTATCAACCAGTAGCTCGGTCTACTAATAGCTGTAGCCTACCGGTAGATAAGCCTACCAGTAGCCGCAGCCTACCGATATCTCAGTCAACTAGTAGTTTCAACCTACCGGTAGCCATAGGTAGCTCTCAGCTACCGGTGTCTCTGCCCTACACCCTCGGGTTCTTTCCAATGTCGATCCTTCTTGCACAATTAGGGTATTAAACCTTTAAGCGTGTTTTAAAGCATGTCCCATAAATGTTTTAATTAATTATTTAATGAATTAACCTTGTGTGTGCGTCGGTTTAAACCACCCAATGCCTTTAATAGCATGTGGGGCCGCGTGGTCAACCCATGACCCCCGCTCCTTACATGGTTTCATGTTCTTATCTCAACCGCCCCCGACCCTTATAAACTAAAGGGTTCTCTGTGAGCCACATTGATATGCGTGAAGATCCGTGCCTATCCTAAGTGTTGATAGGCGAGTCTATTTTCATTCAGGCGAGCCACATCTCTATCCATGATGTTCCACGCTAGGCCTCATCGTTAATCGTTGACCAACAGGTAGGGAATTTATCCTTTGTATCTCTCTTTTGTGTATCATGCGGGGTGGGCGTGCTTCTGATTCTGTAGAATTGGATAAACCAGACATACATGAAGATAATGAATTTTATTATATTAAGAAAGAAGGGGGTGTTGTGATCGTTCATGCTATTTATATGTGGTCTTTCTCTATGCACTAATGAACCCCTCGTGATGTTTTAAATGTCTTGTTTTGTAATTGTAAACTCCTACTGTGAAAAGTAAATTGGTTAATCACGTATACCTTTCTGAATAAATTGGAAGCACCAGGATCAACCCTTCTGTGATAACTCCCAGTTAAAGCACACAGAAATTGAAATCATGGAGTGTTTTAAATCGTTTAAATATGAAAATACTGGTATGGCCCTACTTTGTGTTGGTGGTAGTGGTTTGGTTGTTTCCTTTTACAGGCCGATTTCTAGAGATGTGGGAGGGGATGGGATCCCATGTTTTTATACTCCCGATGGTTGTGGATTTGGGGATGGGATCCCCTATTGTTAGGGATTTAGTGGTTATGCGTTTTAAGACTGGGTGGTTACCTTGTTTATATCACGAATTGGGGTGGGATCCTCTATTGATGAGAAACCGTTTTGGGGGACACGAGGCAGCATCTCGGGGTTGTATTTGGTTCCAGTACTTCGAGGGATCTTAATTTTCCTTTGTTGTTGTGAATTTACAAGAGAACCGGGTGTGAATGTTAGAATTGACATTTGGATGGTTTTTCTTTTCATTGGCTATGCTTTTGATAGTAGTTTACCAGTAGTGCATAAACTTATTTGAATCTTATTGCTAAACATGAATCAATAACTGGAAAAACTGTGTTTGGTTGGTGAGAGTCATGACTCAGATTTGAGTGCTGCTTGTGTCCTTTAGGCTGGCTGAAGAAAAACCTAACTTTTGGTGAGTTCTTGTTACCTATATATATATATTTAGTTTTGCGTTTCTCATTCTCACCCAGCCCAAGTTGAGCATTTAGTGCCGAACCCCCCCCCCCCACCATTTCATGGGGGGTTCTGTTTTTTCCAACACTATTATTAGTGGCTGGTCATTAGCTCCATTTCTGCTCCCTTTCCCAGATAGCCCAAGTATCTTCGGGTAGGCTATGATGGCCTGAGGTCTATTATTATCCCAGGAACCTTCGGTTGGGGTAGTGTGGGGGTTGTGGGCCAGGTGTGTGTGGGAATTTGTTTTCCCAAGTATCTTCTAGATGAGTTTCAGTTGTCTTCGGGTGTGGCAGTGAATCTTCTATCCCAGGTGTCTCCGGGCGTGGTGGTGGTTGTTTTGGCCTAGGTGTTTGCAGGTGTGGTTATGTGTGACAGTTGTGACCCAGGTGTTTGTGGGTGGGATTCAGTTGTGGGACTCTGTGTGGTTGTGGCACAGGTGTGTGCGGGTGGGTGTGGCAGTGGGACTCCAGTGACAGAATGGTGGGATTGGTTCAATGCGTAGGATTTCTCAATAACCAGTGGGAAAGTGGCATAGGGTACCCAAACATCGATGTGATCTTATTATATATTTTACTTGACATGCGTTATTTGGGGAGTGTGCCTTTGTGAGGATGGGGTGGATAGTTTACCTTGATTGGTGTTTGGTTTACTCATTTTATCATGGGACATTAGTATGTTCCCCCACTTGTGCGTGAGAGTATTTGGTTTTCCCTACTGATTGTACTTGTATGCTCACCCTACATATATAAAATTGCTTTCAGGTTTCCAGGAGTACTTCCGGGATCGCGTGGGAACATACTAGCTCAGACATTTGGGGTAGTCGTAGTTTCTAATTTCTTTTTTGGTCCTTACCCTTGTAGTCACTTTTGTACTTTGTGTCTTTTACTTTTGGAACATGCATGTGGGAATGGTTTACTTTTGCCTTTACTTTTCTTTTACCTTGTTGTTTTTGGGTTAATCATCTTATCTCTCGATCCTATAAAACAAAAAGGGTAATGCCATCCATTTGTGTGAAATTCCCATAACCATGGTGCTAGTCCCCACAATAAGACCTATAAAAGGAGGGTTTCAGGGGTCATTATCTCTCCTTCAACATAAAGAAGGAAGGGCTTGGCAACCTGCTGACCCTTCCCACCTTTTGGTGAAGGAGAGTCGTGACACTTATCTTTTGTTTTAACTCTGAGGTCAACCCCTTTATACCTTAACCATAATATATTTTTTCTTACTCTTCATTATTAGCATAACTAAAATAAATCTCATTATCAAATTTAGAAATTATGAATTATAATATATAATACATTTTATAATATTCAATTCATTATTTTGTTACATTATTATTTGAAAAAATACCCTTATTTTTTAGTTTAGCCCATCGTAACCAAATTTAATCATTGGTTGTGCTAATTAATTATTATAGTTCCTACTGTCCATTATGAAAAATAATGTTTCATCATTATTTATTTAAAATTATAAAATAAATATTGGATTAAATTTGAACTAATTAGATTCATATAATTGGATTAATTTAAAATAAAATTCATCCTACTAAATGAGTTAAAGAACATTTTCCGAAAAAATTTATTTCTTAAATATAAATGTTCATTAATTAAAATATTCTACATAAAATTGTTTATATAGAAATTAATTGGATTATATATAATATATATAAACTAATTTTATGCTTAAATCCTTTTTAAAACCGAATCTAACTTTCTAAATTATTGAAATGAAAATAAAATATTCAATTAAAATTATTTTTTATCATTATTCATTGAATAATAGTAATTTTTCTAAATTCAAATTAAATAAGTATGAAATAATTTAGATATGGTGAAATTTCAAATGATCTTTAAATTTTCAAATGAAATTTATAAATGTCGAAATAGTAGTTATTTTAGTTTCTAAAAGAAATCAATTAAACCTATTTTAAAGAAATGTGTATTTTTAATTAATATAATTGAACTACTAACAATATTATAAGGCCCCGGCCTTAAACCTTACATAATCTTGAGTTATTAAAAGATTACACATTGAGGATCTTTTTGGGTTTAGTGTTTTAGAGAATTAGATCATAAAACATTCATTACATCCTACATATAAACAAAGTGGTTACATAAAGATAGTATTCTTCATTCCCATCAATGGAAACACATTTAAAATAAACATGGATTATTTCTTGACACATACTTGACACTATCATCATATCATGTACCTTTCCCTTGACCTGTGAAAAACATTTCAAAAAAACTTGGGATGATCATAAAAATCTCAGTAAGGGATACAGAAAGAATGAAAACTGTTAGTTTTTCAAACATCAAATAAACCATATATACTCTATCAAAGTAATACCTTCACCTTCATGAAGTAGTAAAAACTCTTCACTGAATAAAGTATCATTACTTACCTTTTTGTAACCAAAGTATTACCATAAAATCCATAAAAAGAATACATAACAAATATAAAGGTAACTTGGGACATAAACATATTTAAGTGGAATAACCATACGGTCGACTTCCACACATATCACTTAATGGAATAGCCATACGGCCAATTTCCATACATACACAATGGAATAGCCATACGGCCGACTTCCATACCCAATGAATTGGAGGTTATAACGTAACCACCCGTCCTGGTATTCACGGCACCACCCGTCATATGGTTTATAACGTAACCACCCGTTAAAATGTCCAAGTACCAATATAAAATCATAAAACATAAAACCAATATAAAGGAATGATAACATTTCCACATTTCAATCACAATATATCTTAAATATATTGACATAATAGAATCCTTTATCAAAACCATTTTCAATACCAAAATACATAAAAGAGTATATGGTATTTATTTAATTTTAAAAACATTATGGCTTGTTGAGGAAGCCAAAGACCAAATAATACTCGCGGCGGCGGAAAAGGTCGTTGTCACCGCGTACGTAAAAAAACATTCCTTTTCTGTCGTTTAGTAGAACGCTTTGTAGAAAATGATTCTTTTTGTATAAAAGTAAAAGTCAAAGGCGTTTATACACCGTATAAAAGAAAGTTGTGTATAAAACGAAATATGCCTCAATGAAAGGAGATTGAGACGAAGTCCCTTACAAAGATAAATTTTTTTAAATAAAATAGATCTATTATTTGTATTCAATATAATTAAACATAAAGAAAGTAAAAAATAAAAGATAGGACATAATAATATCATGATGTAATTTTATAGTAGGATATTAACCCAAAGAATAAAAATTGGGTTAAGAAGTTCCCTTACCTTGGGTCCGACTAGACTCGATCGTTTTTTAACGTCCTGAATAATAAACTTGAGTTAATTTATAATTGATTAAGAACCTTTTTGAAGTTCATTATTCCTTTTATATCACTTATTGTCATGTTATAATCATTATGTAACCATTTAAGTTAATAATGTTTGTTTTCTCAATATTTGGTTCTTAAGTCGAAAGTGGACTTCTTACAATTACATGTTGTTCGTGTGGTCAAAAGTTCTTTATATACAGAATGAAATTCTCAATTTGGATATAATATGTATCATATATATCCACCATATAAATTTATTTATAATATTACATAATAATTTAGAGGTATGAAATGAAATGCACCGTTCCTGGAGACGGTAAGCCGAATGTACGCATGAACGGTACTTTCATTTCTTTGTCATATTAATCAAATTAAACATAAATGAGAGGTATGTATATTTTAATTCCAGAATTATATTCATCATTAAGATATATCATTAATTATATATATCCATTATATACATGTACTTTTAATAGTACATTACATTTGGGGATAAGAAATGAAATGCACCGTTCATTGAGACGGTAAGCCGTACGTACGCATGAACGCTACTTTCATTTCTATCTCATACTTTAATGGAAGGAAATAATAATAATATAGAGGTATATTATAATTCCAGTATAAAATCATATATAATAACTTTAAATCCATCCTTTACACGTCCCACATATGGCATTAACGAATCACATCACTTTGAGGGGGCGGTAGTCCGCACTTCCTTAAATGAAAATATCGTGTTTACCCATAATGGAAACCATAATGGTATGCCCAAAATGAAAAATACAAAAGCTTAAAGAAAAAAATAAACATATTATATATCATATATAAAAATAGTGACATCGTAATGGCCACCTTTGAAGGTGTTAAATGAGTATTGAACAATCATCGTTTCGGAAGGCAGAATTTCGCCATCCACGGAAACCGTATGTTCTTTAACCATTTGATGTAGTTGTGTGAGAGTTTAGCTCTAATAAATCTTATAACAACATCCTAGTATATTTAAGATACTGGTGTAGTTACAAAAGAAGTAAATAAAAAGAGTTTAGGGGGTTGGAGAAGCAAAATAAAACAAATGAACATGAGAGAATGAATTACCTTTAAAAGTGTAACTCCTTTTTATTTGAGCCTAAAGGCTTCCTTTGAAAGGATTATGCCCAAAGGGAATCCTCTAGGATGAGGAGAGGGATGTGGAGAGAGTAAATGGGCCGGTTTTGTCCAAGAAAATGGCTTGAGGAGTGTGTGAAATGAGGTAGAGGTGGGGGCCTTTTATAAGAGGAGAGGAGGGGCACTTTTGGAAAGTAAAGAAATATTACTTTATTTGAAAATGTGTTTCGGTTTTATACGGTCCCACATTGATATAATTCTTGGATAAGGTGATAAGGGTTCGAAATTTACCCATCCAATAAGTTTTGTACATGTTTAGTTCATAGATTTTACATTATCTTTCCATTTTATTTAAGTCGTTAAATAATGAGGTCATCGCTGCATCATCATGATGTCATAAATATATTAATTTATTTAAAGTATAAAAATTATAAAAAAACTAATATGATGTAGGAAATATTTTTATCTTTCCAATGACTATTTATAATCAAAATTATGACTTGTATAACCCAATTTAAAAATTATTTTAGTAAAACATATCATGTTTGTGTCATTTTTACTTTTACATTAAATAAAAAGTTATTTATGTCATTTCACAACCAAAGTGTCTCCATGGGATCCCCAAGTTGACCCATGGCTTGTCTTGGTCGGCCATGAGACAACCAATGAGGGTAGGACATGTGTCAAGCTCATTTCATATTATTAAAGCATTATTTATACCTTAAACTACCCTAATTACCACTAATCGCGATTAAGAACTTAATAAGTTACTATTCACCAAAAAATTATTTTAATCTCATTGAACAACATTTTACTTCTTAATGAAAACCATGTATGTCGGATTTGTGAAATTCAAAACACAATGATGGCAAAATTTCATTTAAACAGAAAATTAGTTTTTATAAGTACCACTTAGTGGTTTCACTATTCATCAAAAATTGAAGTTTTTCAGAAAATTACAAAAAATTCACCCTAAGCTATATTTGATATCCCAAATTCAAAAAGGATGTCTATTTTAAAAAATTCAGAACATATATGTCACATTAATTAATTTAATAGTTAATTCCCGCTGTCAGAGCAAATAGCGGGTTTTTATGAAACAATAAGTATCAAAAGATTGACACTAGTTTAAGTCTGATTTCAAAGTAAAATTAATTTCAATGACCACCATTGGATTAAATGGTAAAAATATATTCATATTACACATTAAGACCAATTCAAAAGATAATCTAATCATATAAATAAATTATATTAAAAAGAGGTTTTCAATTAAAATACAACATTTTACACTATTCATTAAAAAAAAGGAACTTTATCAGAAAGGTGCCAAAAATTTACACAATGTAAATTTTGATGTCCCGATTTTAAAGAAGAGTTATATTTGGTCCAATAGAATTTATAAGATCGATCAAAACTATATTTAATGACGGTTCTCCGTCAAAAGGTGATAAGTTGACCTTTCGTGAAAATTAGGTTATAAATGCCTAAAATTGAACTCTTTCCGTATTTTAAGACTTTATCTTTTATTAGGTAAATGTAAAAACATTTAAAAACATATATAATCATATTTTAGTTATTTCTATCCATTACCGCTAGTACAACGGCTACTCGTTAACTAACATTTAAAATAATATTATTTTATTACTTGTGTGCAACGTAAGTTTTCAAAGAAACTCATCGTTGCGTACCGAGTACGCTATCGAACGTAGAAACCCCTTTTAATTAAAATTAATATTTAATTCGTAAATATTAATAAATATGAAAATTCTTTATTCTTTATTTACCTGGGATGTTACATCCTTCCCCCCTTTTGGGAATTGCATCCTCGCAATTTTATTCATTTATCAAAATAAGTGGGGGTATTTATCCCTCATAGCATTTTCAGATTCCCACGTTGCCTCTTCAATCACATGGTTTTTCCACAAAACCTTTACCTGATGAATCACCTTATTCCGTAACACCTTCTCCCTGTGGTCAAGAATCTGGACCGGTTGTTCCTCATAAGATAGGTTCTCTTCCTGCTGAACTACCTCTGGACTCAAAACATGAGATGGATCTGGCATATACTTTCTCAACATTGAAACATGAAAAACATTGTGTACCTGAGATAAACTCGGAGGTAAAGCCACCTGGTATTCAACTGATCCAACTCTCTCCAGAATTTCATATGGTCCAATAAACCTTGGACTCAGCTTTCTTTTCATACCAAATCTCATCACACTTTTCCAAGGAGAAACCTTGTGGAAAACATGATCACCTACCTCGAAAGATAGATCCTTCCTCCGGTTATCCGCATAACTCTTCTGCCTGCTCTGAGCTATTCCCATGTGCTTCTGAATCAACTGAAATTTTTCTGCCATCTCTTCTACCAATTCTGGTCCCATCAGCTTCCTTTCACCCACTTCATTCCAAAATGCTGGAGTTCGACACCGCTTCCCATATAATAACTCAAATGGTGCCATCTGTATACTGGAATGAAAACTATTATTATAAGAATACTCAACCAAAGAAAGATGTTGGTCCCAACTTCCCAGATAATCCATAGAACAAGATCGTAGCATATCCTCCAATGTCTGAATTGTTCGTTCTGACTGCCCATCTGATTGAGGATGAAAAGTTGTACTAAAATTTAATTCAGTACCCAACGACTTCTGAAGGCCTTTCCAAAAGTTAGAAGTAAACCTGGGATCACGATCCGATACAATGGAGAGAGAAACTCCATGTAACCTGACTATTTATTTAAGATACAAATGGGAAAGTTGATCAAGAGAGAAAGTATCTCGTATAGCAAGGAAATGAGCAGATTTGGTCAAGCGATCAACAATAACCCAGATTCCATTATTATCTCGAGATGTCTTCGGTAATCCAACAACAAAGTCCATGGATATATTCTCCCATTTCCACTCTGGCACTGGTAAAGGCTGAAACATCCCTTTCGGTAACTGCTGCTCTGCTTTAACTTGTTGACATGTCAAACACTTCACAGTAAAATCAGTAATATCTCTTTTCATTCCATCCCACCAGTAATACTCCCACAGATCTCTATATATCTTAGTACTTCCAGGATGAACTGGAAACGAAGAACTATGAGCTTCACATAACAACTCTGTCTTCAACTGTGAATCACAAGACACACACAATCTCTTCCCAAACCTCAAAACACAAACACAAACTTATCCAAGAACTCATGGAAAATTTTATTCATAAGGTCCATGAATACAGCAGGTGCATTGGTTAACCCAAAAGGAATAACTAAAAATTCATAATGGCCATATCTAGTACGGAACGCAGTCTTCGGAACGTCTGCTTCTTTTACTTTCAACTGATGGTACCCCGACCTGAAGTCAATCTTCGAAAAATACTGAGCTCCCTGGAGCTGATACCACTTCATTCGATGGCCCAACATCTGCTGAAGTTGTTGCAAAGGATTTCACCACCCCTTTCTTCTTGTAGTCTGGCTGCATTCCCCCAGTTGAGTTCTTCGTTGGACACTCGTTTGCATAATGACCCATTTCATTACACTTAAAACATCTTACCGTTGGCTTTTCATTTCCTTCTTGATCATCTTCCTCACAGTTATGAGCAATATGACCAGACTTACCACACAGAAATCACTTACCAGACTTGGATAAACATTCTCCAGGATGCATTTTACCACACTTCTCACAGGATGTATATTTGGTTTTCTTACCTCCTTTCTTCTTTGATGAATTCTTCCCCTTTTTCTGCCAACTAGACCTCTTATTCTGTTGTTTGTCATAGAACACCTGATCATCGGCAAACTCCATTTCCACCTTCTCCGCACATCGAACAAGTTTTTCATAACATTTGAACTCACGAGAAGCTGAAGCCCTTCGATACATTGGCATTAACCCTGAGTAAAAATGGTTTATTTTACTATCATGATCTCGTATGAAGTTTGGAGCATACCTTGCCAATCGAGTGAACTTTTCTTCATAAGCAGCCACTGAATCATCCTCCTTCCTCAATTCTAGGAACTGTTTTTCCATCCTAAGAAGAACCACCTTAGGAAAATATTTCTCAAGAAACATACCTTTGAATTCGTACCAGTGAAGATCCTCAATCTCATCACTATCCCTTATATTTTTCACCATCGACCACCACTGATCAGCTTCACCTTCAAAACGGTAAACAACAAGACTAACCTTGTGATGTTCTGAACACCCCATGACATCAAAAATCTTCTCTAGTGATTTAATCCACCCTTCAGCTTGCACAGGGTTAGATGATCCTCTGAATGATGGGGGATGTTGCCTCATGAAATGTTCCACCACTGACATGTTCCTCTACGGTTGATCTGGCTGATCTCGTGCATGGATACCACCACCATTTATAGCCTGAGTCAACTGTGCCATCACTCCAACAAACTGTTCAGTTCCGGTTCCGACCATCTCAGGTTGCTGATTTGGAAGGTTATCTTCATCCTGATGTCATCCCAACATAGCTGCTTTGTTTCCTCTGCGGAAAACCATTCTGAGCACAGAAATATCTTAGGCGAAGCAACATGGTAATCCATAAATGCTATATCATTTCAATCATATTATAATTTAACACTTTTCTAACTCCTAAAGCTGTCTAAACCGACCTCTGATACCAACTATAAGGCCCCGGCCTTAAACCTTACTTAATCATGAGTTATTACAAGATTACACATTGAGGATCTTTTCGGGTTTAGAGTTTTAGAGAATTAGATCATAAAACTTTCATTACATCCCACATATAAACAAAGTGGTTACATAAAGATAGTATTCTTCATTCCCATCAATGAAAACACATTTAAAATAAAACATGGATTATTTCTTGACACTTCCTTGAAACTATCATCATATCATGTACCTTTCCCTTGACCTGTGAAAAACATTTCAAAAAAACTTGGGATGAGCATAAAAAGCTCATTAAGGGATACAGAAAGAATGAAAACTATTAGTTTTTCAAACATCAAATAAACCATATATACTCTATCAAAGTAATACCTTCACCTTCATGAAGTAGTAAAAACTCTTCACTGAATAAAGTATCATTACTTACCTTTTTGTAACCAAAGGATTACCATATAATCCATAAAAATAACACATAACATATATAAAGGTAACTTGGGACATAAACATACTTAAGTGGAATGACCATACGGTCGACTTCCACACATATCACTTAATGGAATAACCATACGGCCAATTTCCATACATACATAATGGAATAGCCATACGGCCGACTTCCATACCCAATGCATTGGAGGTTATAACGTAACCACCCGTCCTGGTATTCACAGCACCACCCGTCATATGGTTTATAACGTAACCACCCGTTAAAATGTCCAAGTACCAATATAAAATCATAAAACATAAAACCCATATAAAGGAATCATAACATTTCCACATTTCAATCACAATATATTTTAAATATATTGACATAATAGAATCCTTTATCAAAACCATTTTCAATACCAAACTACATAAAAGAGTATATGGTATTTATTTTATTTTAAAAACATTACGGCTTGTTGAGTAAGCCAAAGACCAAATAATACTCACGACGGCGGAAAAGGTCGTTGTCACCGCGTACGTAAAAAAACATTCCTTTTTGTCGTTTAGTAGAACGATTTGTATAAAAATATTCTTTTTATATAAAAGTAAAAGTCAAAGGGGTTTATACACCGTATAAAAGAAAGTTGTGTATAAAACGAAATATGCCTCAATGAAAGGAGTTTGAGACGAAGTCCCTTACAAAGATCATTTTTTAAATAAAATAGATCTATTATTTGTATTAACTATAATTACACATAAAGAAAGTACAAATACAAGATATGACATAATAATATCATGACGTAATTTTAAAGTAGGAGATTAACCCAAATAATGGAAATTGGGTTAAGAAGTTCCCTTACCTCCGGTCCGACTTGACTCGATCGTTCTTTAGCGTCATGAATATTAAACTTGAGTTAATTTATACTTGATTAAGAACCTTTTTAAAGTTCATTATTCCTTTTATAACACTTATTTCCATTTTATAAACATCATGTAACCATTTAAGTTAATAATGTTTGTTTCTCAATATTTGGTTCTTAAGACGAAAGTGGACTTCTTACAATTACATGTTGTTCGTGTGGTCAAAGGTTCTTTATATCCAGAATGAAATTCCCGATTTGGATATAATATGTATCATATATATCCAGAATATACATGTATTTATAATATTACATAATCATTTAGAGGTAAGAAATGAAATGCACCATTCATGGAGACGGTAAGCCATACGTATGCATGAACGCTACTTTCATTTCTTTGTCATAATAATGGAATTAAACCTAAATAAGAGGTATGTATATTTTAATTCCAGAATTATATTCATCATTTAGATATATCATTAATTATATATATCCATTATATACATGTACTTTTAATAGTACATTACATTTGGGGATAAGAAATGAAATGCACCGTTCATGGAGACGGTAAGTCGTACGTACGCATGAACGCTACTTTCATTTCTATCTCATACATTAATGGAAAGAAATAACAATGATATAGAGGTATATTATAATTCCAGTATAACATCATATATTATAACTTTAAATCCATCCTTTACACGCCCCATATATGGCATTAACGAATCACATCACTTTGAGGGGGCGGTAGTCCGCACTTCCTTAAATGAAGATATCGTGTTTACCCATAATGGAAACCATAAAGGTATGCCCAAAATGAAAAATAAATAAGCTTAAAGAAAAAAGTAAACATATTATATATCATATATAAAAATAGTGACATCATAATGGCCACCTTTGAAGGTGTTAAATGAGTATTGAACAATCATCGTTTCGGGAGGCAGAATTTCGCCATCCACGGAAACCGTATGTTCTTTAACCATTTGATGTAGTTGTGTGAGAGTTTAGCTCGAATAAATATTATAACGACATCCTAATATATTGATGATACTGGTGTTGTTACAAAAGAAGTAAATAAAAAGAGTTTAGGGTGTTGGAGAAGCAAAATAAAACAAATGAACATGAGAGAATGAATTACCTTTAAAAGTGTAACTCCTTTTGATTTGAGCCTAATGGCTTCCTTTGAAAGGATTCTGCCAAAAGGAAATCCTCTAGGATGAGGAGAGGTATGTGGAGAGAGTAAATGGGCAGGGGTTGGCCGATCCAAAGGCTTGAGGAGTGTGTGAAATGAGGTAGAGGTGGGGGCCTTTTATAAGAGGAGAAGAGAGGCACTTTTTGAAAGTAATGAAATATTACTTTATTTGAAAATGTGTTTCGGTTTTAAAAGGTCCCACATTGATATAATTCGTGTATAAGGTGATACGGGTTCGAAATCCATCCATCCAATAAGTTTTGGACATGTGTAGTTAATAGATTTTACATTATCTTTCCATTTTATTTAAATCGTTAAATAATGAGGTCATCGCTGCATCATCATGATGTCATAAATAAATTAATTTATTTAAAGTCTAAAAATTATAAAAAAATACTATGATGTAGGAAAGCTTTTTATCTTTCCATTGACTATTTATAATCAAAAGTCTGACTTGTATAACCCCATTTAAAAATTGTTTTAGTAAAACATATCATGTTTGTGTCATTTTTACTTTTACATTAAATAAAAAGTTATTTATGTCATTTCCCAACCAAGGTGTCTCCATGGGGTACCCAAGTTGACCCATGGCTTGTCTTGGTCGGCCATGACACAACCAATGAGGGTAGGACATGTGTCAAGCTCATTTATTATTATTAAAGCATTATTTATACCTTAAACTACCCTAATTATCATTAATCGCGATTAAGAACTTAATAAGTTACTATTCACCAATAAATTATTTTAATCTCATTGAACCACATTTTACTTCATAATGACAACCATGTATGTCAGATTTTTGAAATACAAAACACAATGATGGAAAAATTTCATTTAAACGGAAAATCAGTTCTTATAAGTACCACTTAGTAGTTTAACTATTCATCAAAAATTGAAGTTTTTCAGAAAATTACCAAAAAATCACTCTAAGCTATATTTGATATCCCGAATTCAAAAATGAAGTCTATTTTACAAAATTCAAAACATATAAGTCACATTAATTAATTTAATAATTAATTCCCGATGTTAGAGCAAATAGCGTGTTTTTATGAAACAATATGTATCAAAAGATTGACACTAGTTTAAGTCCGATTTCAAAGTGAAATTAATTTCAATGACCACCATTGGATTAAATGGTAAAAATATATTCATATTACACATTATGACAAATTCAAAAGATAATCTAATCATATAAATAAATTAGATTAAAAAGAGGTTATGAATTAAAATACAACATTTTACACTAAAACTGAACTTTATCAGAAAGGTACCAAAAATTTACACAAAGTAAATTTTGATATCCCGATTTTAAAGAAGAGTAATATTTGTTCCAATAGAATTTATAAGATTGATCAAAACTATATTTAATGACGGTTCTCTGTCAAAAGGTGACATGTGGACATTTCGTGAAAATTGGGGTATAAATGCCTAAAATTGAACTCTTTCCGTATTTTAAGCCTTTATCTTTTATTGGGTAAATGTAAAAACATTTAAAAACATATATAATCATATTTTAGTTATTTCTATCCATTCCCGCCAGTACAATGGCTACTAGTTAACTAACATTTAAAATAATATTATTTTATTACTTGTGTGCAACGTAAGTTTTCCAAGAATTCATTGTTGCGTACCGAGTACGCTATCGATCGTAGAAACCCCTTTTAATTAAAATTAATATTTAATTCGTAAATATTAATAAATATGAAAATTCTTTATTCTTTATTTACCTGGGATTTTACAAATATTATACATATTGATCAACAAATTTTCTCTAACTAAAATATTTATACGTAATTTTCATAATATTTTTATTCTAATTCATTCATTTTACATAATAGTTAGGTTGAAAAGTTACACTATATTAAGGTTTATTTAAGCATAGTGACATGTGTATCGTGTGATATTAATGAAATTTTATTTGAATTTATATAAAGCATAAAATAATATGGTTTTAAATTAAACCCACATAAAATTTAATATAACCTTATGAATTATATCACAATGATATAAACAAATTAGGATATTTTTTTACATAATATTTTTATGTTCCCTTATACATTTATTAAAATTTTTATTCATCCTGAGAAATTTTATGTAGACAGTAGGCTTGTTGTGAAATAAATATTATTTCTAAATGAATATTTATTCAGGGAATTACTTAATATAATGAACATTATATTTTGTACAACATCAATGATTTTTATATGTAATTGATTAGTTATATAATTTTTCATAAGATATATTTGGAACACTTTTAAAACATGATAAAGGATCAGTGGAAGTTCCAAGAAATACACTACCATCAATACACGATCATTCATCTAGTATGGGCCAATTTAAAAATGTCAAAATAGTAAATTAATTGTGAATTTCATAACCATTATCCGTAAAGAAACTCATATAAATACCTACTCATTAATGATGAATTCTATATTTCACAAATGGTTTTCATTTTAACATTTCTGTTGATTTTTAGTGGCCATGAGGATTTGCTGAATGGATCTAACATCATTTTTTATTTCTTAAACTATCTCATGTCCTATTGGATTTAATCCTCCAACTTCATCATAGCACATTTTATTCCTATACTTAATTTGATATATGGATTTATAATTATTCATAGAAATATCCTTGTAAAATATATTGCTGTATGAAAACTCAACCAGAAGAAGGTATTGATTCCAACCACCATTGATATTCAGAGAACAAGAACTCAACATAACCTCTAATGTTTTGAATAGTTATATTATACTGAACATATATTTGAGGATATTAATTAGAAATGAATCATAACATTGAATCAAGATATTGTGGAAGACATTATCAAAACCTCTAGGTTGACCTCAGAAACCGATAAGATGAAATATAATTTGGTCACCATGAATAATTACCACGTACTTAATTCATATTCTAGAAAGAAGATCTAGAGAGTGTTCTTATCTCATATAAATTATGTTTTTTAATTCAATTGGGGATTTAAAGAATCCCAAATATAATTATAGAATTTATAATTTGTGGGGGTTCTAAGGATCAAATCCATTATCATTTTTTCCTATTTACACTCTTGTATTTGTTATGGTTGTAATATCCCTGTGGAATTTTTTATTTTTATCTTTAAAATACTGACATTCCCAAAACTGAGAAACTAAATTTATAATATATATCTTTGTGTTTTTTTAAAAAGAAAACACATTTTTATCTTTATACATCATTATAAATCAAGGATGAATAGAGAATGATGAACTATCAGAGACATCCAAAAGATCCTTCTTCAAGTATGGTATTGATTGGACACAAACATTGTTCTTTTAACATATAACTCAATGACAATCAATTTTGAACTGAGAAACATTATTTATCTTCTTATATAGTTTTATATTTTCTTTTTTCACCACTTTAATCATTACAATGATAGTTTTTGAATATTTATTTGAGAAATATAGTATTTTTCATTATCTACAATTTTTTCTAGATCTATCATTGGTAAATACATAATTATTTGATCTTTTATGATCCTCAAAAAGATAATATAACATGATACTTTGGGCTCAAAGAAATGGTTCCCTTGTTTTATTTTATTGTGTGGTAATTTATTTATTAGATATATTATTTAATAAATCCCAACCATATTTTCCAGTTGATATTCATCTAATTCTATGTGAATTTATGTAGTAAACAATTAATAAAACAACCATGACCCCAATAGACAATATTTCATTGTTATTTTATTGAATTGTAAATGATATAAGAGATAATGTCACTATGTATTTATTTGTTTAGTAGTTCAGAATATCTAGAGATATAGATGATTCCCTTATTACATTTGTAATTAAACATAAGAAAAAACAAAGGAAAATAAATTGAATCCTCAACACTTATTCAAAAAATTCATCTTCATAACATGGGGAAGCAGAAAAAGTAAAACGGTGAGCTCCAATGCGTAGTATGTGTCACATATATAAGAAAATTGAATAAATATTATGTGAATCGCATTCAAGAAGGAATAAATTATATGGAGTGGTAAATAACAAAAAAATGCATCGATAAATATACTATGAAATTAAAATGCATCCATATATTTCTTCATAGGGAATAAATCATGGAAAATATAAACTGAAAACGAAATGAATAAATTAATTAATAATTGGATTTATTTTCTCTATAAATTTAACCAATAGACCATCAATACTTTTTATGTCTATTCATAAAAACCTATCTAATTATGTTTGAAACAAACACTAGTGAATTTCCCCAATGGTCTTGCATAATGAGACATGATGATGCATTGAGGGGGTATATATAACTATACCCCACCCCTCACTGTAGTCCAGATAATTCTATTCATATATTTAATTCATGAAAAATATGACTTATCAAAATATCTGTATTGAGTAGTAAATATGGATTTAACAATATTTTCCTAGTTTAAACCACATTCATATAAAATAAAATATTTACAATGATATGCATCTAAGAAAATAATATTATCAATTTAATAATAAATATGCAAATTTAATGAAATATTTTATGAATTATTATAATAAAAGGAAAAGTATAAATACACCACACACAAGGAATAAGTGGTGAATAAGGAATAAACGAAAAGAATAACATAATGGTGTACATGAAATAATGGATATAAATAATACATAGACATTCATAAGGGAAAATATGAATACATATGATAATTTATTTCCAACTAAAGTGAAAAAATATAAAATGTGTGTTTGTGAAACTTTAGAAATGATCCACTTTAGTGGAATTAATGGATTCATAATAAGGATCCATTAAGGTGGGATAAGGAATAATTGTTTTTATAAAACTTGAAATGAACTATGATTGTTTTTTATGATGTAATAAGAAATTTAAAAAATATTATTGGTGGATTAAAATGTATTATTGATGGTACATGACAATGGGTAAGAAATTGGAAGTTCCCTTAATTCAAGATTGCTTATTAGGAGGAATTATAAAGGTACCCAATAAAACATGTATTCCCCAATCAAAGGACCAAAAAATTATATTGTTACATATATTAGGAACGTACACACAGAATTTAGGGTGTGTTGATATGAATAATTATGAAATGTATTGGGGTAAAGAGGCAGAATGTGTAACCATAAGTAGAATAGAGATTCGGGGAGAATCCATTACCATCTGTCTGAAAGTGTTATTTACATGTACATAATGCTCTAGAAAATAAAATATAATCAATAATAAATTATCTCAAAATCTCTTAAACATTTCTTTAATTTATTATGTTCATTTATTCCCTTTTTTTATTACTTATAAGATTCAATTTTATCATTCTAGGGGCATCTGTTTCCCGATTTTATGATTGTTTCCTTTAAGATTTATTATGGAAAATCATTTAAAATGGAAGAAAAACTTCAGAATTAGTGTTAACAATTATTAATGAACCTATATGAGATTAAATTTCCACATACATGATTTTTTATATTTAATGAGGATGTTTCATTAGATACAATGTTAATGAAAATAATAATAATTTATTTTGGAAGTTTTTATGACCATTATAAACATATATCATTTTTTAATATATTGAATATATATTTGTTCAAAAAAATTTATTACTTATAATATGTATAATAAAAAATTATTTAACCATAATAATAGTTTTTAAACTAGAAATGATGTCGGTAATGGAATATGAGAATTTATCAACCATGATGGAGGTATATCAACAAATAAGAAATGATGTTTTCATTTCTAATATTAACAGGAGTAGGGAAGGGGGTTGATGATTGATTTGGCATTAAAATATAGAATTTAATGTCTATATAATATATATGAGTTATAATTATTATTTCGATAGAGGTTGTGAATGAAATATAATAAAGAAAATTGGAAGAAATTGATTGAAAAGGAATAACGGTTTTACCACTAAAATTATACTCCTTGAGAACCTTCTTAAGGAACATAGTTTAGTAATGAATTGATACTAGATGAACCTAAAAATGGGGTTATTTTTTGAGATAAATGTTCAATAAAATATCAAATATCAAATTCTTACAAGGTGCATAGAAAATTGGTGGTGAGGGATGGAATTTATATTAGAGAATAGGGGTGTTTTTGGTTATTTTTATTCATTAGAATATTATTTTGGCTCAAGACAACCAATAGTGATGATTAAGATAAAAAAATATTGTAAATAATGCATGTTAGTTTTAACCGATGTTTTATTATCTCATCCATTCATCATCCATGGCTTAGTAATCCATTCATTTACGTATACATTGAATTTCTGTATTTCAAGATTCACCAAAGTTTCTACTATTTTATAAAAACCCAAAAATTTACCCTAATAATTTTTTTAAAATAATAATTTTAAAAATGAACTCCAAATTTTGAAAATAATTTGATATATATGGGATTTTTTATTTTTATTTTAAAAAATATATATTCAAAAAATACCGATTATAAAATAATAATTATTTATGACCCTTTTAAAATTAATTAAGGCCTCATGATATAATATTATAATGATAAGAAAAGAAAAATTAATTTATTAATCAATTATATAAAAACATATATTTTTTAAATCATTTTATTAATTATTAAATTGTAAATAAAAATTTCTATATTAAAAACACAAACATTATTTTTAGGATTTCTAAAACATTTATTTAATCACACTATTATATAATAAAATTAAATTGTTATTAATCTGATTTAAAATTTTTTATACTTTCATAGTTGAGGTAACTAATCTATTGGCTAAATTACTATTCCTATTATTCATTTAACTATTCAATTGATCAAGCTACTCTTTAATGGTATATCACTATTCATTTAAGCTCAGTGTTGTGTGAAATATATGATATTTAATGAGTTAAATTTATTTAAGAAGATACATACCATAAAAATTTTTACTGTTATATTCATTCCTCCTTAGAAAATTGTATTCTCAAAATGATACATGATTATTTTATTCTAAATAGATGAGGGTGTTTCTTTTTCATAACATCCATACGTCCCCACATTGCTTCTTATATTTTTGGGTTTCCCTAACGAACAATTACCTATTGAGTCATCTGATTTCTCAATACTTTCTCTCTAATGTAAATAATCTTAATAGGCATATCATGTTAATAAAAAAGTATTTCTACTTATATTATTCTAATGTGATTATATGTGTTGGGTGTGGCATGTACATCATTAATGATGATATGCGTAACACATCATGATCATGGGAGAGAATTGGAGGGATTGCTATTGGGTACGCTACAAGTCAAATTATTCAAGAATTTCAAAATGTTAAATGTTTATAGGTAATAGATTTCCTTACATACAAAAAATATGACACCATTCTATGAAGATACATTAACAATGGCATGATATCTATATTGAAATTTCATATACGTTCTCTAGTTGTTAACATAACTCATTTTCTTAATTTGAGCTGCATTGATATGAGTTTGAATAGTAATTTCCTTTATCATTTTCCAGTAAATAATTTATGTTCCAAAAAGATTCTTCTCCCCAACATCATCCCAATATGTAGGAGTATGAAATCTCATTCAATATAATTCTTCATATAATGCCATTTGAAAAATAAAATGGAAACTATAATTGTAGGAAAAATATACCAAAATAAAATTCATGTCCCATATACCATGAAAGTCAAGTGATCTTGATATAAAAAATTTCTTACAATGATTTAATAGTTCATTCAGACATTCATTTAGTTTAAGGGTGATAATAATTAGTCAAATTAAGCTCTGTATCCAAAAACATCTTGAAGACTCTTCAATATTTTTTTATGTATAATGGCAATCTCAATCAAAAAAAAATCAATAGATGTGAAGCAGGATGTCTTATAAAATAATTAATATAGATTCTTCATAGGCACTCAATATGTATATCTTCTATTCACACGAATATTTCATTTATTTAAATAGGGGGTACAATAGAAAAAGTACCAACAATACATATAGGAGGGTGAAAAAATGTAGACCAATTGTATACTTTATAATAATTTCCATTGAAATTAGAGTGGGTCCTGTTGAAGAAAAACAAATGAATGTAATTTCCATAAAATCCGTGGATGCTGAGGATTTATCCACCCTAATCCCCTTCGGCCATATTTGGGAGTTTTTTATGTCATTTAATATGATGTCCTTTCACTTGATAATTATGATTGTGACCGTCCAGGGGGTTGCAGAGATACCATTAAGATAATTCCATATAATTTCCGTGTATATTTCCATCATGGAATGATATATATTCTGAGTTTTTCATAACACCAAGACACTTATTAATGTCATTGCTTGTATGTTTAATGAGTTTATATCCCAAAATAATGAGATGAAGGTAAGAATAATTGACCCTATAGAGTCTCAAACCACTCCTACTCACTTCATCCCTCCTTGGTATAATGAAATATCTATATTGAGTTTCCGACCATGGGTTGGTGGAATCTAAAGAACCCATTTCCCCATTTGTAGAGGTCTACCTGAATCACTAGGGATTCCTCTTGAAATATACCATTGGAGAGAGGGGGCCTTATTGTGATTCTTAAAAAGTCCCGTAATGTCCGAGGAAAGTCATATGACTCTTATCAGCATCCTCATACATGATAGAGGAGTTACGGAGTGATGTGTCTAGTTTTTTTCCGACCACAAGCTCCAACAGCCAGTAACAAGATGGGATATTCATTTATAGTTCTCTATCGTACTTCTTCTACCTCTCACACACCAACATTGAAAAAAATTCCCAAATTCATCGATCCTATATACTCCTTCGAGGGAAAAATCCACAGAAATCACCCAACTCATTCAAAATTATGTCTACACAATCAATTTCAAAAAATATGTGACACATAGTTTCCACCTTCGAGGCACTGCCTATGGTACATTTTGAATTAATAATTACACATTTACTCATCATTGCCTTATCCGATGGAAAAACAAAATGTATTATTTTACACGATTTTAAATTTTACATTGATGGGTGTTTTTTACACTAGATAATACTACCCATAGTTCACTAGCTGGTTGCACGAATATTATATTTAGGTAATCCTTTACATAAAACATACTTAAGGATGAGACTATGAAAAAACATAGGTCATTTGAATAATCCTGGTGAATGTTTCTATGGGCCATGTCCTAGGGGGATAAGAATTGCTTTGGTGATGATTGTAAAATAACTGGGTCATTTAAATGTCATATATAGAAGTGGAAACATAGGATACCCTAGAATTCCTACTACCCAATCACATTCCCAAAAATTGATATCCTTGTGGGTGATGATCCACCAAGAGGGATTCTTGAGTACCAGATTGTGGATACAAATAGAATTCCATAGGGGTGAATATTTAAAATTTTCCTCTATTTGGATGAACCCATACTTTCCCTTGATGAAATTACTCCAATTATAATGATCATCAATGACATCCTAATAAGTTTTATCCTAGATAGAATACATTGTCTCTCTAAAATTGTTTACATTGATTCCACTATTCTACACTAGTTTCGTGAGCTTACTCCTAGAGGCCTAGTGGTATTTTCCCTCTCCTAAGGTGTCACAAATGAACTCATTCATAATATATTCTCAATTTAATTAATAACTGACCTTATAAACTTTAGTACAGATCGAATAGGATTCAGAATTTATGAAATTACAAGATAAATTGTTGTGATCTTTCATCCAAATCAGAGGAAATGATTTTTCCAGTTGAAAATGAGATTTCATATCATATTAACTATGAAATAAAAATACCTTTTATGAACATTTCCATTTTAAATGAGGGCCCCTAAGTAATCTACTCTACTAGAAAAATATAATTTTGATGTTGATTATGGACCTAGTGGAGGCCTTTCAACTTTTCAAATAGGAGGAAGGGCAGAAAAAACTCTTATCACGGTTGATCAATTTCCCACTATAAAAAGGGTTACTCTTCCATAATTCTTACAAGCTTGTTAACTAGAGAATTAAGAACATAGATATACAAAATTAATTCCTCTAAAATGTGTATATGTTACACTCTAGTGAAACGAACCCCATAATAGAATGGAAGTAATGTTCCCTTCTGGACAGTAGATGCCGCATACATTCTTAAAGAATTATGGATTGAAAAAAAAGGTGAATAGGGGTCACCTTGTTTGAGCCCCGCAAAAATTTTATGAATCCCCAATACTTCCCCAAAAACATAATACTAATATATAGAGTGTAATTGAAATGATATACTAGGCCAATGGCTCATTCTGAAGAATCCCATGATTCTCAAAACCGATATGATGAACCTCTACACAAGAAAGTCACATGTCATATCCATATCAATCGTGATGAAAATATTGGAACCCCCCTACATTATATAGATATCTCTAACCATGTACTGGTAAATCCCACTAGCTCAACAGATGGACCTTCCCTATATAAATTCATGTTGCACCTCTAATATCCATCAATGCATTAACTGGATGCTAGAACATTGTATTCAATGTTGTGTAGGATACTATGCTAGAAGTGATTAATGGATGATAACTCTTTCATCATTAAAATGAGAGTCATTAATGTGGCACATGAAACTATTGAAATCTCCCCACCATATTAGATATCTTGTATAACACCATCTAAATAATACATGATTACATACCATGCACAAAAATTTAAGGTCCCTAGAAACCCACCGAGGTGTGTCATACATTTTTTTATGGATGTTACTGAATCCCACACCTCCAACTCTTTTGGAAGAGATCCAAAAGAAGAACATTGGTGATCAGTGGTTTCAGCATTGATAGACTTCAGAATTACATATTGGGTGTTTGACAGAACATTATGCATGAAGGGGTTACAATAATATAAAGGGAATAAAAATGATCATAACCATTATACCAATAAAATCTAAGTCACTAGTATAATATCATCCTCCAAATTGATATTTATAATAGTATTATGACGATTTTCATTCAAGAAATCCTGGAAGAAGTCTGAGTTCTGATCTCTTTTTCTAAGCTATGTGACTCAGAATCTTTCTCTGAGAATTATTTGTTTCCCCAAAAAACTATCATTGAGTTGTTAATTCATGTGTCTATTTCCATCGAATTTATCCTCATCCCTCAACTTATATATTCTAGATTCATCACTTTGAATATCCCTCAGAATTCCATCAAATCATATGTGGACCAAAGGGAAAGAGGTAATCCATTCTAATAAATATTGTTTCTGTCATCCTTAGCTTATTATGAATGTGATTTTAATTCATTCCTTGGATCAGGAAATTCAATTTAGTGCATTCCATGTTCATGATGGTAGGGTCAAGAGTCCAACTGTTGGAGAAGAATAAAAATCATTCTATAGGGACACACAAATTAGAGATGGAAAAGTAATGGAGAATGTTATGAGAGGGATGAAACCAGGTGGTGAACATAAATACCCATAAATATAGATATCTCTTGAAGGTTGTTGAAATAATAGTTCTACCAAGATCATGTCTATTTGTTGCCTCTCTTGTGGTTATACTAGTTAAACCATTCACCAATAAAACCTAGATCATGAAGTCTCTCATGGGATGAAAACACCAATAAGGTTGAATTATCACTATTAAAAAAGGGTGACTGAACTTAATTTTTGGATGTGAGTAGTATATTTGAATATTCCTCCCACCATCCATGGAGCTTCACCTAGATTAACTATGCTGAGGTTTCTCCAAAGTTGATCTCAGAGGTAGGCATCAAATTTTTCATACACAAATGGATAACATAAGCATTGATTTCCCACTTGTATCTTAAATGATAAGTGTTGGTTAGTGGCCATTACCTTCTCCAACAAGTTTGTTACCTCCAAAAAATCTATATGTGATGATTGATTGGGTTTTCATCCACGAGGGAACATATAGGAATTCATCTAGAAATATCACTAATTTTGTTGGGGCATTGGTTTCGTTCAAGGATAGCCATAAGTGGTACATCGTGCCTGGAATAATCAAGCCAGGAAAAATTTGTTTTAACCTAGGAACAAAGACCACATTCATTACCTATTATCATAGATATCATTAAAACCAAGTTCATTTAGAACTATCCCAAAAAAATCAGGTATTTTATGTTTATCAATACAAGTATCCTGAATTTTCCAAGAATAGGATCAAGTGAAAACCCCATAAATGGGAGGGTAAATCAAGGATGACTTACCTATCATAGGTTATATTACTATGAAGGATCTATAGAAATAATTATCATAGTGTTTGATTAGGGGGACGGGTCACATGGATCAATCTCCATAACCTTGGAACATCAGCCTGACCAATTGAAAATTGAATGACAGAGGGGTAATGAAGAAGTGTGGAATAAAAGGAAACTGAAAGGGGACAAGGGCCAGACATTGTGATTGCTCCTGTATAGGGGGGAAAGGTATTAGAGAAGGGAGGATAGTAAAATAAAAAACATTCATGTAAATATGGTTCAGCTCAGGTCATGTTACATGGTCTATACACAGTGTTTCGATTGAATCCATTGGAAGGGAATTGGGAGGAGAGGACAGGGGGCAAGGAAGTCATAGACCATTTATAGTCTTATGATAATGGATTTCAATTCATTGATTGCAACCAAGGACCAGATAAGACTTTTTAGATATGGTGATATTTATCTTCCTTATATACTTTTTAATTGGATAAATGACTTCTACACATTGAAAAAGAATGTACAAGGGTGAAAAGGCTGCTACATAAATAAGGAAGTACAAGATAAAAAAGGGGTTGTCTCCCTTAAAATTCTCCTTTAGCTTATAGAATAATTTTAGGTTGCATTGGGGAGGAAAAATATGTTGCAGTACAGATATGGGAGGTCATAGAATCTAAGAGGAGGAGGTTGCAGAAATTATCCCCCAATAAACCGCAAAGGTAATCTCCATTCTTTTATAATAATGAAGAGTTTTAAAAAAGGGAGAGTCAATATAGGGAGTTTAACCCAAACCACCTCCATAGGGGAATCCTAGCACCTATGATCTTCTTGTGGACTAATAATAAAATTAAAATCACTATCTATTCAATGAGAGAAGGAATTGAAACAAGAATGAACAAACTATTCCCTGGATTCCATCATAATGAGGAAGGATTTCTTATTCAACAACTTTATTCTAGCCCGGAGATTAGGCTTCCATGAATAAATATGTTTCTGATATAGAACTTATGAGGGGTTTTCACCACAAAATTTGGAAACCAATGGCCATCTCAAAAGCTACACTAACTCCTTAAATGATTCCATCAAATATAAGATCATCAGACTTACTACATTCAAAATAGACAAAGAACATTCCATCTAGATTAGAGGAAAATAGAGTCCATCTAGATCTGATGCACATAAGAACAACAATTAATCACTTTCTAGGGCACCCCTTTTAGATAATGTGTTTCCCTCAAGAAAGGATTCACTTACTGCATTATCTCAGAACCAACAACCAAATAGTTATAAGTAGAATGGATCATCGACAATAACATTGATAATGAGGATGGTTATGATACAATGGATTGGAAAGACAGATCAATCATAATCATAAGAAATGAATTCTGATCTATTCAAAATAGTCCATGTAAATTTTCTATAATAGAAAAAAGGGCAGATTTTGAATGGTGATCAACAATAACTCATATTTTATAATTCTTTCTAGGGGTCCCTAGTAATCCTGTGATGAATTATATAGTAATTTCATCCCACTTATGCATAGGAATAAAGAGAGGTTTTGTGGCTCCTCAAGGATATTTTCTCTTATCATTCACCTATTGAACATTTAGAAACCTTAAAACATAGTCAGTAATTTCTTACTTCATATTACACCTCTAAAAATATTTCATTGGATCCCTATACATATTGGTTCTACTAGGGTTTAAAGAAAAATTTTACCTTTGATCATCATTCAATTACTCCATTTTTAACTGTGGTATTGATATAGCACATAAGCTCTTTAAAAATTTTATAACTCCATCCTCATAGATGAATTTTGGAAATCTTCCATCCATAATGGCTATAGTTATCTTTTGAAAATTATAATAATCAAATTGATATAATTTTATCTTCTCTAGTAAATATGGTTTAGTAAACATTGGAAAATTGTGTGATGTTTCACATTCTTTAGAAATTTAAATATCCATATTTACTAAATCAAGGAAAATTTGATAATTATCAATAATTATTTGGGTTAGAATTCCATGAAATTTTTTTATTAATTCATGTGACAAGTTATTTTATTTTCCAAGGTGGTCATATATTGATAAATAAAAATATTTGAGTAACCCAAACCATCAAATTTTCCTCGTGATGAGACATTTATATATTAATATTTATTTCAAAGTCTTAAGATAGGTATATATATAATATTCACAATAGAGAATGTTTCTCCATATCATCAGATAAATGATTATGGATTCTAATGAAAGATCATGAGTTGGATAATTTTTTTCATGGTTTTTATACTACCATGATGCATATTCAATAAATTTATAAATATCTATAAGGACACAACCCATTACATTTTTCGATGAATCACTATATATCATAAACCCATCATTTCATAAAGGTAGAGTCAAAATTGGATCAGTGACTAATCCTCTCATCAATTCTAAAAAACATTTTATACATTATTTCATCCATAAAAACATTACCCAATTATGTGTTCTCTTAGTTATTAAGTTAGCCAATTGGGTATAATTTTGGATGATATTCTAATAGTAACCTCAAAAACCAACGAAACTACATACCTCACATATGTTTATTGGAATAATCCATCAATGGATTTAATTTATCCTCACAATATCATTACTGAATCCATACATAGAGATAATATGGCCAAGAAAAGAAAAAACATTTAACAAATAATTCACAATTATTTCATATTTTGTAATTATTTTTTCTTTTATGAGTCATTAGAACAATCTATAAATGGTTCTCAGGGTCTTTATCACTTTTAAAGTAGACCAAAATATCATAAAAAATACCATAACAAAATTATCATGATATTCCTTGAATACTGTATTCATTAGAAAAATGAATATAAAAGGTTCATTAGTCATTCTAAAATGAAAATAATGTAATCTCTTAATTTCCATACATCATTTGAAATTTTTTCTATAAAATATTTTACCTTTTTAAATACAATAGACGTTATCCCGAATGAATATAAACCAATGAAAAATATTTTTCCCAGTGATATTGTTCAAATAAATAATCAATGCGAGGATGATGATACTTGTACTTCATTGAAATAGAATTGATTTCTCCATAGTCAATGAAATGTCTCAAGGAACCATCTTTCATATTAGTAAATATAACATGTGCTCTCCATGGACAATCACGGTGGAAAATAATTCCATTACTACTCAAATCCTTTAGTTTCTTCTCTAGATCGACTAATTCCTTAGTTCCCATTCTATAAGGGATCTTGATTTAATTATTAAAACAGGGATTATATCTATAGAAAATTCAACTTCACACTCTAGGGTGGTGTTTAGGTAATTATTAAGGAGATATGTCAATGTTTCCATAAACAATTAGTACATCAGAAATTTGAAAACTACTGATTGAAAATTAATTTGTTATTATTAAGACTCATTTGATGAAAATGTAGGAAACCATATAAGACTTCAATGACAAAAAAACAATCAGACCACCATGATACAAATGGTTATGAAAAAAACTACTCAAAACCTAGGAGAAGAGACCTAACCCAGTATCATACATGATAAGAATAGTTTACCCCTACTAATATATTCAGGAATAGCTATATCATGCATCATAGAACAAGCCTGGAAATTATGGAAAAGCCATACCCTCTGAAACATCCAAATGTTATTAGTGAGGACTAGAAGAAAACTCTACTCTAAACTCCATCGGGAGAAACTCATTATATGATAATAGATTTATTGACCCTCAAACCTCAAACTGAAGGACCACTAGATCAACACCAAAATGAGTAAAACTCAAACAGTGAATGAAATCTCCATTACACTAGATAAATTGATCCAGAAATCACAATGAAATTCTACAATAAGACTATCCAAACACCAAACCATATATCAAACCAAATAGCGAACCAAATCTCCATCAAATGACCATAATCAAATCCATATGGTAACCACATCGAAATAAAACCTCAAAGGAAATCCCTGGGATGCTGACACCGAGAACTGAGAGGCCCTCCCCCCTCTATGCCACAACAGGGCCAGCATTGAGCCTCTCTTGAAGAGACACTTACTGGGAACTCGCTGATCCCTATTGAAGATGAAACCCACCATATTCATCACAAGGGAGGTGGAAGACAGATCCACTCATTTTCTGAGACGATCCTACAGGAAAATCAATTCCATATCCTTCGCACGAGTAGAAGAATCCATACCTACACCTTCGATGAGCCAAAGCTCTATGATGAATAAGCTAGGGCCTCTCGTGCACAATCACCGAGCCAACGGAGTGGGGTTGAGGATCAGAAGACTCAACCTTCATCAAGTCACCCCAATGCTGATCCGAGGATTCCGATGTCAACCTACAATGCTCTATGCTAGAGGAGGGGAGGGAACAAAACCATCCTTCAAATACTATAGCCTGCAAGAAGACTAAATTTCTGTCGCTCAAAAGACTTTCCTTGATATTATTCACGGTCCATAGGGAGAATGTAAAAAATAAAAATTTTGATGATTGAATTCCCCCATACATATACATTGATTGAACATCCCCCTAAGAAATTAATATACTAGAGATAATGGTGGTAGATATAAATATGAAATTGATGATATAGTTTCTTCTATAATGATATGGGATTCAATATTTTTGGCACATAATTTAATTTCCTTCATCTTGTAATAAATTTTCACATCATATTTTGAAAAAATGTCCATACTAATGATTATATAAATGTCAAACACAAGTAGGATGATAAGTTCATCAAACTAAATAATGTTTTATGTGTTATAAAGGGGACTGACGAAAATAATTGTTTTATAATGAGTCTTATTTTAAGAGTTTTGACTAACAACTCACTTACAAAATAAATAGGGAAATGTAAAATTTCATAGAAAATTAGGTAGATATAAAATACTATGATAATCATGAATAAAATATTTCATTTGATAATAATTAAGATATGATTAATTTACTAAACACCACATCATTGGATACATCTAAACCAACTATTGTGATCACATAAAATTGGGCATCTCTACATGTCCTCTTTCATGGTAGGTTCACCTAACAGTAGGGGGAATTGATTTGAATAATTCAACATTTCATTATAGTGGATCATATCAGCATCATTGATTTTGTTTTCCCATTTCATTCTTTTCCTCTATAAGCTTTAACACCATATTTTTTAAAAATTTATCCCTTATTAGAATTTATCAAGATTATTCTTCCCTTAATTTTCACATGATGGGAATTTCTTCATATATATCTTCTTTTTTGGTGCTTCACCTCTTCCATGGTAATCATAATACCTATTCTTCTTCTGATTTCCCTTAAGCATATAAGATCTTGAAAATTCCTTCTCTATATTGATGGCACAAAATATTATTTCATCATATGAGGAAAATGATTCATAGCCCAATGATATTTGGATACATGGATTTGGACTATAAATGAAGTAATCATTCATGTTTTTAGAATCATGATTGTAATCCGTTTCACACCCAGTTATTATTGTGAAGGTACCTTCATATTCTATAACATTCACTTCTCCATATTTATTTAATCTATGAAATTTTCTTTTCATTTTAGTTCATTGATCACAAGCAAAATATATGTTGAAGAGTGTTTCTTTAATGGATTTACACTCCATGTATTATATTCAAATTTCCTTGTTAGTATTTTAGATCAAAGATCTATATTAATTATAATCTCCCTTGATATAATAAACATCAAATACTACATTTTCTTTTTCATTTCATCATAATTATAGAAATATATTTTTTGAGACTTGGTACACTACGCATCTACCACTAGATTAGTAGTCCAAATTAATTACGTTGGATTTACCATGTGAAACTATTTAACAAATGTGTAGTATGGTTATTCTTCATAACCTTAGTAAGATATCCAAATATAGTGATGTTCTTCCCAACTGTAACACTAACATTGTGGACTTAGTTAGTTAGGAAGTCCCTACATTCTCTATGGGTATTGATTACCTTTATACCAATATGCTCCATCACTAAATAATGGAATATACTATGTTATCACATAATTATTATGTGTATTCATCCAAAATTTTACTATAAGTAATTATTATAATTTTCATGTTTAATTAATATCTAACTCCAAATGATTCTACTTAACTTTCTCTGATACCAAATATAACAAATTCAAACCCACAAGCCTAGAAGAAATTGTTATTATATTACAAGTTCCTATACACAAGAGATCAGATCACCAATGATTGATTATTTTAGTATTATTAATAACTTGATATAGACATGGTTCCCTTAGTACACAGGTAATTAAACATATGGAATAAAAATTTAAATGGATTTTGTGTCCCTAATTAAATGATTTCAGCTTCATAAACTGGGGAAGGAAAACAAGTAAAAAGTGAACTATAATGATCAGGAAGGGATACATAGAACAAAAATATGAATCAATATTAAGTGAATCATATTTATAATACATAAGTGATATGGTAATGTAACTATCCAAAAAACATTTCTATCAATAAACATAGAATGAAATTGAATCCCTAGATTTTTTCATAGTAAAAATATAATGGAAAATAAAAATTGAAAAATAAATGAATAAAATTATTAATATTTAGTCATCATGTATCTTGAACATGTACCATTATATCATCAAAATGATTTATGTATGTTCCTAATAACCCATATTATTATTCTTGAAAACAAACACATGGCTTTCTCATGAATCTTTTTGTCTCAAGAAACTTATTATTGAATTGAGGGTCTATCTATAATATAACCCGTCCCATTACTTCAATTCTAATGAATTATTTATAAATACATTTTTTTCATGAACAAAATGAATAATAAAAAAAAATTATTGAGAGAAAAATATGTTTTTATCTATATTTCCCCAGTTTAAAATTCATTAAATGAAAAATCTTATGTAAAAATTTTAAAGGGATATGAAAATAATCATATCCATGATAAAATAAATATGGATAATTAATGAAGTACTCAATAAACTATGATCATAAAAAGTGAAGTATAAAAACATAATACATAGTGAATAAGTGGTAAATAAGTAATAGCATAATGTAATATCATAGTAGTGAACATGAATGAATTAATTGGAATCATTCATGGATTTTAAAAATGAAAAAAGGAATATATCCTAAAACATTATGACCAACAGAAGTGAAAATATATAAGAATTGTTTTTGAGAAATATTATAAATGTGCCACCTTAGTGCAGTTGAAGGAAAAATAGTAATGATAATTTAAAGTGGAATAATGAATAATTATTTTCATAAAACCAAAATGAGCATAGATTTTTCTTTGTGATGTAATGTGTGGCTTTAGAAAAATATTTTTGGCCTAAAATAGATTATTCATGGTATATAAAAATGGGTAATAAATAGGAATTTTCCCTTAATTCTAGATTTATTATCAGGAGGAATTGAAAAGGTAATATTATTAAACATGTATTTCACCATCAAAGAATAATGAATTGATAAAGATAAATATATTTGGAACATTAAAACATAATATATGTGGATTAAACAAGAATAATTAAGAATCAGATTAGGGTACAGAGAGATAAATCATACCCTAAAGGAAAATGGATATTTAGGGGGAATTGATAACCTTATGTCTCAATGATTTATGTACTTGTACTTAATGTCTTGTAAAATTAAATATGATTAATTATTAACATTATTTAGAACCAAATAAATTTGTATTTGATTTATTATAATTTTATTAAGTTCATTTTTGAACTATTTTATGATTTATAATATTCAATTTCATCGATCATAGAGCATTTGTTTAATGATTTGATGATCAGTTCCCTTGAGTTTAATTATGGAAATTCTTTTAAAATGGACTAAAAAACCCCAAAATTGAATTGATAACTAATTTTATGACACTTTGAAAATTTTTTACAATCTCCAAAAAAATATTATAATCATAAAAAACTATATATTAATATAAGAATCAATTTCATAAAAATAGATTTTCATTTTAATAATTACATTAATTATATAATTATATATAAACATTGATGTTTTAGATGAGTTTTAACAATTAATTTATCATTTTTAAAACATTTATGTAATTATATAGTGAAATAATTATATCATATCATCATTAATAATATTCCTACATTATATTCATTTTTTAATAGGTGATGTTTAAATTATTTAGTCTCTATTACTATTCATAATGGTCATTTTAAAATTACAATGGTCATGTAATGATTTAACATTATATCACCATTTATTTAAGCTTAGTGTTGTGTAAAGCATTAGATATTAAATGAATTGAATTTTGATGAGCCCGTAAGGGTCCTCGTGATGATAGGGCTTCCCCAAGACACCTTCAACTTCACCATTCAGGTTAAAGATATCTCCTCAATGCCTCTGCTCGGCACGTGTGTGGGGTGCATCGATGTCCTGTTGTGGGGTCTTATGGGACCATGACTCTCATTGGACCATTCATTTTCTACCCCTTTCTCTCCATTCCATCCATCTAGTTAGGGTTTTTTGGTGGCGTGGTGTTCGTCCAGAGTTCATAGTGGAGGCGGTCCAGGGTTTGTGTTCGTGCTTCGGGCCGGATGTAGGTATATTGGAGGGTCTGGTTTCCGTGTGCTGGTTTGAAGTCAGCGGTGGGATCCATGGAACATGCTTTGGTGAGGTATTCATCCGACACGATTTGAGAGGACCTCAATCTAGTTATGGTTCAGGATTACTGCTCCTTATTTGCGGTTTTTAGTTTTTTTTTTCTATGGGATGACATTGCAGGTGGATCTATTCTGTACAGATTTAGTTTGGTTCTAATTTTTGGTCGAAGTAGTTAGTTTCTTCTATGCTACTGATTTCTATTGTTGAGACTGGTTAATTGATTATGTTATGTGGTATGTTCATTCCTTGGTGTTATTTTCTTTATGGATGAAGTTTTTCAATTCATGGATGGATTCTTGGTGGCATGGGGTTTGAGGTTTGGGAGTCAATTCCACAATTTCCTCTTATAGGAATGGCTTCAGATGGGGTTTATAGTAGGGGTTATCTCTTGGTTGTTGCTTTCAGATTTTGATTTTTTAGAGGTTATGACTTTTCTAATGGTTCTATGCCCGTGTAGTCATGCACAAGACTTCTTTCTATGATGTGATGAGTAGGAGACACTGATTTAATGTTGATGATGCTGGGTTGATCTCTTCTGTGTAGGATTGATTGAGTTCTTTGTTCTTAAACCTTTTTATTGTGGTGCTTTGAATTTTTTTGTTCTTTTATGTCATGTATGGTTTCTCACTTTTTCCTCCAATGTGACTGAATAATAATTAAAAAATTAATTTTCAGTCAAATGAATTGAATTTAATTAACAAGAGAAATTCCATATCATCATAGGGTGTTATATTTTTGATCTGTAAATATGCCACAACATTCTCAGTAACAATAAAATCTCAATATCATTAATTCAAAAAAAAATCATGTTTGTCTCCAAATTACGATTTGGGTAATTTTTCTCGTGAACGTTCAAATAGTGTGGGGGAATTATCTATCTCCAAATAAATCCTCATGAGGATTCATCCATATATGTGCAATGATGTAAAACTATATATCACAAACCCTTAACCACTACGTGGATGTGTAAATAAAGGCTGGTTGTCTAAAATTCTATTCAGATACATGTCATTTTTCTCATAGTCATCTTTATAATAGAACATTACATCCTTACTGAGTTAACATTGTGAGTGTATTATAAATCTATGAAAAATTTAAAAAAAATTTAATAATATATACAAAACCAAGAAAAAAATGACTTTTTCTCATAGTAGATGGTCTAGGTCATCATTTAATAGCATCATTCTATGATTTATCCTCTAATATACCATCTCTAGAGATTATATATCCCAAAATATTAACATTCTATATCCAAAATTTATACTTGTTAAATTCTTCTAATAGATTTTCATTCAATAAGGAGTTCATTAAAATCCTTATGTTGTGTTTATTATCTTATTTCCTATTAAAATATATAAAAAATCATCTAAATAGACTACCATAAAATGATAATAGTAATCTATGAAGACTTAAAAATTTATATCAATGCAAATAGAAGGGGTATTAGTATTATTAATGAAAATAACTATTGATTAAATGTAGTCATACTTAATATGTAAGGATTTCTAGTATATGTCATCAATTTTAAATATGAACTGATAGAATCCAGAATAATTTTGTTTTGAAAAATATATATCAACATATAATTGATTGATCAAATCAATAATACGATGTAGAGAATACATATACATTATTATTATCATGATAATTTGTTGATAATAAATGATGATTAACATTGATACATTATTATTTTTAATAAAACAAACTGGTAAACCCCATGGATATTCACATGGCTGAAGGAATAAATTATCAATATTCATCTAGATCCTCTTATTCAATTATTGAAACTCAATATGTGTTATTCTATAAAGTGTATTTGAATTATGGTGTATCTCTAAAAAATTAGATCTACTGAAAACTAAGCCTCATGAATTATAGGAAGACTAAGAGAATCTCACTACTGGAATTCTGGTTTTTACCAATGGGTGTTTACCAAAGGTTTCCTTAAACCGTTGGTGCTACAGGATTAGGGAACTCTTTACCAACAGTTTCATAAAACTGTTGGTAAAGAAAAGGTTGGGAAATGGTACCCTTTTTCAAACGATTATATAGAACCGTTGGGAAAGGGTACCCTGAACATCTCTTTCCCAACGGTTTTTCAAAACTGTTGGGAATGATTTCCCCCAAATACAGCTGCGGTGCTGCTCTCCCCCATTCATTATAGAACCCTAAATTCATTACTATTCTAGCGCTCTTCTCCTCCCACAAACTCCTCCATCCGAAGAGGTGAAAACCCATCTGAAATCAGGTATTTTTTCCTTTATACACATATACCACCTTATTTTTATTGTTATTGATCTAATATTTTAGTTTTAAGTTATCAATCCAGCTCCAGCTCTCTACTACTCTCGAACTCCCCCATCCGAATAGGTGAAAACCCTTCTGAATCATCTCAAATCAGGTATTTTATTCTTTATACACATATAGTACCTTGTTTTTATTGTTATTGATCTAATATTTGAGTTTGATGTTTGGATTTTGATGTGATTTCACCGTGAAAAATAGGGAAATGAATGAATATTTTTTTAATTAATTAGTTTCCCCTGTTATCAGTTGTGTTATAATGTCCATTCCAAATAAATGGGTAATGTAATAAAAGACATTTAATAAATAAATTATGGAAGTCGGGGTATGTTGCCTCTATGAGAGGTTTTTTTTTGTGTTTCATTGTATGTTTTAGGTTGTTTTATGGGGATTGAGGTGACCAGTTGGGCTTTGTGATATGTGGTGTTGTAATGTGATGGTTAGTGGTAATGGATGTGACATGTGAAGTTGTATGATAGTGATGATGTGTGGTGATGTTGTGTCGTGTGGAGGTGTTGTGTGATGAAGTTGTGGTGTATGATGTGGTGAGGTGGTTTTGGTTGTGCGGTGGTTTGTGATGTGCAATATTTTTTTTTGTGATATGTGGTTGTTTTGGTGAGATGGTTGGTCGATGTAACATGGCGCCGATGGTTATTGTGAGATAGTGAGTTATTGTGTGGTGGTTTTATTAGTTTCCTGGTAATCTATGGAATAAATTATGTTGTTAAAACAAAAAAACAAGATATTAAATAAATGAGATGGAATAGAAATGGATGTGTGGTAAATGAATTTAATTAATTTAACATTAAATGAGTGGAAAATGTAAGTGTGAATGAAGTGGCTTATAAATGAAAGTGAGAAATGATATGCGTCTTGTGTGGTGGTGGTGTGGTTCATGTGTATTATGGTAGTAGTGAAGTGTGTGATTGTGTAGTTAATGTCAACCCATAGGTTGAGTATTTTGTGCTATCTATATATCTTGTATTTCTATGTTATTTCTACACATTCCCAACCAGAGTAGGATAAACTTACCAACGATCAGAGGTTTTGAGTTATGGGTATTTTTTCTAATATCTAGGATGGTGGTTATATGGTTGGATAGCATCAATTTCTTCCCTACCCTTCCTTCAAAAGTGATTGACCATGTGTTTTTAGGCAATATGTGATGTGATTTTCCATGTGTCTTCAGGTGATATGTACTATGATTTCCCTAGTGTTTTCCATTGAGGTGTGATGTGATAAGGCTATAATAAGATGTGGCATGTGGTTGGGGTCATGTAGGGTAGGAGGATGGCACAATGTTGATGTTATTCATGTTCATGATACCCTAATAATATGTTTATGGGATGAGGCATGTTGTGATGTGATAAAACACATTACATTCTTGTTGGTTTTACATTTTTTCAATAACACATTTGTATGTTTTTTTCACATGTGTAGTTGATACCTTGATTATTTTCTTCCTTTATCGTTTACATAAATGTATTTTCTATTAAATTTCAATCCTGTTGAATTGTTTATGACAAAATGACTTATATAAATTCTTTTTACAGAATGGACAGAAGTGGGATGTATGAAACTGATCGGATCTCAAGCGATTTTCAAAACAATTTGGAGAGCTTTATAGATTTTTCATTTCACAATGCTTCAGATAGTGGTCACATACAATGCCCATGTTACAATTGTGTTGGTAGACCTTGGTTGAGACATGAAGTAGTCAGCTACCACATAACCAAAAATGTTTTTCATGTAATCTACTTTGTGTGGTATCACAATGGGGAGAAAATGAAATCTCAAATTGGTGATGATCGAAATGAAATGACTGGAATGGAGAATTTGTTAGATGATCGGTTTCCATTTATTCGTCATCATGTAAAAGAAAGGATTTCGACTCAAGAAGACTTTGATATGAGGACAGGTGATTCATCTAGTGAAAATGATGATATTGATAGGGTGAAAAAATTTATTGATGCTGCCACGAATCCAGTATATCGACAATGTGATAAAATGAAAAATCTGGAATTTTTAATCCGATTGTTTCATGGGAAAACTATGTATGGAATTTCTAATACAACAATCGATTACATTCTTAGCCTCTTGAAGGATTTACTTCCAGATGATGTAGATATTCCCTCAAACCACTATATGGCATGGAAGTTAGTTGAGGAACATGGATTTTTAAGAAACAAAATTCACGCTTGCCCGAAAGATTACAGTTTATTCAGGGAGGAAACCGTTGAACGAAATGATTTTATAAAATTTTGTACATCCCCCTGGAAGTCAAAATCTGATGGAACACCATCGCGTGTTCCACAAAATGTAATGTGGCACTTTCCATTGATCCCCAGACATCAGAATATTTTCATTTCTGATGACATATCAATAAAAATGACATGGCATGATACCGAGAGAAATAAGACTAATGATGAGTTGGTTCATCATACAGATGGATTTTCATTGCAGAGATTTGATGGTTAACATCCTAATTTTGCAGATGATGTACGTAATGTGAGGATGGGTCTTTCATGCGATGGTTTGAATCCATTTGGGCAGATTCTTACTTCGCACAACACATGACCAGTTTTTATACACATTTATAATCGTCCCCCATGGTTGTGTATGAAAAAACCTTTCACATTCATGAGTATACTCATATCTGGTCCTTCTGATCCCGGCATTGATATTGATGTATACATGAAACCTTTAATAAAAGAGTTGAAACTTCTTTGGGATGTGGGTGTGCGCACATACGATGCATGTTTGAAAGACATATTTCAGAAGCGTGATGCGCTTATGTGGATGATCACTGATTTTCCAGCTTATGCAAAAATGTCTGGATGGAGCACGAAGGGAAACCTGTCATGTCCAGTTTGTATGAAGAATACACGATCTAGAAGACTAAAATATCACTGTAGTTTCAGTTTTATGGGAAATCAACGATTCTTGACAAAGCATCATCCATATAGAATGAATCGTCGAAGATTTGATAATACCATAGAGACCGATGATCCACCTCAGAGTATGCATGGAACTGACGTGCTTAATGAATTGAAAGATTTTAGATTTTCGTTCGGGAAGGGTCAAATGAAATCTGGAAAGAGAAATAATGTTTCCACTGAAACCTGTTACAATTGGAGGAAGAAGAGTATCTTTTTTGATTTTCCTTATTGGACAACCAATTTGTTACGTCATTTCTTAGACGTAATGCATATTGAAAAGAATATATGTGAAATGATGCTTTCGGTTCTTCTAAATTTCAAGTGGAAGACAAAAGATGATTTACGATCCTGGCATGACTTGGTGGATTGGGGCATCAGACTAGAATTGCATCATGTGCGTATCAGTGAAAATAAATGGAAACTTCCTTGTGCTTATTATGTGATGAAACCTGTGTAAAAATTTTTTTTGGAAGTATTAGAGAATATTAGAGTTCCTGATGGCTATTCATGAAACATATCTAAACAGGTCAGCAGAAGAGAGTTGAAGCTAAAATCATTGAAGACTCATGATTATCACGTTCTACTGCATGAGTTGCTTCCAATAGCAATCCGCCATCTTTTTTCCAATAATGTAAGGGTGTTTTTTATTCGGTTGTGCCATTTTTTAGAGATCTTTGTTCTAAGAAGTTGTCCAATTCTTTCTTGTAAAAAATGTTGACAGATGCCCCATTAATTTTGTGCGAGTTGGAGAAAATATTTCATCCATCATTTTTCACATGCATGTTGCATCTAACTATCCATATTCCCACTAAAATACTTCTCGGAGGACCTGTTTCTTTTCGATGGATGTATCGAACTGAATGAAATATGTTCACATTAAGGTCTTATGTCGGAAATAGAAATCATCCCGAAGGTTCTATCATGAACGTTTACTTGGCTCAAGAATGTATGGATTTCTGCTCGATGTATTTGTCTGATCTTAATACAAGATTGAATAGACCAATGAGAAATGAAGAAGAACAGTATGAGAAAATTGAACCCAGTTTTCCATCACTTTCTCAAACTTGAGGAATTCCTAGATCATATACATTGATGACAGAAAGCCATGAAGAGTGAGAGATGGAATATAGCACAGTTTTGTTCATCTCTGATTTGTTCGATGACTATATCAGGTATCTAAATTCATTATGTATATCATACATATATATCTGTTAAACTATTAATATTTTTTATCTACAGGGAACATAAAAAATGATAAATAGGAAGCATCGTTCTTTATCTTTGAGAAAAAGAGAGACTTTGCATAGCAAAGAGTTTTCTCCTTGGTTAAAATTGAAGGTATAAAAAAATTATATCAATATTTAATTAACATTAATAGTCATTTATATTGTAGGTATTGAGTTTGTTTTCTGAATCTGTCTCTGAGGAAATAAGAGCTTTGGATTTTGGTCCTAATACCGTGGTTCGTGACTGTAAATCAATTGTTATCAATGGGTACAAATTTATTGTCACTGAACCAGCAAAGAACATGAGAACAAAACATGATGGTGTTATGGTTACTGCCACAACAGATTGTTATGCCAGCACATCAGATAGTAGACCGCGATTTTAAAATGTGAGTTATTATGGAGTTGTTGAGAAAATAATAATATTGGATTATTACTCTCATGGATGAGTCACAATGATGAAATGCCATTGGTTTGATTCGATGACGAGACATGGCACATTTATTGATGATTGTGGATTTCGAGTAATTAATATGACTCGCACTCTTGCTACCGAAGAACCATATGTGTTGGCATCAATGGCTAAACACGTTTTATATGTCAAAGGCCAACTTCGAACTGAATTTGGTGTCATAGTTGAAGTAATTCCAAAAAATATTTTTGATGATGGTGATAATGGAATTGGGACTGTCCCTAGTGCCATTGGAACCAATCCATTTATTTATTTTGATGAATCAAATAGCTCAATTGTCAGAGTTGATTGTGAACCTGAAGTTGTGGTTGAAAATATATAGAATCATTCATCCATGTTCCCAATTCTATTGGTTTAACTTGAGTTGGGTTGTTAAGGTTGGTAATATTCTAATTTATTTAGTATTGATCACAAATATATTTTATCTGACTTGACCGTTATGTGAATTTTCAATGTTTATTGGTTTCAGTTTTATTTGAATTGCATTTTCTAATTTGGAATTGAACTATATTCAAACATAGTCAAACAATATTTCTAACTTGGTGAAAATTACAACTTTTTTGATTTATTAAATCCATTCAAGCTCTACTAAAACAATTGATAGCTGACTTGAATGTTATGATAATTTTCAATGTTTATTGGTTACAGTTTTATTTGAATTGTATTTTCTAATTTTCAATTGAACTGTATTCAAACATAGTCAAACAATATTTCTAACATGGTGAACATTACAACTTGTATGATTTATTAAATCCATTCAAGCTCTTCTAAAACAATTGATAGCTTAATTGACCATTATATGAATTATCAATGTTTATTGGTTGCAGTTTTATTTGAATTTCATTTTCTAATTTGTAATTGAACGGTATTCAAACATAGTCAAACAATATTTCTAACTTGGTGAACATTGCATCTTGTATGATTTATTAAATCCACTCAAGCTCTTCTAAAACAATTGATAGCTAAATTACCTATGAATCCCCTATTCCCTCATATATTTAGTTTTATGGGTTACAAATTAGTTTTATTTTTTCAATTAATTACATATTTGTTTTCAAAAGCAGGAAATGAAGCCAATTGAAGAGAGACGAAGGGAAAAAATGATGCAGAACAATCGTCGAATGACGGAGATGGGAATTCTACCATTAGTTCTTATAGAGAGTACTTTATTTCAAATTGATTTATTTAAGGAATATATAATTTCATGTGATTAATTAATTTGTAAACATTTTTGTAGGATCCACCTATACATCGATAGTTATTCGACGAGGAGCCTAGTACTGGTCCTCATACTCAGGTCGGTGGTACGAGGAGGGTTCATACCAGAGGTGGACGAGTAGCTGCGCGTACCCGACTAGACCCTGCCCCTCCCACTGAATTGTCATCCTTCCCACATTCTGATCCTGGTGTGTCGTTAGAGACACACGAGATATTTAGGCCTTCCATTTTTTTTCTACCTTCTGCATCTTCGGGCCCATCATTTTCAAATCCCATGATGATTCCCACTCCTCAGTCAGCATCCGGTCAGACAGTTGTCCAATCTTCTTTTCCTTCTACTTCTGTATCTCTGAGCTTATATATTCCATAGTCTTCGACTCTTGTTCCACTACAGAGTGTTCCATCCGTTTCTGTGGATCAAGTGGCACTAAGCGATTAGACCAGCACATGTATATTTATAGAACCCTATCAATTTTTTATAGAAATATTTAATTTCATTATAAATTTTTTTGATAAAATATTTGTTTTTCTTTCATGACAGATACATCTACTGACAGGAGGCGTGGGCGGGGGCGTACACACATGTGTTCAGTGTCGAACCGCCACACACAGGTTATGGTGGATTATAAAGAAGACAACCAAATGGTTGAGAAAACAGGGTACCAATGTCGGAGTTTTTTGGCGACACTTGCCAAATACTCCGACATCATTCCCGTCAGCCCGCTATCATGGAGAAATTTCCCACATAAGGTCAAGGATAGAGGTTGGGCAGAGATATGTGTAAAAAAATCTAGTCTATTTAAATCCTTGAATTTTTTTTGTATTTATATTAATTAATATTTTGATTTCAACTTCGATTTAATATTCCCGATGGTGAAGGTGCACGATCGGAACGTCTAAAGGGTTTAGGAGAGCATTGGAGAGCCAAAAAGAATGATTATTATATTGGTTGGGTTGCTAGAGTTGGCACTGAGTTAGAGGCGGTACCAGTGGTGGGTGATTGTCCTATAGAGCAGTATCATCAGATGATTACTCATTGGATGAGTACCCAGTTTAAGGTATTAATAACATTTGAGGCATTTAAATAATAACTTTCATGTTTTCAATTAATACTATCTGTTGCATTTTCGAATTTTATTTAGGAATCATCTGGAAAAAATAAAGAGAACATTGATGAAAAAAAATACCTCCACATACTAGGACGCACTACGATGCCTGATCATGAGAGGAAGCAGGTATAAAAATTGTTTATAAGTTTTCATTACAATATACACTATCTTTTGTTTCTTCAATTATTTAGTTGTTTGATAAAGTTTTCATATAACATTAGTTTTGAATGTAATTGTAGAGGAAAATAAAAAGTATTGAAGGATGCGTGCCTCGAGAAATACAGTTTTGCTCGAGTAGAAGAAAAAAGGAAGTGCCGTCAATGAAGCAACTCAGAAGACGATTTTACGTTTTAATCTGTTGAATTTATTTTTTCATATCTATTTCGTAACATAATGATATATTTATATTTTTAACAGGCTACTTTAGAGGCCCTCGATGCCCGTGAACTAGACAATTTTGGGCCAACAGATCACTTACATCAGGTGTTTGTAGAGGAGCATTCTGGCAGAGTACACTGCCGACCTCGGATAGCCCCGACGAGGTATTGTCCCTACTCAGGTATGAGTTGTAGTGCCACCGAGCTGTAGAATGTCCGGGAACATGCAAAAAAAGCTGAGAAAAGGGCCACAGAGATAGCAGAACAGTCTGCAAGGGAAAACCGTGCGTTTATGAAATTTATTGAATTTCTACATTCTTCACTTCCAGAAGAGGCCAACCCAGCTATTGATGAGTATATGTCGTCGATATGTTCTATATACGGTGCACCATGTGGCAGTTCTAGTGGTGGTCAGGATTATGTACAACTTGATGATGATGATGGAGAGGAGTCTGATGCAGAAGAGGAGGGAGAGGAGGAGGGCGAGGAGGGTGGTGAGGGCGAGGAGGAGGGCAAGGAAGAGGGGGAGGGTGAGGGCAAGGAAGATGGCGGGGATGAGGACGAGCGTGATGATGATTATGGTGATGATGGTGATGGTGATGTGTGACAAGTTGATACATTACATTTTTGACTGATATTACTAAGATTTGATATTTAATGTATTCTAGTTGTTGGTTTTATCTATACTCGTAGTATAGTATTGGAGTTGAGTTATTTTTATATATTATTTGTTTTTATGGATGTTATTGTCTTTTAGTGGTCTTGTGTTTGGGAACCCCCTCCTTCTTGGACCCTGGACAGCCCCCACCCTCCTCCCTGGACCCCGGACAGGCCCGCCGGACAGCCCCCCAGATAGCCCCCCGGACAGCCCCCCACCCTCCTCCCTGGACCCCAAACAACCCCCTGGACAGACCCCCAGACAGCCCCCCAGACAGCCCCCCGGACAGCCCCCCCCCCACCCTCCTCCCTGGACCCCAGACAGCGCCCCAAACAGCCCCCCGGGCAGCCCCCACACAATGCCCCAGACAGCCGTCCACCCTCCTCCTTGGATCCCGGACAACCCCCCGAACACCCCCCAGACAGCCCCCTGCACACCCCCCACCCTTCTCCCTGGACCCCAGACAACCCCTCGGATAGCCCCCCGGACAGCCCTCCAGACAGCCCCCACCCTCTTCCTTGGACCTCAAACAACCCCCGCACGAAGGATTCTCATAAAATGGACAACATTTTAAGTACATATCGAAAACTATCCAAACACATTCAGATTGTTTTGATACATTATCACAATGATCCATGGGTCATATGTGACGTGTACGAGTCAGCCTCGCCTCAATCCGAGGCGTGATGTGGCCGCCAACACTCAAAGTGTCTGTCTTTTGTTTCAAAAGGACGTCATTTAAGGTGAAAAACATCAACTGGAATACAGAAAACTGACCAAATGCATTCGGATTGCATCGATACTTTATCACAATGATCCATGGGTTATATGTGACACGTACGAGTCAACCCCGCCTGAATATGAGGCACGGTGTGGCCGAAATCACTCTATGTGGCTCTCTTTTGCTTAAAATGGACAACAATATAAGTACATACAGAAAACTGACCAAATGCATTCGGTTTCCATTGAATCTTTAGGATAACGATCCATGGGTCATATGTGACGTGTACGAGTAAACCTCGCCTCAATATGAGGCGCGGTGTGGCCGGCACCACTCAAATTATCGGTCTATTGCTTAAAATGAACAACAATTTAAGTACATATGGAAAACCGACTAAACACATTTGGTTTCCATTGATACTTTAGGATAACTATCCATGGGTCATATGTGATGTGTAAGAGTCAATGCCGCCACAATCCGAGGTGTTGTGTGGCCAGCACCAGTCAAAGTGTCTTCCTTTTGTTTCAAAATTACGTCATTTTAATTAAAAAACATCAATTGGCATATGGAAAACCAACCAAACGCATTCAGATTGTGTCGATACATTGGCACAACGATCCATGCGTCATATGGGACGTGTACGAGTCAACCCCGCCTCAATCCGAGGCGCGGTGTGGCGGCCACCACTCAAAGTGTCCTTTTTCTATTTCAAAAGGACATAATTTGGAGTGAAATACATCAACTGGCATATGGAAAAACGACCAAACACATTCATATTATGTCGATACATTAGAACAACGATCCATTGGTCATATGTGACGTGTACAAGTCAACCCTGCCTCAATCCGAGGCACGGTGTGGCCGCCACCACTCGAAGTGTCTGTCTTTTGCTAAAAATGGACAACAATTTAAGTACATACGGAAAACCGACCAAAAACATTTGGCTTCCATTGAAATGTAAGAGAATGATCTATGGGTCATATGTGATGTGAACGAGTCAACTCCGCCTCAATATGGGGTACGGTGTGGCCGAAACCACTCAAAGTGTCTGACTTTTGTTTCAAAAGTATGTCATTTTAATTGAAAAACAATAACTGGCATACGGAAAACTGACCAAACACATTCGGATTATGTCAATACATTAGTACAACGATCCATGGGTCATATATGACGTGTACGAGTCAACCCCACCTCAATCCGAGGCGCGGTGTGGCCAACACCACTCAAAGTGTATATCTTTTGTTTCAAAAGGATGTCATTTGAAGTGAAAAACATCAACTGGCATACAGAAAACAGAACAAATGCATTCAAATTGTGTCGATACTTTAGCACAATGATCCATGGGTCATATGTGATGTGTACGAGTCAACTCCACCTGATTCCGAGGCACGGTGTTACCGGAATCACTCTAAGTGGCTATCTTTTGCTTAAAATGGACAACAATTTATGTAAATATTGAAAACTGACCAAACGCATTCGGTTTCCGTTGAAACATTTGGAGAACGATCCATGGGTCATATGTGACGTGTACGAGTCAACGCTGCCTAAATCCGAGGTGCGGTGTGGCTGGAACCACTCAAGTTGTCTGCCTTTTGTTTCAAAAGTACCTAATTTTAATTGAAAAACATCAACTGGCATATGGAAAACGACCAAACGCATTCGGATTGTGTCGATACATTAGAACAAAGATACATGGGTCATATGTGACGTGTACGAGTCAGCCCCGCCTCAATCCAAGGCATGGTGTGGCTGCCACCACTCAAAGTGTATGTCTTCTTTTTCAAAAGGACATAATTTGAAATGAAATACATCAACTGGAATACTGAAAACCAACCAAACACATTTGGATTGTGTCGATACTTTAGCACAATGATCCATGGGTCATATGTGATGTTTACGAGTCAACCCTGCCTCAATCTGATGCGCGATGTGGCCGCTACCACTCAAAGTGTCTGTCTTTTTCTTAAGATGGACAAAAATATAAGTACATACGGAAAACTGACCAAACACTTTCGGTTTCCTTTGAAACATTAGGAGAACGATCCATGGGTCATATGTGACATGTACGAGTCAATGCTGCCACAATCCGAGGCGCGGTGTGGCCGGAACCACTAAAAGTGTCTACCTTTTGTTTCAAAAGTACGTCATTTTAGTTGAAAAACATCAACTGGCATACGGATAACCAACCAAACACATTCAGATTGTGTCGATACATTTTCACAATGATCCATGGGTCATATGTGATGTTTATGAGTCAACATCGCCTCAATACGAGGCACGGTGTTGCCGCCACCACCCAAAGTGTATGTCTTCTGTTTCAAAAGGTCGTCATTTGAAGTGAAAAACATCAACTAGCATACAGAAAACCGACCAAATGCATTCGGATTGTGTCAATACGTTAGAATATCGATCCATGGGTCATATGTGACATATAAAAGTCAAATCCGCCTTAATATGAGGCACAGTGTGGCCGGAATCACTCTATGTGGCTCTCTTTTGCTTAAAATGGATAACAATTTAAGTACATATGGATAACCGACCAAACGCATTCAGTTTCCATTGAAACATTCGGAGAACCATCCATGGGTCATATGTGATGTGTAAGAGTCAACGCCACCTCAATCCGAGGCACGGTGTGGCCGGAACCACTCATAGTGTCTGCCTTTTGTTTCAAAAGTACGTCATTTTAATTGAAAAACTTCAACTGGCGTATGGAAAACCAACAAAACGCATTCAGATTGTGTCGATACATTAGCACAATGAACCATGGGTCATATGTGACGTGTACGAGTCAACCCCGCCCCAATCCAAGGCGCGGTGTGGCCGCCACCACTCAATGTGTTAGTCTTCTGTTTCAAAAGGACATAATTTGAAGTGAAATACATCAATTGGCATATGGAAAACCGACCAAACAAAATCATATTGTGTCTATAATTTAGCACAATGATCCATGGGTCATATGTGATGTGTACGAGTCAACCCTGCCTTAATCTGAGGCACGGTGTGGCCGAAATCACTCTATGTGTCTCTCTTTTTCTTAAAATGGACAACAATTTAAGTACATATGGATAAACGACCAAACACATTCAGTTTCCATTGAAACATTTGGAGAACGATCCGTGGGTCATATGTGACGTGTAAGAGTCAACGTTGCCTCAGTCTGAGGCACGGTGTGGCCGACACCACTCAAAGTGTCTGCCTTTTTTTCAAAAGTACGTCATTTTAATTGAAAAACATCAACTGGCTTACGGAAAACTGACCAAATGCATTCATATTGTGTCGATACATTAGAACAATGAACCATGGGTCATATGTGACGTGTACGAGTCAACCCCGCCTCAATCCGAGGCACAGTGTGGCCGCCACCACTCAAAGTGTCTTTCTTCTGTTTCAAAAGGACATAATTTGAAGTGAAATACATCAACTGGCAAATAGAAAACAGACCAAATGCATTTGGATTGTTTCGATACTTTAGAACAACGATCCATGGGTCATATGTGACGTGTATGAGTCAATCCCGCGTCAATCTGAGGCGTGGTGTGGCCGCCACCACTCAAAGTGTTTGTCTTTTTTCTTAAAATGGACTACAATTTAAGTACATATGGAAAGATGAACAAACACATTCAGTTTCCATTGAAACTTTAGGAGAAAGATCCACGGGTCATATGTGACGTGTACGAGTCAACACCGCCTCAATCCGAGGCGCGGTGTGGCCGGAACTACTCAAAGTGTCTGCCTTTTGTTTCAAAAGTACGTCATTTTAATTGAAGTACATCAACTGGTATACGGAAAACCAACCAAACGAATTCGGATTTTGTAGATACATAATCACAATGATCCATTGGTCATATGTGATGTGTACGAGTCAACCCCACCTCAATCTGAGGCCCAGTGTGGCCGCCACCACTCAATGTGTTAGTCTTTTGTTTCAAAAGGTCGTCATTTGAAGTGAAAAACATCAACTGGCATACGTACAACTGACCAAACGCATTCGGATTGTGTCGATACATTAGCATAATGATCCATGGGTCATATGTGACGTGTACGAGTCAAATCCTCCTTAATCTGAGGCACAGTGTGGCCGAAATCACTCTATGTGGCTCCCTTTTTCTTAAAATGGACAACAATTTAAGTAAATATGGAAAACCAACCAAACACATTCGGTTTCCATTGAAACTTTCGAAGAATGATCCATGGGTCATATGTGACGTCTACGAGTCAACTCCGCCTCAATCTGAGGCGTGGTGTGGCTAGCACCACTCAAAGTGTCTTCCTTTTGTTTCAAAAGTACGTCATTTTAATTGAAAAACATCAACTGGCATACGGAAAACCGACCAAACACATTTGGATTATGTCGATACATTAGCACAACGATCCATGGGTCATATGTGACGTGTACGAGTCAAACACACCTCAATCTGAGGTGCAGTGTGGCTGATAGCTCTTTAGGTGTATGTATTATGTTTAAAATGGACATTATTTCTTGTAAAAATATATGGTATACAAAAAACCGTTCAAATTATGAATTGACTTCCGGATTCCACATATAATTGTCATCTAAATTTTAAATTGAATTCTAAATGAATTGTGTATGTTTATAATTACATTATGAATTCTAATTTAATTATGGATGTGTATAGTTCCACCATTATATGTTAAATTTGTATGAATTTATTCTATATATGTAAGTGTTAGTTGGTTATTGCAGGTATAATAATTGGATTGAAAATGAGAGGGAACCCACAAAATGGGACCTGGTGGGAAAATTGGAGAGCCGGTGGTCAAATTGGAGAGCTGTTGGGTAAATTGCAGACCTGCTGTGCAATTTTCCCAGTAGAGGCTATGATAACGGTTCAAAACCGTTGGCATAGAATGTGTTGGTCTTGTTTTACCAACGGTTCATAGAACCATTGGTAAAACACTTTTCCCAACGGTTCAACAGTTGGGAAAGAGGATATGTTGGGTTTTTCCAATGGTTTTCCAAACCGTTGGGAAAAACATGATAATTTTGTGCACTGTATCCCAACGGTTGTAAACTGTTGGGAAAAATATTTCCCTACGGTTTTCTAGAACCGTTGGGATAGGGTAATTTTTCAGCACCCTATCACAACAGTTCACTATAAACCGTTGGGAAAATCTTTTCCCAACGGCTTACTTCCCTACAGTTTGCAGAACTATGGGTATAACATATTCCAATGGTTCTTCAGGCTTTCCTAAATGTTCTAAACCATTTGGAAATCCTGCATTTCCAGTGGTGTCTTCCAAATAAACATAAAAAAATCTCATAAAATTGGAATGTAATCATTTTTCAGTTTCACCAAAATCATACGACATAAAATCACCTTGTTATTGGAATCCATACCCATATAATGTATTTAATTTTCATATTAAATTAATATTTATCATCTCATATATAAATGATCATTAATTGGATAAAAATATCAAACATTACTTTTAATCCTCAGAATCTAATTCTGTATTGATAAAAATAAATATAATCCATTACTAATATATCATAGAAGAAAACTAGATATATAATAATCATATTTTTAGGATCCACATTCCTGAAAAATTAAATCAGAGTATAATCATAAACGTAAGATTTGATCATCTTTCTATTGAGAGTTTTTATTTGTAATTAAAAATTGAATAATTAAGGATCAGAAAAAATAATATCTGAAACATTTATGATATATAGGTATTCATAAAACTAATCTAAAATAAGATAACTCATCATTTAGGAATAACTATAATTACCACAACATTATCATTCTACCTTCAATCCCTTTCTAAAATAATAAATTATAGCTTGATGATTAGATATATTTAATCAAATTGATCAATCATTAAAAATAATTCATATTATATAAAAATTAGGACACACATTATACAATATATGAAACCGTAGGTTTGACCTAGTTCATTCATGATAATTATCATTTCAAATACATTATAATCATTAATATTTTAAATTTTGGTTAATCCATGAATATCCCACACGAGTTTCAAACAAGGTACGTATGGAGAGAACAGTCACCATGAACCAAAATAATTTGTTGAAATAATTAAACAACTAATTTCAGGTGTTCTAACCACATATTTATATATTCAAAAATATTTCCACATTTATTATATAGATATTAATATTTTACTAGTAAATCCACACTCACATCATTACCATAAAATATAATGTTTTCTTATACATAGGATTTTACTAAGGATTTTCACTAAATGATTCCCATCTTAGTTTCCAATGGTGACTAAATTTTTCACTAATGTAAACTTTTGTGACACATTCCCTTTGTAAAAAATTATTACATTTAAATACAAGTCATTATGATCCAAGTCAGAATCATATATTTATACTATCTTTGGAGGCATGTATGCATAATAAAAATGTTCATATGAATGGTAAATCATCCCCAAAAAATATTTTCATAACCAGAACGCTTTAAATACAGATCATTCATGAAAGAATTTTTAATAGCCTTGGGGAGGAAATATAAGAAAAAGTGTTCTAAAAAACATAGTAATCATAAAAAAGGGAGATATTAGTAATCAAATGAATATAGAAAGAGAATTAGGGAATGATAAACTGATTGTTACATTTCAAAAACACACATACATTTCATGTATATTAATCTTCTTTCATTTAATAAATCATGGTTCTTCAAATAATATGAGTCATAATGATTCAAAAAACATTATGCACTTGAGAATTAAATTAGTATAAAAATATGTCTATGAAATAGATAATATCCTCTAAAATCATTTCAATAGTAAAGTATCACTAATAAGAATTTCATATTGGATTTCGTTCTCTCACCATCATAATATATCCTTAGTTAAGGATTACTCCCATGACTATCATATTAGAAAAAATACATTACTGAAAAAGGTTGATAACACATTCATGTTCGTGTTATCTCACGAGAAGTCCATATTTACCAAATGCATTGGAGGGACAATTAATTTTGGTCATACTAATCAAATTATAAATTATATCTACATAAGTTCCATAAGATAATAAATCGTTCACCTAATATTAACAAAATGGGGAACGAAATGGGTTTCATAAATACTTATAAAATTCATCATTCCTCATCCCTAGTAATAAATAATTAACTTTAAGGTATATAATCTTAATTGAAAATTAAATTAAAATATTATATTGATCATTTCTTAAGAAAAATATTTTATTTTAAAATAACATATTTAAAATGATATTTTTACACATATAAAGAAAAAAATTATATTTTACCTTTTAATTTGTTTTCATTTTAAATGATTCATCAATACATTGGTATATAATATTCTTGGGAAATTAGGTTCACCCCTTGTAAATAAGAAAAAATTATTCATTTCATATATTTGACAGAAAGACTATAGTAACTCATTTATAATGAAACGATAAGAGTAAATTTATGCCATTTAAGAAAACATGAGTAATTATTCAATTATTTAATAATAACAGAATAGTAAAAACATTTTTGAAGTAATTGTTTGAAAACATGGACATAAGAAAAAAATAGGATTACCACCAATGAAATAAATAAAGAAAACTTTCTAGAAATGTTTTCAGTCTCTTGAGTTATGGGATGAATAATACTTCAAGGAAAACTAATAATCTCATGAAATTATTAGAGGAGAATAATGTTAATGGGAATATTTAATTATATTTACTAAAATATCATCATCTGAAACATTATCATAAAATATTATTATAATATACTAGATTGAAACATAAATATTCTACCATTTTGTTAACATTAAAATCAATACTCTATAGAATTTGAGAAACTATATGGATATATAAATACCCATAACTTTTATGATATGTTTCAAAAAAAAATTATATATTATAAAAACTATATTATAGAATCTAGTGGTGAATATGGAATCCGTCTCACATAAATAAAATTGGGATGAAAGTACCATACCACTTTGGAGGCATTTTAATCAAAATCCCCATGAAAGAATAACATAAAATGAAACATTAAATATCATGATCAAATATATAGGGATTATATAAAACAAAGAATATGGTCTTTATATTCACCTAAAAATAACGTATTGGTGTAAAATATAACATATGTCCCAAAGAAGATAATTTGAGATAATAAAGCCCAAACTCATGTAGTACCTTATTTGAATGTAATTTAATGTCCTGTATAATAATTTTAAATTTATTAAACATGTAAAATAAATTATATACATACTTATAATAAAATATATGATAATACTATGGAATATCAACATCCATATATTAAACATAAACTTTTTTAAATCATCACTTATGGGTGTTAATTCTTTTATTTTCCTAGAGAATTTCAATCTGGTAGTTATGATCCTTAAAAATCGATCATGGTTCAATAATATCAATAATATTAAAAATTATATAAATATGATATATATTCACTATAATGATATTTATATTCCTGAAATAAGTAAGACATCTAAAAATTAATTACACCATTCAGGGAGTTACAAAACAGTACATACACATGAGTCTTGGTTTCACATTTTTATGGATAAAAAAAGTTTAAAAATTATCATTTAATTAATCATTATTATACTATATATTATTAATATATATTCATTAAATGTATCCTTATTACCATTAAAGTAATAAAAAATCTAAAAATGAATCACATCACTTTGAGGAAGTGGTAATCTATATGTATGCAAGAGTGATGTTATCATCTTCTAACATATTGAATAATAAGTATGAGGATATGATATTATAATTCCAAAATCATAATTAGTTAATAAATATCATATATAATCTTTAAATTCTTCTTAATAACCATCCATGCACTATGGTGATGGGAAATAAATGGTCAATCTATATGGTGGTGGTATTCTATACGTATTCACAAGATATACATTCACATTAAATTTGAAGGGATGGAGGGTAGATATTGGTTGTTACATAATTTTAACCAAATTTAAATATATTAAATATATTAAATATATTGAGTATATTATTTTATTATGAATACCTCCAATTTTAAAAATATTAAAGATTAAATATATTGAAATAGGATGTCTAGGATAATTACCTCTTCTTTAGTGGTCCTCCTTTATATACTTTCTTAAAGGACATTGTAATGAAATTTTATAAAGAATAAAACCAAAAATTAATTCTTATTGATACTCAGAAGTAAATTGTACAAGGTATTTTTTATATTGAAGTCTCAATTTAGTATAAATAAAATAATGCAAGGGCATAATTTTATATCTTTTAGGGAGGAAACAATTGAATTTTCATAAGAGATTAAAATATAAAAAAGAATTACTAAAACCAAATTCATCAAAATAGGGAGATTTTTTAGTTTAAAAAAGTTTGATGTATATATATGGCTATAAAAAATAATTTTGGAATGATTAAATGAACAATATAGTCTTTTCCATTTGAATAATACGCCACTACACTATTTATAAACATAACGATGGTTATATTTTTATTTCTTTTACTACTATTCAATATAAAAAATAACATTGGTATCATTAAAAAATGATAAAATTCTAAACCCAAATATGTAATCCATTTTAACAAATTCAATACACATATTTTTCATAATTTAATTTTTAATTCAACCCTAAAAAATAAACAAAAATCTATTTTATAGATATAAATTCGTTCTTAAATTTAAGAAAACTATTAGACCATTATACAATATAAATTTATTTATAATGACTATAAGTGGTTTGATAATAAAATAAATTAACTAATCATACCATTAAAAACATTTAAAAAAATATATCATTAAAAATGATTTATATGAAATGATATACTTTAATGAATATCTGTATTTTTTATAATTCATTGAAAAATAAATCAATTTATAAAATATTCAAAATATAAATCTGAGCTAATTTTGATATGAAAATTTTAAAATAAAATTTTATTTTTTTAAATAGTTTTTGCACACATGGGAAATATTAATAGAATTATTTTTCAATAATATTTAATAATACCCATTTTAGATGAAAAATGTATTCTGAAAAAATATCATTACATTACTAAAATCTGAATAATTATTGATCAATATATTCACTTTTTCAAAAAAAATTATTTATATTTTTCATAATTAGTTTTTACTATTTATTATAAAATTTTAATATCTTAGTTATAATGGTATAATATATTCAGTCCAATTTAGAATTTCTGTTGTATGAATCATAAACAATGAAATATAAATTATTTAAAGACCGACATTTTTTAAAATCTCCTACTATTACAGTTAGGATGAAAGGAAAATACATTTAAACCTAATCAAACATATATAAATTATCACTTGTATAGAATGGTTTTATTAAATGAATATTTATAAATTTCTGCTAAAATATTATAACTGGGTCTTATATAATATTATATGTATGTATATGATTCTAGTAAAGATGTGTAATAAATAAAAAATTATTGTAAAATAGTTAAGGGAACTTTTGTATCATGTTAGATGTATGGTATGGGTTTCTCATCTCATTTTTTTTATTTGAGACATATTCCATATTCACATGTTATTTATTTTAAGAGGCATTTATGTAATCTCTTTATTATGATATATCATGTATCTATTTATATTCATGGAATTTAATGTTTCATTCTCAGTTATTTATTTGAAAAAAAATTCATTCAATTGTTCCCAATACATTAGGTGATTTCTCAATGTTTGACCATCTACTTGGACGGTTTATGCTTAAATTATCAATGATGAAATTACCTAATTAATAATATGTAAATATCATTTATTTTCTTCTCATCCAGCTCTTAAAAAATGATTACTTGTTTTCCTTATATTTATTCCTCTCTAACTACAAATTATAATGAATGATGTTTTTACAAAAAACTGACATTGATTCATTTTCCAGTTGGGAAACATTCCTCTTCATATATATGTAATATAAAATTTATTGAAATATGCATTTCCTCTTATCAAAATATTTTTTAGCGACATTTTTATCAAATTTTACTTTATTTAAATATTTTTAATAAGAATTATATTTTCATATTTCATATGAGGTACTTTTTACCAGTGGTTATAATTGAAACATTTTTATAACTTTTACTTCATGAATATTCTTTCCCTATTATAACTATTTATTTAGTTGATGCTTCCTTTTCAATTTTCCATGTTACATTTTAAGGGTATTTTTTCATATTATTGAAGCATTTAGATTTCAATTTTTTAATTCAAAATAAAAAAATGTATTTTCCACAATAAAATATTATGTGATATTTTTAATTTAATTTCATTAATAAGGGTAACCTTTTAGGTTTATTATGCATCATTGGAGATGTGATCAATTTGTTTTTTTTCTAGAACTTTATTTATTAATTTAGTATACTCTTCATGAAATCATTTAACATTTACATCGGTTATGATAAGTTGAATTCATAATTGTATATATGATATAATCGAAGTCATTTTAATGAATGTTGGTTGTTTTTTTGTTGGGACCATTATATTTTTCTATTTCATTTAGGGAATTAATTTCATTTTATAAGATAAAAGGTTACATTAGTGGTTATCTTACACCAAGAAGAGTGTACAGGGAATGAAATTCCAATATTAAAGAGGGTATATGGGTGGATAGACAATTCCTAAAATTTGATTGATTTATTGAATAATAACTTTTACATATGATATATAAAATTATGAGTATGCCATAATTTATTATATTATTTTAGGAAAAGATCTTATGATAATGTCATATTCTATTAGATCATGCTATATGATTCTAAAATTAGTCGTGTCCTTATCCCTTCCAAAGAGTTTTTTCGTGATTTTTTATTTTCATCTACAATGTGTTGAGTTTGATTTCTTAATATTAAAATCATGATCTTATACCCATATAATTATCATTTTCTAACATGTGATTATCAAACATTTTATTCCATTTTAGCCCTATTTATCATTTGAGCGCATCCCTTCTTATGATATAATTTCCCATGTTTTTAAAAAATGGTGTTTTGTTAGTTATGTATCATTTATTACAATTTATATGTTAAATAATTTTCATTGAATATGAAATTATATCATTTTAAGATAAATTAAAAATCAATGACACAATTATTTTAATAAAATGTTTTATTGTTACTTCTCTAAAACTATAAACCTATAATGTTACATAAGATATAATTGAATTGTAATTCAATTTGATGTTGGATTGGAAAATAATTATTGGGTCATTTTTTGTTATCTCAAAGACTATATTTTTATAATATATGTTTTTTAACCAAATGTAAATTTCATAGAATAGTGTTGTTATAATCCTAATGGGAAAATGTTAACAAAATAGTATCTAAATATGATGTTTATTTTTTAGGGATAACTACTTAATGGATGTTTGATAAATTTTTAAAATTATTTTGAAAACTATATAATGGGAGAAAATAATTGTTGTTGGATGCACTGAGTTCCCTAGTTAAATTTATGATATACTGGAAGATTATGTAATTCATTTATATATATTTAGAGAGTATAAGATAAATAACTAATGTAATGAAGTTAATTTCCAATAGATTAATTTATTTAAAATAAGAACGAGTATAATATACTGTTATGGAAGGGAATATTTCCTTCCAAAACCATTGTACTTTGATGAGAAACTGTGTTGTGGAAAATATGTGACTCCAACATACTAATCCTACCGAAGAGTAGGATTATGTAGAGGGGGTGAACGTTGAATAAAATATGTTACAAAATTTACTACATTCAATCATTATATATGGGTGTATATTATATGTTATAAAAATGTCAACTTCTTGTATCTAGATACTTATTTTTAATGTCCAAAGGGTTTAAAAAGATGAAATAAAAATATTTATTTGAAAATTTTCAATATATGTGATTGAACTCGCTATCATGAGTATTGAAACCATTTCAATGGGGCCAACTATTTGTATCAAAACTAGGTTACATCAATTTTTATCCAATAAATTCTATCCATGATTTTTATTAAAATAATATATGAGCTGAATATAGGAAATTAATGAGATGTATAAAGAGAAATTTTATTCAAACTATGTTAATAAGAATTTAGTGGATTTCAACAACACATTTTGATTTAGTATGAATATAAATAGATGTAATCTAAGAATGGTATAAAAAGTGAATGATTAATTACCATTATTTTAGAGGATCCTGGATGGTGATTATTCTATAAATTTATAAAAATTGATTGCTTTATTTAAATATGTTTACACATATATTGAAATGTATATACCAAATCTATTGAACACCTATACATTGAAGGTATAGAACACATGATTAAAATCACTAATGTTGAGTTCATTTTGATTTATAAATACATCCTTTATCAATATATTGAAAAATCATAGCTTATAGATTATGTTTAGGTAATGAAGCAAGCATTGGTATGTAGTCGTAGGGTTGTTTCTCTATAATCAAATAGTTGAAAGTAAATAATATATACACATATATTTTTAGAGATATATTCTCAAAAGATTATGATAATATTCATTAAATCATTTATGATAATGTAATGGCAAGAATTTTTTTTGAATAATTTATTACAAAAAAGAATCAGTCAACGAGGTATGTTCCATGAGTCAACAAATATCAATTGGATATTAAACCTAATGAAATAATAGTGTTCTACAATACACTTAATGGAAGAATAATATTATTTGGATATCAAAATATAAATAAAAAATATTGGGAAGGTATAATGTGATTAATGGATGTTGAGAGTAAAATTCCCATTATATAATGTCTTGAGAAGGAGATCAAACTAAAATATACATAAGAGGATAAAACTAAATCTTCTTTTGTGGTTACAAAATAAGATTCTACCAAAACAATTATGATAGTTCACATTTATAATAATAATCTGTATAGTATAAAATGGTTATGGGAATCGTCTATTTTTAGGTAGAAAAATAATTTATGTAAATTGTTAACTCAAAACCATGTTGAATCTTGATATGGTAAATCTATATTCTCTATGGGTATTTATTTAAAGTCAAATAATAAATTAAAATGAATGGATAATAATTATGAATAAAAAATTTCATAATAAAGGGTGAATATAGGGATATATATTAATATAAACACCATAAATGAAATTAAAAAATAGTTTATACTCGAACTATAAAAAAATCATTTAAATTTGGATAGACTGGTATAAATAATAAAATTAATGTTTGTTGGGAGTTGTTAGTGTTGTTGGAGGTTCAGATATAATCCTATAGAATTATGGGAAATAAATTTGAACGGGGAAAATATGGAAGGCCTCATAAAATGATGATAAGAGCATTATTTTAAAGAAATACATCTAGGAAAAATATGATTACAAAGTGTGAGAATAATTTATCTGTAATAAAGGGATTTGAATGCTCATAATGATTCTTATATTTTTTAAATATATGTTATCAATGTTTTGAATATTATTTGTATATAATATAACAAAAAAACATTTATGATAATGAATAAATAATTCCTTATTATAATAAAATAATAACTAATTAAACATACATCTTCATTGTGGAATAAATAAAAACTATGAATATTGAATCAAATAATCAAAATTATTAAATTAAGAAAAGAAATAACAATGACCTTATATATAAGTAATCACTCTTCTTTTGTGGTAATAAATTATGTGTCTTCTATCGTTATAATATTTCCTTGATTATCATGAATGAATGGATGAATAAGGATTGAATAGTAGAATAAATCCAAGAGTGGATTCACAAGATTAGTTTAGCAGTTGATGACATTATGAATATAGATTAATAATATCATGATTTCTTATCAAGTAAATACAACCCAATGGTTATAAATGAATTTTTTGGATGGTTATTACTTGATTTTTGTAGTATGGATCAATATATTAAATTTATTCCTAGTTAAAAAAATTTATAAGATAAAAAATGACCCAATAACACCTACTGGTAAGAATGATGTTCTAAATGTGTCTTTAAAGAAAATAATGTCCTAATACAATAAAAAATAGTTTGTAATAACATTTATAATTGAATTATAATAGGCCAAAATAAAATGAAAACTTGAAAAGAATATTTTTTTTTTATATTTCTAAAGTTGAGAAGCTCATTAAAATTATTAATGAAGGTAATATAATAATAAAATCTATAATTCCGACGGAAATTTATATTTATATAGAAAGTGGAAACAAAATCACGAGTATGAATATATATTTTAGTCATACATGTAAATGATATTTATTGTTTATTGAAAATAATCATAAGAATTTATCAAAAATAATGTGATAATAATGAACCACATTATTCCCATATCTTAGTGATTTTACTTTTTAAATAATAAATTTTATGATATAGAAGAATGAGAAAAAATGTTCAATGATATAATTTCAAGATTGATTTAAGAATTAACTATAATGTATTTTCTTAATTAGTATTCATTTTAATTTAGTATCAATTTGCATCATATATAATAAATGTATGGAATTATAATTCATGAAGCATAGAGTGCATCCCATAAGGTGGTGAAAATAAAGAAAGAAAACGATCTGTGATTTAATGACTCTTGTATAATAGTATAACCTATAAATAATTTAATTGAAGATCTCAGATTTTAACTTCCCCATTACTGTATTTATTTACATTGAATGTTTATATTCTGGTGGAGAGAATACCTAACTCAAACAAGGGGAGAAACATAATTTCTAAAGAAATATATTAATTATTTCATTCATGTTGAGTGCACATTTATCCATTTATTTTTATATCCAATTGATCATATAGAATTGATGTGAATTTAGGATGTTTTTAACATTGTGATTTGATTATGAAAATCATTATTATATAAATTAATCAATATGTTATTCTACACAAGGTTATCCATAGTATACATATACATGGTTGGTTAATGGAATATTTCTATAACGAATTTAGTGGATCCTTTATTTCAATTATATATTTATAGAATCACCCATAAAGTTAGAGAATTTTTTATTTAAATTTAATGTTTAAGGAGTGATTAATGTTCCCATAAATATCCTTCCATAACCATAAATATATATTAATATGGTGAGAATAAGATACCTTTTCCTATTCAAATGTTTTCAATACTTGTCAAATAAAATAAAATAAATTTATTCAAGAGTTTTTTACTGATAGTAAATATAAATATTGATATTGATGTTCCCTTTCTACTTTGTGATGCATTTAATTTCAAGGTGTTTATTAGTTGAAAGTTAATGTGTGTTGAAAATAGGTGATGGAGTGAGAATTCCCCAACCAAATTAAGTGTAATGAAGGTGTTGTTGCCTTAAATACGTATCTAATATTTTTAAATAGGAAGAAATTATATATTATTATTATTGAGTAGGTCATCCTATCCATGAGAAGTATTGATATTATAGAAGTGTTGTCTATAATAGTCTAAATAATCTTATATGGATTTTATTGAATTTTTATTTTAAAATTATTATTAGATAGCTTATATATATACTATAAAAATTATTTAAATAATTTTATCCTGATAAATGAAACATTATTGAGGTTCCAGAATCTATCAATTTTAATGTAATCCTAAAGGAAACAAAAACCAAAGAAAAATAAACATAGATAAATGATTTTGAAAAATTAAATTGAGTATGATATAAGAAGGTAGTGAGGTGTATTGACATACTCAATCACGAGTATTTATGTTATTATATTATATTTATATTTTTCTTAAGAGTATTAATATAATTTTGATTTTTCTTAAACTTATTTGATATTTTTACAAAAGTGGTTTCATTGGATTCAGATTGTTTATAGTTGATATTATATGACTTTAGAGTGATTTCAATGAAATGAGAATAAATGGACAAGACCAGATTCACAGTAAATGATACATGTGAAATATGATTCAAATATAGGGATTGATGTAATGGGAGACACGATATACCATCTTGTAATGGGAATCACAACTATAACATCCATCAAATATTTCCCCAAAATACTTGTGGACCATATATCTAGATCCATGTATAGAATGAGATCAACATAATGGTATTTAATTGATTTAAGTGAATCAATGTAATGGGATCCACTAATGATTCATCCTCATAAGGGGATTAAAAGGTAAATAATATCATAAGTGGATCCACAAAATGGGATTTAAAAAAGGTAATTTATCATTACATTAGTGTAGATAAAATAATATATGAAAAGAAGAAGGTATGATATTGTTGTTGTTAAATCATTTTCCAAATATAATGATGTTTATTCATGCAATGATTCATGGCTGAGAAGAGAGATATGAGAATATATAAGAGTATGGTAATTTATCTAAAATGAAATGAGATATTATAGATTTCATATATCAATAAATCATATCTGATTATAATTATAACGAAATTATAATAAATGTATACGACAAGAGATTTATGATTCATGACATTAAGAGGAAAAATAGTGATGATTTTCAAGATAGAGTGTAATTAATAATGATATAATTAATACATGTTTTACTAAAATCCAATATGAAATAAGAATATGGTGCATGCACCATGTGTATAGCTTTATATTTTATACATCCTTTGAAACAAATTTTTGCTAATTCGAAATGATTTTGAGATGTGGAAAATATAATGACACACTTTAATAAAATATGATACATATTCAACCATTAGTAATAAATAAATTTTAATGATTAAAATGGTATTTTCATAATACTTATGTATACACCCATGCTAAAATTACATGAAATGAAAATATATGAGAATAATATGAAAAGAAAATATTGTGCATGAAATTTTTTCTTCCATGGAATCTAAAAAATATTTTCATTTATATTTGCATGAAAATATTTCCACTTATTAAATGAGGCTCCATATACAAATGTTCAAAAGGATACAAATAAAATAGGTATGAATTAAATATAGTGTTGTACATAGTGCAGACGTTGGCTATGTGAGTTATCTGTGAGAAATTATTACACGACTCAAAGGATAAGAAGAATATGAATTTTATATCCTTTTATCTTTCTATATACCATATGAGTATAATAGAAAATAACATAATAAATTTTCATATATATTGTGGGGTGACGTAGATAATTAATATGGAAAATAAGAATTATACTTCTGATATTATTCTATAAGTGACCATTAAAATACCCATAGGGAAATGTTTTTATTATCCAAAGATACACTAGAGTTTTGTAATTAAGTGTATACATATAATGTTTGTTTTTATTGGATGTGTTATTTTAAAAATAATATATTATGACTTTGTTTTTTTAGGATTTATAATGAAAGATAGTGTATTAGTCGATTTCTTTTACGATTTAGTTGATAGAATCCTGTAAAATAATTTAGGAATAATAAAAAGATATTTATTCTTACATAAAACACATTGACTGATTTCAAGATAAGTAATCTACCATTAAATTGTAACTATAAATTATTAATGAAAAAAAATACAATTCAGCAATTACTTTTAATATTAAAACATTAATATTGATGGATTGAATTTAAAATAATTTCAACCTATATGTCATATTAATATTATTGTTATTTAATTAAAATATATTTATGTTAATAAATTATATCTAAAAATGATTCATTTAACAATGATTTCATGAAAGAGAAATAAGTAAAGAACAACAAATACTCCTCTATACATAAAACCAAATAGTTCCCTCACTATTTAAAATATGAAAGAGTAATAAATTTAAATTATCAAATGATATAATGATGAAATTAAAAGAAAATATTTATAAAATATTCCCAAAAATAATTACTTTTGTTTTACCTAGATCACTAATTATGTTGATATTATTTTCATGAAATATCATTTCACATCACCAAAAATCAATGTGTATTATAATATCAAGTATCAAATAATTTTAAAAAGACGATACATATTCATCTAACAGAAATCATGTTATTTATAAAAAAATTTCACTTGTATTACATTAATTTATTTATATAATATTTTATATAATAATTTGTAAAAAATACAAATTTCATGGGAATTCAGAATATCGAATTAAAAGTAAACAATATCTTAATAATATATAGGTTCACCAAAGGAATCATGCCCCCTTCGACAAATAATTTTTTAATTACACTACCATGTGTGATATATAATTATAATTGGTCATCATTACCAAAATCTCAAAAAAGTACTTATCACATTTCACATTTAGATATGAATTTTGGTGAATATACAAAATGTAACCATGTAATAATTTTAGATTCCTTAAGGATGATAGAATTTTTTGGAGTGGGGATCCTCAAATTATAGTAAATGGGACAAATAAAATCACTACCTCTAAAGAGAAATAATGATTCACAAATACATTAAAAATTCCTTTTGGGGGGGGGGTTATTATAGTTGTTTTAGGATTTTTTTTGGAATTTTATAATTAGTTATGAAATAATGGGTCTCTCAACAATAATAAAATTGGTAAAATTTATTGTTTTCTACATGATATAATCTCAAATAGAATGACCATAATTTCTCAAAACTTTTTTTTCAATATTAATATCACCTTTTATTGGACGATTTATATTAAAAAATTTCATGATACATTTCTTAATCCTTTTATCATATTATTATTCATTGAATAATTTATCCTCTTCGATTTTTATTTTCTCATTATCTTCCCCCTTTTTCATTTTCTTAGTTGTATCATCCATATCTTTATTCCACTTTATAAGGTTGTGTGGAGACTCTTATATATGTTTAATTGGTCTAGAAATGGGTTAGGGTGGTGTTTTATCAAATAGAGTGATTCCCTTATATACAAATCTTCCATCATTGAAAAAATATCAATTGTAATATCCCAAATTATCAAATAAAAAGTTTATAATTAAGAATATAATAATGTAATGGTGGTAAAATAGGAATATGGGGATACCAAATCTATTAAATATTAGTATAATGGGGACCCATATAACCAATTTTCGTGTCATCTATAAGAAATAATTTGACAGATATAACCAATCTATCTTTGTTTGAAAGATGATTACTAGTTACAGAGTACAACAGAAGTAGTGATACGATTGGAATTTTTTTCATCAATGTAAATGGATAAAATTTGAAGAATATGATGATCGAAAACCAAAAATATCATATATTGTATATATTAAATTAAATATACTGTCATTTTTCAAATAATAATTATATAAAAAATGAGAATCATCCTGATAAATTTCCTATGAAACACTCATGTCATCATAATTGTAATTTATTAATCAAATGAGTACACCTCTATGGGAATCTACAGGATTTTATTGAGTCTCAAGATGTTGTTATTTGTATTAAAATTTATATAATGAAGGAACCTAGTTTGTTTTATTGTTCATCATTGATTATAACAAGTATTTCCCATGTTTTATTTGTGTTTTAGGGAGAATGGATGAGAGGATTTTTTCTCTAAATCATGATATAATTATTGAGAAATTTATATTAAAAACCCCAATTATCATCTCATATACAAAATAATATAATAGAAATTTTATAGTTATAGTTAAATAAATCTATTACCTTACGTATATCCCAATAAATATATTTACTCTATAAAATATTCCATATCAATTGATAATATTACTAATAATTTTATTATCATATCCCCTAATATTTTGTTTTTTAAATATTGTTTCTGTGTTATAATTATATATGTTTTATTTAACATTCACATACTTTTTTTAAATGAACGCACTGATGAAAAAAATTTCATTTATTTAATCTGATGGGTCCATTAAAATCATGTGGGAAGAGATATATTCATCAATAAATATGTAATAATCAAATATTTTTATTATTATAAAATTATTTTCATGACAATTTTAAAATGAAAAAATTCATACCACCATTCTAAGAGAGTATGTTTTCATAGATTACATCCAAACATAAAAAAAGGGATTCATTATAAACATTAATAATAATCTCATGTCTATGGAATAATAAATAAGTGTGAAAATATGAATATCCAATAATATATAAACATGTCATGTTCCTATTAGTTAGTTTTTCACCGTGTATAATTTACCTAAAAATCAAGAAATTGTAACATTATTGCAAGACATGTAAATTTATTATTATCATTGAAAAGGCTATAATAGAACATGTTATGTGTCATAATAAATTGATGTTATCCAAACCATATCATATATTTTTAATAATATTTTCGGAGCATTTATGAGTTCTATTAATATTTGAAAACTACCATAAAAGTTCAATGATACCAACACCGATAATAGATTGTCAATTTAGTTTTATATGTAATAATAATATTTATTAGAATGAATTATGTCAACACATTAATATTTTAAAAATTTTATTTTGGTTACTGGAAAAAAACCCAAGGATACTCACATGAGCAAGCCTTCTGTATTTATCTAATGATTTTAGGGTTTAATTTTTTTGAGGGAGTCTGATTTTCTATATGAAATTATGGTTGGGTTCATTAATTTTTAATTTTTATGAAATATTTTATGGGAGATAATTATCAGGAAAATGTTTCGTATTTTGAACTAGTCCTATGATATACTTCAGATGATCAATTGATCAATTGAGAATGGTGAGGGAGACATGTAACTAGAATTTCCTCTACTGGAAGGGACAACACCACATCCCTAGTTATTGTGGTGTGTCATAGTGGGTGTAATTTTTATCATACTGACCATGGAAGACCCATAATGTCACCTGAATTAGATTAGAACATGTCATGAAGTGTCTTCTTGGTCACCATGGTCTAGTAGGAAGCACCATGGTAACATTTAAATTAAGTGTGAGTGGTTTCACAATCAATAATAAAAAGAAAATATAAAAAAACAAGTAATCCATGTAGGTATCAAAAATAATTCTAATGTTCAAAAATCCAAAACACAATGGTAACATCGATTAACTAAATAAAATTTTATAAATATAAAAACTCTAAGATCATTAATATGAAACCACACAAAACCCCTGGGTCAGCCTCCATGTAACCATATTTCAACACAATGTCAACTGACTAGATGGAAATACAATGTCAAAAATAAATCCTCATTATAATGCTATTAGATTTACATGTATCTGGAAAATATAAATGCAGAATCCCCAAAATAAAATGTAGGGTGTGTGTACTAAATATTAATAATATTCAACCATGTGTCCAAAATATGACAATCGACATACATTCATTACATACTGAAAAAAATAGACGTTTAAAAAAATTCAAAACGATATCAATTTCCCATAAAAATAATCATGTTTTTTTCCTTTATAAAACTTTTGATATTCAAATAAATAATGAAATATGACATAACCTTTTACCATTAGGTATATAAAGATTAATAAAATTGTTTTCAATCATCTATATTCATATCAAGTGGGAAAATAATGTAATATTCGTTTAATTTATCCCCATAGAAAAATTGAGTAATCGATGACGCGAGGGTGTACACTACTAAGACCCATAAATAATAGAAGAGACCATAAGTGACTCTAAACATATAAGAGGATCTATCCCCTTGGGAAGGATTCGCACTAGAAACTATGAAATAATTAGCAACACTTAATCTATTATATATCGCACTCTTTATGTTTTCTGTCGTTTTCCATGGTATCTCGTTGTGTTATAAGATCATTTCACATCAATATTCCACCATTTATATTTCAAAAATGTTTTTTCATGTAAATTACATTTCATTTACATAGAATACTTTTCTCAATTCATTTTGAATAATGATTCCACACTACTTTTTACTCTTGATAAAACATTTATTTTTAATAACCACTTTTCATGAATTTTATCAAAAAAAAATTCTTAAGATAATGGTTTTGAGTAAAAACAAATTTTAATAAATAATATCTATTGGAATCAAATATGAAATTCACTTTTCATGGATTTAAAATAAAAAATTTCATAAATAAAAACCAAAAGGATCCATAAAAAACATTAATTACTTGAGAATATAACATAAATATATATACATAACTAAATAATAACTGAAACAACATTTTCTCCATGACTTGTGATGTGTGAGGAAAAGATCTAGTCAATACTAAGTAATATCTATAATGATCATGAAATAAAAGAAGGGAATCACCCAAATCCACTACCATAATATATATGATCACATAAATATGATAATTAAATTCACTAAAACCTCAATCCAATAAAATATACAGAGAAAAAAATAGAGGTAAACATATTAAATATGCATTACACCCCATCCTTCCCAATCTAGTCACATATTAGCTGGTGTTACCACTCCCATAAAATCATGAATATTTTATTCATTTTAAAAACATGAAACCTCTACCACCATAACCAAGTCGAATCTGTAAAATTCATGGTGGATTCTTCCAAGAGATGGATTGTCGTCACCGACCATTACCTTTTTTAGAAACATTGTTTGGTTAAAACCACCATGGTTTCTACTATGATATGGGTTAGTCTGTAAAATTGTGGTCGATTTGGAGTATCTCAGTGTATTCCACTCTATTCCTGGCGTAGTCACTAGATGTTTTGGTCATGCTTGTTTGACACATGAGACCAATAAGTAAACAACTACCACAACCATAGTCACTGTGTTATCCATTTTGAACCATAGTGTCCAAAATGGGTTTACACAATAATTCACCTCCAACACTTTATAAATATAATAGAAAGAGAAAATAGGACAAACTCGTAATTATATAAAGATAAGTATGAAAATTCCTGTTACCATATAAGATTAATGCCCCCAAAAAGGCATAGAATCAAAAACCATGAAATAGAAATGGGAATTGTTGTATTAATACGGTCTAACACTCCCTGTATCATGGATCCTCATTCCCCAATTCCATTTCAATATAAATAATGGGATCATATTTACACACAAAAACCTATAATGTAGGTCCACCATATAAACTATCATTTATGTTACTAGGGTTTCTAGTTCAGTTTCATTTTCTCTAACTCTATTACATGGGTAGGATATAGTGAATACTTTATATTTATTACATTATGGAAAACATCATGTATTTAATTAAAATAAGTAGGCATGTCCAAACAATAAAGAAATGTCTCATTTCATTCCACTATCTCAGAAGGCCAACCATATAATGTTTTTAATTACCCTTCCACCTGAAATTTTTTATGTTCCTATTGAGATAAATCTATAAGAGAAACCCAATCACATATCCCTAAATTCAACAAAGGATTACAACAAACAAGAAAAAATTATATTTTGTGGAACTGATCTATCTCCATCCTTCTCTTAATAAGTTTCACAAAATCCATCATAATTTTTGTGATTCTCAATCTAATAAACGAATATTCTATATTTTATACCCAGTAAGGATGTGGTAATCAAGGCCTCCCTAAAATGTCTCAAATTATTTCATTATGATCAAGGACTAATAACTATTTTTATAGGAAAACACCTAAAGGGTAGATGATTCTACCATGATTCATTGTAGTCATGAATTTATTCTAAATATATTTATTTAAGAATCAATATAGCTCTCATATTCTTTCTATTTATCTTGGGATTATATTTCATGATAAAAAACAATTGGAAACTCATCAAGACCCACCATCCATTCGAAAACTATGATGAAATGAAATGTTACCCATCAAAAATCATAGTTAATAGAACACCATAGATTCTAAAAATCATTCACACATACGCGTTCTCAAGATTTTCTACATTTATCCAATACTTCATAGTATGGACATTTGGATTTCTTAATTATATCAATAAACTCCCATATAGAATCATTACCACTAGGATTCCAACATATACTAACCACAATGTCTATAAATATCTCATCCCATTTCCATATTTGAATGGGAGAAGGATATAGTAAAATTAGATTCTTATGATGTTACATGTTTATCCTCTATCATGTAATGTATATGGATAGAAAGTCCTCAATAGATCATCTCATTATCGGTCACCAATAATGATTTCTCATGTCATGATACGAGTTACCAGATATAGGGTGAATGGAACAAATTTATTAGTGTCCATTATCCATCAATTCAATTATCCAATCTACCATAATAATCATCCTACCTCATAAGTGAAAACCCTTATAATCATACTATTAACACATAATCAAGGTCCCCAAACCCTAAATATTTCGACTAATGAACTAAAAATCAAAATCATCATCCTATACACACTAAATTAGATCATCCATAGATGATACATCCTATAAAAAAACTACGAATACATATTCGTTACATACCCATTTATCCTACTACATATCAAAATAGTCTTATCAAGAACCACTCATCCACTAATTAATCCACTACCTGAATTTGAAATTCACTACTCAATTCATATGTGATGTTGTTTCTCTTAGACCATTGAACACACATAGAGTGGTGGGGTAAATTAGGGTGTCAATATTCCAATTAAATTAGAAGGATATAATCAATGTTTTGGTAAGATATTCTCACGAACAAATAAATGATTCTTACAATCACCATGCACCATTATGTTAAAATATAATTAGAACACAATACTTTTTATGGTTTTATACTAAGGGATAATCAATGTATAATGTCCTATCAATGTGTAATTCAAAATAGAATACAATGGGAATCAATATACTTTTATGATTTTAATTATTTAGTCATAATCATTGTATTCTAGGCTTGACATATTTTTTATAATTTTACGGATACCAGACTATATTCCTTGGATAACATCAACCAACTACTCATTACTCACTACTTTGGATGATTTCGTTCTATTTTAATTGATTTTAATGTCAATTTTTTATATAAGAATATATTTATGATTCTTTTCAATGTGGTGATTTGAATATAATTCTTCAATGAATTCAAAAAAGTATTCCAAAATGAAACTATAGAATATTTTTATTTATTTAAAATGGTCCATTTTTATTAAACCACTATTTTTTTATAAAACTGCCAAATTTTGTTAATCATAAAAAAACTATCTATGATTTATATAAATTCTACCTTTTTTAAACCCTCTTTAATAAAATCCATTTTATCTAATTTCTTCACAAAAATTCTTTTCAAAAAACATGTGTTCGAGTAATATTAATAATTCATTTATGAAAAACATATGAGTGTATATTTCATGAAATGGTAGCATTAAGTCCACCTAAAAAACATTTATAATTTTAATTATGATTCGTGGAAAAAATTTAGGTGAGAAAACACCTTTCATGAAACCCCACTACATTCACAAAACACTACCATAACCCAAGATGCATCACTTTTGATTCCCTAATGTATACATATTCAAAAGGAATGATCTTTCAGGAGGTCATCAAACTCATAATTTAATGGAAACTTTTAATTTCCCATCCATCATGGCTTTTACAAGTATTACTAAAACTATTCCTATGGGTAAACCCCCCTTTTTTAATAACATGACTTTGCCAAAAGTCTTCCATTTATATTAATTTTTTCGGAAAATTAGAGAATACTAGATACTTTTGTCACCATAAACACTAATTCCACCAACAAGGATATGATAAATTGTCTTAAAAAATCCAAAATTAACTAATTATGGATTGAAAACAAACACAAAATTCCCTCAATTTCATTTTATGAATGATTTAAGTCAAAAAACTTATTTTTCGGGTTATATTCAATATCAAAATCAAATGTTTTAAATTAATTCACCAAATATATCTGTCTCTTGTTTAGTGCACTAAACATTAATATATAATTCATTCTTATATAGTTTGAATACATAACACATCTTCCCATAAGGAGGTACTACTTCAAATTCATTAGGCATGCATCACTGTGGCCATCTAAATACCATGATTTGGGAAATTCATATTATAAGGGTGTAATTAATGAAATCAATAATCTACCACATATTTTTATATGATTAAAACACAACAGAAATATGTTCCTTTGGAATTAATGTAGACATGATAACTCAATTTTGATTCTATAAGTTTCTATACTATAGCTAAATTAAATCAATATTTTCTCCTATATAAATAACTATAGGACACATAGCTCCAAAAAAATGGCACACCCTTGCTAGTTAATTATATTATAAGATATAAATTCATAAAGATTTACCAAAAATAGAACCTGTAATAGCTAACAAATCCCATGAAACTACGGATATAAAAAAAATTACAGGCTTCTCCCTATACATAACTACTTAAAAAATATTGGGATCTATTGAGAAACTATTCTCAGAAATCACATGGCAATGAAATTTCACCCCTTGAATCCAAAACTATCATTTTGAAGGATTCCCATATAGATTATATTATCTATATTCTATGTATGGTATTCAATTAATCAGTATGATCCTATTCTAATTATGAGAGAAATATATATCATCCATAGAATAAAACCATAACATAATCCAATAACTAATGGAATATTAGATGAATTAAATACATAGATATTTTAGGAGTATTAGTAAGGCCATAGGGAATAAACAGATACTAGTAATTCTCATACCTATATTTGAAGATTATTTTAGGTATATTTTCCTCTGAAGAAAAATGTTACTGGTTATTGAAACTCATATTCATATTATAAAACCATCAGTCTCCCATGATATTAAAAAAGTAAACCAATCATTTGAAAGAGATAATTATTTTTAACTATCACCTTGTTGAGTTTTTATTAATCAATACAACCCCTTAGATTCCTTTCTAACTAATTTAAAAATATCATTATATGTAGAAAACTGTAAAATAACAATGAATGAATACTTTATATTCAAGATAATAAAACTAAATCTTCAACTCTTTATTTTCAGTTATTTCTATACAATATGATGGTAAATACATGGTTCTCTCATCAAGAATAAATTCTATTGAAATCCAGACATCCCTCCAAGTCAAAAACCTAGATAAATAATTTGGAAAATTATCATAATACCTATTCACCAACATAGGAATAAATCCACTGTGACATAATTCAACAACATCATGAAACATATCTTAAAAGTGTTAGGGGATCATGTTAACACACGAGACAAAGGGAAATTCTCTCCACAATCTAGGGTCCCACTCACCCTAAATGAAATGAGTGACTCAATTAAAATAAATAATCTTGAACTAATGATGATATAAATTAAGCTATACATTTTTGTAATCATCCAATCCATTCAAATAAGGATATAGAATCTCTCAATATCATAAAATATAAAATCTAATAAATTATTTTATATATAATCATCACCCAACACATGGGACCTCTAAAAATATAATTCGTATTCTTTTCAAGTGGAGTGGAATGCACCATCGTGAAAATAATAATATATGATTGAAAACCTAAATCATTGATAGTCTCGGATATGATAATTTATTAATTTTCACTAGTATCAAAAAACAACATTAGAAAAAAAAATATGTAGTAAAAATAAAATATTAATCATTTAAGTATATCCAACAATTTAATCCTTTTGTGAATATTTTGAGGCATCTTCATGTCCATACACATCATTCCATTTCGTCACAATATTTTCATTACCCTTCCCATGAGATTTAGTGTCCAACCTTTTTATGTCAGATATTGAAAAAGAGACCATGTTGAATTTGGATCCATATATAATACCATAAGATTTTTATTCATATAAAAAATAAATATTTCCAGATTTCCAACATGCGTGACATTCCATGGGTTCTTCTATCATATTTTTTTGGTGGTGTCCCTTATCTCACACTCATAAAAAACACTCTTTAACTTCCCCTATGTCTGTTTCACATTCGTACCACTACCTTGGTATTAGTCACCATGATGCCACTTTATTCAATAAAACTATATTTGGTAGACTCTTGATATCTTTTATCTTCCACATGTACCCTTCTTCACAACTAAGTCAGCATGATCCATTGCTGAATCATCGACCATATCAACAAAGGTCTATATTCTGTAGAGTGTCTGCATCAATAGAATACCATCATTGCAACCCATATCATACATTCGTTCATTTTACTTTTAAATATAGGCTTTCTCATGTGATATTGGAACTAACATTGTTATATATGTTTCATACTACAAAACCAAACACTCCCCTTTAAATGATGTCATGAATTCCTATGTCGTTTCTACTCATAATGGTTCATTGTAAAAACATGAATGGATTATCTTATTAAAGGGGGACTAGGTGTGAACATTTTGATACATGTATTCCAAAAATAGATTACATATATATATTTCTTTACCCCCTAAGTGTATATTTTGAAAAAACAAACCGTGTTGTCTTCCTGAGTTTTTTGGAAGTGGAAAATACTCTCAATCGTTTTGATATATTTGTCTAATTTATTTAAAAACTTATAACCATGAATGACAATTGGATTATTCATAGTAATTTGATAGCATTATCTGATTACTACTTAGATCAAAATTGGTTATTTGCACTATATACTAGATCATTCAGACTAAAGTTTCAACAAATAATATTTAGATAAGAGGATTCAGCTATGGATAATTCTCAACTACAACTCTCTATAACTCAAAGATATTTTGCATAGTGGAGACATATTTTATGTCACAATGAGAATAAAAACCATTAATAATATATTTTATTTTTTAGATAAACGAATCAAAATGTCTACACCTATAAATAATGATGTATAAAACCCTATACATCCCATGTAACTTGAGATTCATCATGAAAGTAAGTTTCTTAGGAACACTTCTACAATACCTCTCATGTTCTGACTATTGTATATCTATTATATCAACAACCAAAAAATATAATAGGGTGATATATAAAATTTTTTTAGGATTTATAAGTATTATAATTCTCTGATATAAATTTATAAGAGACCCACCTTTGTCACCCCTTAATGGGACCAAAATTGGACATCCATATGGTTGGATGTGTGTTGAAAATAACAATGTGAAGGAAGAACATACTGAAGTATCATACAAAGAAGAGTGAGAATAATTTCAATAAAAAATTTCATATATTAATATAATATGAAACAAAATATTTCACAATAGGTATTTAAAATACATAATATGTCAAAAAACTAAACCATAATGGTAATATCCCCGAACTAGATAATAAAATCTTGATGAATAAATTGTATGACCTTCAAAATGGAACCCATTTATTCTCATGGTAACATCTTCATATGAAAATGTATAACCACTATCCCAATTAAGTTGAAGAAAACACTATGAAGGATAATCATCAATGACAAAAAATTAGTTCGTTTACATGTATGCCAAAAAAAGTACATTATCACCCAAAAAATGATATGGTGTTAGCATTAATTTTCATTATATTTCCCAAATAATAAATACAATTTATATCCATATGAATAAATTAGCTAGTTTTTAAAATAATTTTTTAGGATGTTTCTATAAGAAGTCTTTTTCCCAAAAAAAATAAATTGTTAATTTTCTCTATAAAAACATGTCATATTCAAACATATTGTAATCACATTTATCCAAGTGGTATAATAGGATGAATTACATATCTTTAATTTATAAATATCCATATATTGTCTAAAATAATATTATCAAATGAACTTTCTTATGATATATCCTTAAATTACAAATGAAGACAGAGTAACATGTTAGTGTACACAACTATGACTAATACAGAACACTAGAAAACATAAGTGAATCCTAATGTTTGGAAGATTTAGTCCCATGGAAAGGAAACACACTATCAACCATGAAATCATGCGAAACACCCCTAATTATTTGTTACTAAAATAGGTATTGAATATTTATAAAAATCCCATATACCCCAAGGTCTCCATGTTTTCAATAATGTTCAAAAATATCAAGAGAACCAAGTATATATTTCATAATCATTTTCCATGTAAAATTCATTTTATTTCTCAGAACATGTACTTTTTTCCAATAGTGATGCTAAACTTATTTTATAATTAAAAATTCATTTCATATTGAAATCCATCTTTGAGAAATTTTTCTTAACACTTCATTTATATCAATCCGTTTTTCAATAAAAACCTAATATTTAAAATCATTTCTTTTTGTGTATATCAAATTCACACATCATGGAATTTATGTCATAAATTTCCTATATAAAATCCAAATTGAACCAAAATAACAAAATTAAATAAATGGGAATAAAAAAATAGGATAGTCACACCATGCTCACAAATAATGAAAAAAATGTTGCATCTAGGTCAGTGATAGGAGAAGAAGAGATTTGATCTCCAAAAAAACATATCTATAAAGAGAATGAAAAAAATTAAATCACCATATAAAATTTTGTATGATTGATAAATTCAAAAAAAAATTCCATGTTGAAGATAGATATGGAATCATATCCTATTTAGAGATAAGAATAAGTTCAATAAAAGTAAATTAAATCAATAGAAACATTATAACCCTCATTAAGGTCGTAGGAGGTAGTACTAAATATCCCCAGAAGATCTTATTCCTTTCAATTATTTCAAAAATATGAACCCACTACCACTATGATATGGTGGGATCCACCATAGTTATGGTGACATTGACTTAGATATGGAACGTGGGAACATTCCATTATTTGGTGTAGAAGCATAGGTTTTTTGATGCCACTATGGCCTCCAACGCGATGTGGAGATGTCCATATAGTCATGGTCCACATGGATACTATGAACATGATACACCCTAGGAAATTCCTAGTTGATAGATATTTTATATATTATTATTTCCTCTAGAATACTCACAAGAACACCAAAACATCTACTATAGTTTCGGTCCAACATGTTTTGAACCAAAAAGGAAAAAAAACATTTTTATAGCCACTGTGCACCTCTATTGTTTCCTACAATAAAATGGGAATTGACAAATAGGATTCATGATGGGTTATATAAACCTAGGTTAGAACATATGGATATTTTCCATTAAAATGATTGTGGGAATGTTGTATCTTGAATAGACATGCCATAATAGTTCTTGAGAAGAATTCCCCACACCACATCCTAGAGGATATTTTGAAGAGGGATTTTATAGTTTCTATAATGTATGGGATAACTCATAGGGTCAATAATAAAGTATAAAGGGATAAAATATACATAATTTTTTTTCATACATATATATTATATGTTGGTATATGAATACTAATTTCATCAAAAATAAACTCACAAGTGGACCATAATAATTTAGTGTATTTGAAAATATAGATATATAAACCACTAGTGTATAAGTGAACTACATCATCTCTTGATATGGCCATCATAACTAGAATCATTCACATATATATAATTCTTAATAACATTGTTTATAAACAAGGGAAACCAATTATAATAAAAGGGTTTTTTTAGAATAATAATAATGTTAATGAAGTGAAATATTAGTGATCAAATAAACCTAAATGAGCATAATATAATTACAAAATGAGCACGGAATTTAAAAACCATACATTACATTACAAATATCATTATCATGGGTCATTTCTAAATTCAAGGATGTTCATAAGTAAGGAATAATAATTTAATTAAATAACATGAATCATGAGAATATATCATTAGAATAAGTCATAAATTTGTGACAATCACATAACTATTGAAGAAATTTTATTAGTATTCAAGGATTAACATAAATGATTATCATCATGGGTTGGGTTTAATCCCCAAACCATCATTGTAGTAAATGTGAAAACCCAAAATATCATAGTAGATTAAATTCCCCACCCAAACTATAGAATTATTCACAGTTCACTCCCATGACTAGAATAGTGTACAATGTCTTTTAATGAACAACATTCACTTCGTATTCTAGTTAATTTTATTTCCTATGATATCAATAATTACCCAATCGATTAGAGGGAGACATAGGTCCCACCCATTAAACAATTTAAGTCATACATATGTATTCAAAATGATCATAATAAATATATTATATAAAAAATATTGAAAGGAAGGGGGATTCATAGAAATTTTATCATATTATAACTCGTGTAAATGAAGTGGGTTCTGCAAAAATTTAATCATATCATAAACCATGGAAAATAAGTGTGTTTCAAAAAAATATTTTCAAAATAACAATAAACATAAAAAATATATGGAATTAGTAAGGATAGTAACAAGGGATCATTGTCCTTATAAAATATAAGAAACCCCAAATGTTATTTTCATTAATGATGAGATAATCCTTAAAACATAATTTAATCTTTCATGAGGAAAATTTGATTTCTCTTTGAAATAACCGTATTTATTTATTTTGGAAAATTTACCAAATAGTATGGAAATATTTTTTGTTGAAAATAACATTAAAAAATTTAATGTAAGCATCAAATAATTGAGTGGTCAGGATGATGGAATCTTATGTTCATGTCATACATGTTAAAACAATGATTACATTCACATTATTGGTCAAAATTCATATAACAACATTCATAAAATGACAAAGAGATTTATTTTTAACAATTTTATAAAAATTTCCACATTTGAAAATATTTATCTTAATAATTGTTTTTATTAGTAAACATATCCAATTAAAATACTTAGAATTATTTTACACATAAGAAAAATGATTTGTGACAGAAAAATGAGATATAATTTTTTTAAAATTACATTATTTTACTCGCATTAGATAATAAAAATAGTTAAATACAATAAGACATTTATTCATCATAAATAAACATATAATATGATATTTCAAGAGTTTTTTTGAAAGAATATCTTATTATTTAATCAATGTAATCATAATAATAATCAATCCCGATAAATAGTGAGATTGTAACATAAAACTATATCCACTTTGGTAGTTATTGAATCATAAAACATAGGAAATAAATAATATTAGATGGATATTTATATTCTTTAATTATCAGTGGAATAATAACATAATATATAGTTGGGAGTTATATATATAGATCAAAAAAAAGAAACTTGTGGTTTATAATGCATGTTTACCACGAAAATAAATGTGAGATGAAATTCCCTTACCTCAAGCCCCGAATTTATTTATACATATTTGAAAAAAATTATAATACAAATTTGTTTATTATAAATATTTTATTAAAAAATTAATATATATCATACTATATATTACTCAATTATGACCTTTTATTTTCATTTACTTGAAATTCCTTGTTAAAATAATGGTTTAGTTAATAAATACTTTGTTTCCCACGTATATTTTGGTTCGGTATTTTCTCTCCCTTTTCATAGAATTTTTTTTCATAATATCCATAATTTTAACAATTATATATGCACTATATATTTTCATAATATATTTATTTTCATTAATTCATAAAAGTTATATGATATAAAATGAATTACACAAATCATGGATATGGTATACAATAGTAACACATGAACGTTGTTTCCATTTTATCAATGAATGGAAAAAAGGAAGGTAAATATTAATTTTCCTTTATATTATCATTTAGAAGAAATTAATATTGCATATATTTATTAAAAAAATCCTAATTAGAATCCATGTCAAAATAAAATGAAAAACATATCACTTAAATTTTTGGAGGTGGTTGACCACACATTCAATGAAAGACGTTATAATTTAAAAAAAGAATGTAAAGTAATAAGGTTGAGATAATTGATGGTTTTATTCTATATAAATGGATTAAGAGGTCATAAAATGTAAGGGGAGGTGGTATAATTTTATAATTGATGATGTGATTATAGTTTTTAATTATTCAAAACTATTCAATAATGGGAAATCACTCTCAATACATGTGCCTCGAAACATAATAAAAAAAGGGGTGGGGATGATGTGGTTGATCCAAATAATCACTACACAAAAAACACATTTTTAAACATGTTAATCCCTTAGCACCGACATTTTCTTACTTTTACCATTTTATGTTTCAATAGGTTAACTTGTCTATTTTTAGTTACCGAGGTAATTTATTCTATTATCCACAAAAAAGATAGGCACAATAAAGTAATTTGGTCCCACTAACTATAAAAATTAAATAAAAAATTTCAATAAATTCCCTTTTTATGCGAAATTAAATTTCATATGAGTGTATATAATATGAAAAACCACCTTTTAACCGTAACCATCATAATTAGATTTATTATTAAATTTACTATTATTTGTTAAAAAATTAATTTGATAATATTTGATAATATAAATTATTATTATGCTATTATAGATTACATTTCATCATAGTAAATTATTATAAGTGGGATAATTTAATTAAAAAACCAACACACATGTGGAAAAATTTGTTTTCTAATGATAACGTTTTCATAAGTATAAAATGAGAGCATTAGAGGGATTATAACTAACTAAATTTCACTAATTATTATATGAATTACAAAATTTTAGGTTAAAAACCGTATTCAATAAAAGTTTTGGATTCAATTAATTAAAGAAAAATAAAATTATTAATAAAAGTAGTAATTTTCACTATTCATTGAAAAATTAATCTCTTCAAAAAATTACAGAAATTAAACCAACGATAATTTTAAAACGTGAATCTAAAAATGAATTTTAGTCTGTAAAATAAATTTTTATAATGTTATAAAATTAAATTTTATTGTATCTCTAAATTAATCAATGAAAATAATTATTTTGAGAAGAAATGTATTTACAAATTAAAAAATACATTACCAAAATGAAGAAGTATTTTTTTCAATTTATTATCATTTCTCATATATCATTATTCATAATTTTTAAAATGATTGTATTACTAGTCATACCACTATTTTTAATAGCTTGGTTATAATGGCTATGTTTAAATAACAATATTAGTGGTATATCATAGTTTGTTGAAATTATGTGTTGTATATGGTGAAATCTATCAATGAAATAGAATTTATTTGAAAAAAATAATTATTAAAATATAATTAAAATTGTTTTATCAATATAAAATTCATCAGTTTTGTACAATGAATTGATGATTATTATACATAATTATTTCTTCAGGATCCCATAAAGATTCATTAAGCCAGTGGTTTCCCCCGATATCATTGACCGCGAGAGTGTACATGTTTCAATTGAATTTATATTTTCAATTAAAAATGTCTAATTTTTTTTTATTTTTTGGAAACATCATGATCTACTGGTTAGAAATATATATTTAGTACATGTGAATGATCAAGTATATACTTCTTTATGATGAAGGAATAATAATTTCTAAAGTGGATATCCTTTCAATTTTGAAAACAATATTTCTAAAATAAAAATTTCCAAAAAATTTAAGGATAACATCTTATTTATAAATAACCATGAAAATTTCAATAGGAAAACAACTATAATTGCGAAAACATGATATAAGAGAATTTTATTCGTGTCATACATGGTAAAAAATGTTCCTTTCACGTTTTGATTAAAAATTTTAAAATACCTCATTTGAAAATAAATATTAAGATTACATTAAAAAATTAAAAATTCATGTAATAATCTAATTAGAAATATTTATAATGTAGAATGAATATAAATTAAAAACAGTTATTAAAATATGAACATAAAATTAAAATAATGTCCAGCTGAATACATAAATGAAGTCTTTTTTCTGAGTCACATTCCATTAACCATATTAGTTATTAATGACTATAAAATGAATGAAAAAAATATTTTCTCTATATATAATCATGGTATAATAGAATAAATGACGTTTTTTGATAGGTATATTATAAAATAACATCATCAGAATCTTAATCATAAACAGTCCATATAAATACTCAGATGGTAGCACAATCCCTTTACCCCTTTGGTAACTCTAAATCATAATACTCGTGAATGAAAGAAACATATATATTGATATGTATATATAACAAATTATATTATAATAATATTAAAATACATTCATAGAAACAATTTTTATACACCACAAAAAAGAAAAAAGTGACATAGAATACATTTATCCCAAAGATATAAATGTTAGAAAAAATTCCCTTACTTCAAGTATTAACATTATTTTTACATGTTAAGAAGAATTGTCTGTCACATATATGTTTATTGTTAATATATTACATAAAAGTAACAATAATTAAGTATTATTTGTTTCTTACTTATAATATTTTATTAAAAATTTATTTTAAATTATTTTTTAAATTTGGGTTTTGGGTAACTAATAATTCATATTACTTGTATGATTAGGTTTTGTATTTTATGTGTATAAACATTGATCATGGTTACATCATGAAAATTATTTTTTCCAAGATATAAATATCATAAATATTGATTATATATATAGTTAAGGTAATCGATAAATTTTTTAGATTGAATTTAATTTACATTGTTCCATGAGATGGTATGTTGAACGTACTCATGAACACTATTTACATTTTCTCTACAGACAGAATGAAAAAAGGAAAATAAAAATTCACATCTCCAAAATAATTAAACTGTAATATAATTTATATATATTAAATAAATCTATATGTATTACCATCCATTCCAAAATAAAATGAAAAATGTATCACATCACTTTATGGAGGTGGTAGCCCACACTACGCACATGCGACGTTATCATTTCCCAACAGATTGAAAGGTAATAAGGATGATGTGATATTATAATTATAGATTTATAATTATATAATAAATATCATCAAGATACTTAAAATATATCTTTATAACCACCCATGAGAGTGGTTAAATAATGGGAAGACACTCTCGAGAGATGTCAAAACCCACCTTTTTAGCTTAACCATAATAATTAAATTTATTATTATATTTACAATTGTTTATTAAAAAATTAATTTAACCATATTATATAATATAAATTATTATTATTCTATTATAGAAAACCTTTCATCACATTAATTTTTTATAATTGGAACAATTTAATTTAAAAACCCACACACATGAGGAAAAGGTGGTTTTCTAATGATAACTTTATCATAAGAAAAAAATGGGAGCCTAAGAGGGATTATAATTAACTAAATTTCACTAATTATTGTATCATTTAAAAAAATTAGGTTAAAAACCATATTAAATAATTTTTTATTATTAAATTCATTAAAATAAGATACAATTATTAATAAAAGCATTAATTTTCACTATTTATTGAAAAATTAATCTTTTCAAAAAATTATAAAAATCAATCGAAGGTAATTTTAAAATGTTATTCTAAAAATGAATTTTAGTTTGTAAAATAAATTTTATTAAAGTTATAAAAATTAAACGAAATTTTATTTCTAAAAGAATCAATGAAAATAATTATTTTTAGAAGAAATGTATTTCCAAATTAAAAAATACATTATAAAAATGATGAAACTGTTTTTCTATTTATTATCATTTCCCAAATATCATTATACATATTTTTTAAAATGATTGTATTACTATTCATAACAAAAATTTTAATAGGTTGGTTATAATGGCTATGTTTAAATAAGAATATTAGTGGTATATCATGGTTTGTTGAAACTATGTGTTGTATATGGTGAAATCTATCAATGAAATTAAATTTATTTGAAAACAATAATTATTAAAATATAATTAAAATAGTTTTCTCAAAAAAACATCAGTTTTTTACAAAGAATTGATTATTATTATACATCATTATTTATTCAGGATCCCATGAAGATTCATTAATCTAGTGGTTTCCCCAGATTTCATTGACTGTGTTAGTGTTCTTGATTCAATTGAATATATATTTTCAATTCAAAAATGTCTAAATTTTTTTAATTTTTTAAAACATCATGATCTACTGGTTTGAAATAGATATTTAGTACATGTGAATGATCATGTATGTACTTCCTCATGGTGGAGGAATAGAAATTACTTAAGTGGATATCCTTTCAATTTTAAAAATAATATGTCTAATATAAAAATTTCCAAAACATTTAAGGATAACATCTTATTTATAAATAACCATGAAAATCTCAATAGGAAAACATCTATAATTGAGGAAACATGATATAAGAATATTTTACTCATTCCATACATGGTAAAAATGGGTTCCTTTCATGTTTTGATTAAAAATTTTAAAATACCTCATTTGAAAATTAATAATAAGATTACTTTAAAAAATTAAAAATTCATGTAATAATTTCTTTAAAAATAATTTCAAAATAGTAAAAAATAAATGAAAAATGGTTAATAAAATATCAACAAAAAAGAAAAATAATTTTCAGCTGAATAGATAAATGAAGTCTTTTTTCTCAATAACATTTTATTGGCCTTATTTGTTATTAATGAGTGTAAAATGAATGAAAAAATTATTTTCTCAATATATAACCATCATATAATAGAATTAATTTTGTATTTTGATAGGTATATTATAATATAAAATCGTCAGAATATTAATCATAAACAATCCATATAAATACTCACATGGTAACATAAACCCTTGACCACTTTGGTAACATCTAAATCATAATCCTCATGAATGAAAGAAACATATATATTGATATGTATATATATAAAATTATATTAAAAGAAGATTAAAATACAATGATAGAAACAATTTTTATACACCACAAAAAATTTAAAGTGAAATATAATGCGTTTGTCCCATAGACATAAATGTGAGAAGAAATTCCATGACATCAAGTATTAACATTATTTTTACATTTTAAGAATAATTGTATGTCTTATATAAGTTTATTGTTAATATATTACATATATGTAATCATATTTTAGTATTATATGTTTCTTACATGTAATATTTTATTAAAAATTTATTTTAAATTTTTTTTCAAATTTTTGTTTTGGGTAATTAATAATTCATATACTTGTATGATTTGGTTTACTAATTTATGTTTTTTAATATTGATCAAGGTTACATCCTGGAAATAATTTCTTCTGTGATATAAATATCATATATATTGATTATATATATAGTTAGGGTAATCAATAAATTTTTTAGATTGAATATAATTTACATCGTTCCATGAGATGGTATGTTTAACATACTCATGAACACTATTTACATTTTTTCAATAGACAGAATGAAAAAAGGAAAATAAAAATTCAAATCTACAAAATAATTAAATTGTAATAGAAGTTATATATATTAAATAAATATATTTGAACTACCATCCATTCCGAAAAAAAATTAGAAATGTATCACATCACTTTTGGGAGGTTGTACTCCACACTACGCATAAGAGACGTTATGATTTCCTAATAGATTGAAAGGTAGTAAGGATGATGTGATATTATAATTATAAAATTATAATTATATAATAAATATCATCAAGATACTTAAAATATATCTTTATAACCACCCACGAGAGGGGTTAAATAATGGGAAGATACTCTCGGGAAATGTCACAAACCACCTTCTAACCTTAACCATAATAATTAAATTTATTATTAAATTTACTATTATTTATTAAAAAATTAATTTGATCATATAATATAATATAAATTATTATTATTCTATTATAGAATACATTTCATCATATTAAATTCTTATAAGTGGAACAATTTAATTTAAAAACCCACACACATGACGAAGAAGTGGTTTTCTGATGATAACGTTTTCATAAGCATAAAATGGGAGCATAAGAGGTATTATAATTAACTAAATTTCAATAATTTTTATATAATTAACAAAATTTTAGGTTGAAACCCATATTAAATAAAAATGTTTTATTATATTTATCAATAGAAAATACAATTATTAATAAAATTAGTAATTTTCACTATTCATTGAAAAATTAATATTTTCAAAAAATTACAGAAATTCACCATAAGGTAATTTTAAAATGTGATTCTTAAAAATGAATTTTATTTTGGAAAATAAATTTTATTATTCTTATAAAAATTAAATTTTATTTTATTTCAAAAAGAATAAATGAAAATCATTATTTTGAGAAGAAATGTATTTACAAATTAAAAAATACATTACCAAAATGAAGAAACATTTTTTCAATTTATTCTAATTTCTCTAATATAATTATACATAATTTTTAAAATGATTTTATTTCTATTCATACCAAAATTTTTAATATCTTGGTTATAATGGCTGTGTTTAAATAACAATATTAGTGGTATATCGTGGTTGGTTGAAACTATGTGTTGTATATGGTGAAATATATCAATGAAATTAAATTTATTTGAAAACAATAATTATTAAAATATAATTAAAATAGTTTTCTAAAAAAATCAGTTTTGTACAATGAATTGATGATTATTATACATCATTCATTCTTTATGATCCCATGAAGATTCATTAAGAGTGGGGTTTCACCAGATATCTTTGACCGCGTGAGTGGACTTATTTCAATTGAATTTATATATTCAATTCAGAATGTGTAATATTTTTTATTTTTTGGAAACATCATAATCCACTAGTTAGAAATATATATTTAGTACATGTGAATGACCACGTATGTAATTCCTCATGATGGAAGAATAGAAATTTTTAAAGTGGATATCCTTTCAACTTTGAAAAATATATTTCTAAAATAAAATTTTTGTAAAAAATAAATGATAACATCTTATATATAAATAACCATGAAAATTTCAACATGAAAACAAATATAATTGATAAAAAATGATAGAATAATATTTTATTTTTGCCATACATGGTAAAAAAGGGCTCCTTTCATGTTTTGATTAAAAATTTTATAATACCTCATTTGAAAATAAATTATAAAATTACATTAAAAAATTAAAAATTCATGTAATAATATATTTAAAAATAATTTAAAAATAGTAAAAAATAAATTAAAAATGGTTAATAAAATATCAACATAAAAGAAAAAGAATTTTCAACTGAATAGAAAAATGAAGGCTTTTTTCTCAACAACATTCTATTGACCTTATTAGTTATTAATGAGTGTAAAATGAATGAAAAAACAATTTTCTCAATATATAACCATGTTATAATAGAATAAATGCTGTTTTTTGATAGGCATATTAAAATATAACATCATCAAAATATTAATCATAAACAATCCATATAAATACTCAGATGGTAACATAATCCCTTGATAGCTTTCGTAACATTTAAATCATAATCGTCGTGAATGAAAGAAACATATATATTGATATGTATATATAACAAATTATACTATAGTAAGATTAAAATACATTAAAAGAAACAATTTTTATACACCACAAAAAAGAAAAAAGTGACATATAATGCGTTTATCCCATAGACATAAATGTGAGAAAAAATTTCCTTATATCAAGTAGTAACATTATTTTTACATGATAGGAATAATTGTTTGTCCCATATATGTTTATTGTCAAGATATTACATAGAAGAAATAATATTTAAGTATTATATGTTTCATACTTATAATATTTTATTAAAAAATTAATTTAAATTCTTTTTTAAATTTTTGTTTAGGGTAATTAATAATTCTTATTACTTGTATGATTAGGATTGTTAGTTTTTTTGTTTTAATATTGATCATGGTTACATCAGGAAAAGAATTTCTTCCATGATATAAATATAATATATATTTATTATATATATAGTTATGGGATTCGATAAATTTATTAGATTGAATATAATTTACATCATTCTTTGAGATGGTATGTTGAATGTACTCCTGAACACTATTTAAATTTTCTCTACAGACAGAATGAAAAAAGGAAAATAAAAATTCACATCTCAAAAATATTTAAACTGTAATAGAAGTTATATGTATTGAATAAATCTATATTTATTACCATCCATTCCAAAATAAAATGAAAAATGTATCACATCACTTTAGAGAGGTGGTAGTCCACACTACGCACAAGCGACATTATCATTTCCCAATAGATTGAATGGTAATAATGATGATGTGATATTATAATTATATAATAAATATCATCAAGATATTTAAAATCTATCTTTATAACCACCCAAGAGAGGGGTTAATATAATATGAATTACATTAGTTTTCAAGACACTTGTCTATCTCATACTTCATTTGTTGTTTTGTATCCCATTTTAACATGTGAGGAGAGAGGGTTCCCTTTTATAATTTATGTGTTCTGGAATTTTGGTAAATAATAAAAACTATTAAATAATGGGAATACACTCTCAAGAAATGTCAAAAAAAAAGTTATAAATAATTTAGTGGATGAATTATTATGATGATCCAATAATCAATCATTGAAAACTCATTATTTAGACATGGAATTTCCTTACCCTCTTTGTTAACTCAATTTTACTATTTTAATTTTAACCATTATAACTAGTATTTTGTTATTTACGTACATAATTTAACAATTTAGAATAAAAAAATATAGTCCCTTATTAGGTAATTTAGATCCTATTATTATAAATATTAAATCCTAATTATTGAATAAATATTCTATATGGTTTGAAAATAAATTTAAATACATGAATATGTAATGTTTAGACGCTCATTTTATCTATTACCATAGAAGATAATTTTTTTGATTTTATAATTATTTATCATAAAAATTTAATATTTTAATATTTTATATTATAAATTATTATTATAATTAATATAGAATCAATTTTTTGAAATTTAATTCACATAATTGTAAGAATTTAATTTCAAATAAAAAATGTTGATGTGATAAAAAAGTGGCTTTCCAAAGAAAATGTATCAATAAGTATAACATATTTTTATATAAAAATTTAATAGAAGATATATTAGAATGAAATAAATTATATTAATTACAATATTATTTAATTTATTGTACATTTAAAATATTCATAAGGGAAAACATATTTGTATATACTTTAAATTAAATGGAAATATTTAATAAAAATCAATATTCTCACTATTCAATGTAAAATTAACATGTTTAGAAAATTCCCAATAATTCACTAAAAACTAACAAATTATGGTTTAGTGGGATTAAATGGTCTCTCCAATTTTCTTATACAACAAGAAAATCAATTTTAAAATATTTTGTTCACATAGAATCTATGTTTTCCTACTTTTATAATTTTAGTTTCACCAAGGTAATAAGTCTCTTTTTATTAACCAATAAAATTTATTCCTTGATCCAAAAAAGAAGATGGGACATATTGTTTAATATTCTCCCACTAATTTAAAATAATAAATATAAAATTTAAAATAAATATCCATTAAATCTCTAAAACTAACTTTAATACAAGAATATATAATGTGGAAAAACAGGATTTTATTTTAACCACATTAATTAATTTAATTATTTTATTATTATTTATAAAATAGATTAATTTTATCATATTATATATTATCAATTATTATTATTATTTTATAGAATACATTTAATCAAATAAAAATCTTAATAGTGGATGAATTTAATTTAATAATCCAAACATGTGATGAAATAATTAGTTTTCCAATGGAAAAGTATTCATAAATATAAAATGTGAACAAAAGAATAATTATAATTTACTAAATTGGGATATTTATAATATTATTGATGTAATATTAACTAAAAAAATATGAAAAAATTTATGGTTTAATGTCATTAAAAATCCAATTATTAATTTAAATCCTTTATTAACTATTCATTAAAATATTTAACTTTTCAGAAAATCTAAAAAATTCAACCTGAGATAATTTTTATATTTTGATTCCAAAAATGAGTTTTTTAGAATATATATTTTCTACAAGTTATAAAAATTAAATTTCATTATTTTTACATAAAAATCAATTTAAATCATTATTATTAGAAGTAAATTACATTTACTGAATAATGTAGACTTTACCAAAACTATGTACGTGTTTGTCAATATATCTTCATATATCAAAAAATATAACAAGTAATTTTTAAAATGTTTTTATTCCTATTCATACAACCATGTTTAACTACTTGGTTATAATGGTCGTCTTTTAATAACAATATTAGTCATATAGTGTAGTTCATTAAATCTATGGGCTACATGTGGCACACAATATGAAAAAAAATTATTTTCAAAATTATTTTATTAAATACAATGAAAAAGAATTTCTCCCTAATAATTCCCTTAGTTTTATAAAAATATTTCAGGATTTTTTTACCTCTTCATTTCCTCACATTCCTATACAAATTCATTTAGTTAATGGTTTCCCAAGATAACATTGAAAAGGTGAGTGGACTTCCTCCATGGACTTTCTCTCTCTGATTTAGAATCTCTATAGGTTTTTACTTATAGGAAATATTGTGATCAAGTGTTATAAATTTTTTATTTATTACATGTGATTGATCATGTATGTACTTCCTTAGGAGAGATGCTTTGAAAACATTATAGATTGATATTGGTTTAGTGAAAGAACTATGTGATATGAAACTATCACTACTCGATAAAGAATCTTGAAATGTACAATATACCTAGGGTACATATTTTCAATATTTTTTAGTCTCGTAATCTTATTGTATATAGAAATTCGTCGTCTACCATCTCACCAAAATAAAATTCAAGATCTCATTGATGATATTATTCTTAAATTTTATATAGAATTTATGCTTCTTTGATATGTTGTTGAATAACACTATATTTCTATAAAATTTCCTCACATAACAATAATTCTAATATCTTCAATTATCTATCTTCATCTGATCATGTGGGTGTTCTACACTTCATTTAATAGATAAATTTGTAAGGATCCATCTGAATAATTTAGTGAAATTTTTTATTGTATGAATACATGATAAGGGGAATGTCTTGTTCCCAAACACCATTTAAATCCACATAATATGATATCAAAATATCCTCTAAGGATTGAAATTTTCACATAGTCTGAACATATTTATAATGGTCATATAGAGTTCAAAACATCGATTTTGAATCAAATTTTTTTAAGGATTTTCTAGAACATCAAGGTAAACACTAAATCTCGATCAGATACTAAAGAATCTGGTACTCTCTATAACCTTACAACATCATCAGTATTTATCCAAAAATATTACTTAGAGAAAAATAATCTCTAATATAAATGAGGATTGTTGAATTATTAAGGACAATAACTATAAACCATAATGCATTATATTCATTAGATGATTTGGTAGTCTGAAAACAAAATACATGTTGAGGTTTTCCTATTTATGATATAGTATGAGTAATTATTAAAACATCCCCATCAAGTTTTTTCTCTCAACTATAACATTTAGGCATACAAATCACTAATATATAAACTATGAAATATCTTTCTTCTTACCATTCCCCCATAAGTTTTATTTCAGATATATATAAACATTTTTACTTCCATAATGAAATTATAATGAATAAATATTTGTTTCCTATAACTTCTCATTCTTCAAATTTAGTATTGATTTCACATATACAAGGTATTGGAAAATTATAATTCTATAATAAATAGTTCAAAACATAAGAACATTTCTAACCTTTTTTCAATAGCTTTACATCTTCCTTATATACATATATAATCTTTACATGGCTGGATAGTGGAACAATAATTTGAGAATGATAATATTTCTCCCCTTACATCATTATTTTGGGATCCATCCTTTTTTTGAATCCATTAATATAAGATCTTTTGTGATCATCATCATATATATTTTTATTTGAATCTTTTTAATCAAAGCATTTGTGACCCTAATTTATTTCATATGGTGGTAATGTATATATTATTCATAATCATATATTAGTTCCAACCATATTATCTTAGACATTTTGAAAACGATTTTTTGTGAATTCATACTTTAACCTTTCATGATCATTATATATATCCAACCACTCTACAAAGGATTATACCTCCTTGTCATTAATGAAACAATTATGACATCCTACTATAAATTTTGAGTTGGGTAAATTTTCACATAAACCCTTAATATTTTTGAGGCATGGTCTATCATTATATAATTTTTACGATGAAAAATAAAACACCCCATCAATGAATAATTATAGTTTATGAAACATTCTCCATTATAAGGTAATTTAATATTATTTTCACTAACTAAAATAATCATCATTTACTTTAAATTTTCCTTAGATTAATATATCTCATTAAACTAGGATATGTTCTAAGTAAACTTGGTAATTGGATTTTATGTTTGTGAGAAATCTTCAAAAAAATACCTATAATATTTTTCCAAACCATGAAAAATATGGATCTCAATAACTCTGGTTAACCTACACTAACTATAAATATTATTTATCAATGATGTATCCACAAATATACCCAAATTTGAGATTATATGACTTAAATAATGATATATTATGTACAAAAAATGAAACACATACTAAATTTTCAGAAAACTTATCCTTATATGGGGTCTTCAGCACAATCCCCAAGTGATCTTCATGATCTTCTATTATCCATGGATATAAAGTTATATAGTGTCTATAGACTATAACAAAATTATCAATATACACTTTAAAGAATCTATTAATTAAATCAATGATGATGGTGGGGCAATTAGTATGACCAAATGGAATCAATATATATTCATAATACCCCAAACCAATAAGGAATTATTTCATGTGTATATCCTCCTTCATGAAATCCAATTAATGATATATATAAAAAAGAACAATCTTGGAATAGAATTTCACTTTTTACATATGATCATAAAAGAAATAAATTTGTGCAAGAGGATAGTTGATATTTATTGTGAACTTATTCAGCTCCAGATAATCAATGTAAATTCATATCATTCCATTTTACTTCTTAACAAAATGTACATGTTCACCCCAATGTAACATACAAGTCTGAATAAATCTATTTTCATTATTCTCATTGAGTTTCATCTTCAAATAATGATCGATAATTAGTTCCACTATATATGGAGATATTCAAATATGTGTAGAAATAGTTATGAGTTTTTTTGACCACTCAACACTAGGATTCGACGAAATGACTATGTAAATCATATGGAATAACATTAAAAATCTCTTGAACAATAGTTATATCATCATTGTTGAGTTTCTCTACCACTATATGAAAGAAATATACCATTTTAATAAGAGTAGAAACATTTATAATGGTTTTGATATCCCTCATAAGTATATATTAATCATTTCATTGATAGAAAATCCTAGGTAGGTTTATAATATCAATTGTGAACTACCTTACTCAAAAATTGATGTGGAATTTATATAGAAAATTCCCATACATGCCTATGATGAAATAAAATTTGTCCACAGTGATATTAAAAATGTTTATCAGGATCAACTTCTAGAAATCATCATCAATGTAATAACAACAATCATTAGTTGTGATCATTATTCCATTAGTATTTTTCCTAGCATATTCAACATCAAATCATTAGGGTAACATTTTCATACCGATATAATATTATTCTGACATAGAAGAGTGCCTAAATCTATATTAAAATAATACATTAATAGTTCTATAATGGATAGATAGTGTAAATTTCACAATATAATTTGAACATCACTCTTTAGAGAATTGATCACATTAGATTTTCCTTTTTTCATGACTTAAAATATTGTCAACATGGATTATCCTAATAATGCTTTAGATTTGGTAACATGTTAGTGTAATGAAAAAACACATTGTACAAGAAACAATATGGTGTGTGTGGTTCATTCTCTCAGTCTTTCTCTCTCCTAACATCATTAGAAAACTTTTTCCCATCACATTAGAAATTAGTTACTATATCACAAAACATTCGACACATAAATAATTTTTTATTATCATTAATATAAATTCCTCTATATTTCCTTCTACATAATGAGCATGAAGTAATTCTCATATTATTACATACATGGTTATTATAGTTTTCGTTTAATTCAATCATTCATTCATTTATCAAAAACATGGGTTAAGGGGTAAATCATTTGTCAATTTCCACATTTATAACACATCAATTCACGTTCTCATAGCTACTAAAGATCACTATTTTCAGTTCCCTAATAAAAATTTGATTTAAGGAGATGATGTAATTATCACCCTTACATTAAAGTTTTATTATAATACAATAATTATACCCATTAATCCTAGTAATATTCACCTCATTTGTACCAATAGGTTTATCATCCTTCTATATATACACAATGAATTCCCTCTCTATTTTCATATAATGACTAAAATTAAAGTAATAATTTAATATTATTTTTTTAAACACATCCCATTGTGTTAATTTCACCTTATTCACTCATATTAATTATAAGAATCCTCTATTGATCAATTTACCATTTCATCCAATAGACAACCAAAATGACCTTTTCATTATATGAGCACTAGATTAATGAATGACTATTTTAATTTTTTCTAATCCATTAGTGTGCACCAGTGGGTGAATCAAACCATATAATGATTGTATATGTTTTCTCATAATGGAAGTAATAGAATTTCATTCCCTCATTTTATCATTATAAATCTCATCCTGATTTGTAGCGTGAAAATGTTCTATGAGAGAAAAATATTTTACTTTCCACCTTGCATAATATTTAGTTAATTTGGAAGAAAAATGTTTAATTTTTCATCACCTTCATCATTAAAATTGTTCAATTCAGTTCCATACATTTTCTATGAACAAAAATGTAAATTTTAAGAAACAATATTAATAGTGGTGAACCACATAATAATGAAAAATAACTTATAGGACGTACAAATAATGACACATTATTTTACATAAATAAAAACTTTTTCCAATTCTATGTCACCCAGGGAAACTATTCAAAACCACCATAATGGTTCATAATGATTTCTGAATTTAAAAATCATATATATCAGGTGTGTCAAACATCCAGTGAAGCATGCCTCATTATTTTTCAATGAGTGATCTTCAATAAAAATACTAATTCTCTATTTTTTTTAATTACCCCTACATACAACTATGTCTAAATCACATACTTTTATAGTATTTTGAAAAGGGTGTAATATCATAGCAACCACTCTCTCTATAAATCCCCAAAATTTGTGGATAATTTCATATATATGGATTAATCCTTAGACATATCCCTAAGGTTCTCCATAAATATTTACTATCAATGTTTTCATATCTTACCTTAATATATCCTAGGATACCGTCCTTAAGAACCCAAAAATCTCACAGATAGATATTACAACATAATCCCTGAATACCCATTTAATCATATAAAAACAAAAATAAGGACCATAAATATTAAGTATCTTTGAAAAAAGGGATATATGAAATATCATTTAATAAGTGAACTAAATCATATCCCACTAAGTTATTCATTACTATAACCCTTCTTAAAAATATCATATATAAAAACATTCTTCATAACCTAGGGAAAAGTTACATATGGAATTGTTAGCTCAGATTGTCAGTAAGCATAACCGCGGAAGATACCCTATTTCAGATAATCATGACTTGATCATAATGGTATAATTATATGATATTAGAATTATAAAACTGTACCATATATATTAATGATAATAATCTTATACCAATGTATTTATATTCTTACTTCCTAAGAACTAAATAATAAATAAATCAATAAAATTTGAGCAATGAGAACCTCACATTTTCATAACTCATATATTTGTGGCAAACACATAAGAAAAGGAAATCAGTTCATTTTTTCAATCTTAACTACTACAACAATAATAGTGGATTGGGTTCTCTCCCAAAACATTCATAGTAGCCACAGTTCACTCAAAATACAATCATAGTGGATTCTAATAACTCTTAAAACCATATTTTTTTCATGGTAAACTATCATTACTATAATAGTATGAAATATCCCATTCTAAAAATGATTTAGTCCCGATTACACATCTATTAATCTAATGAGATATCAATAGTTATGTTGTTCACTAGTGGAAAGTGTAGGTCCCACAAAAAACATAATTAAAATAATATATTTTTGTTCCAAAAGATCAAAAAAACATTCATGGTATTATAACCAAATAAAATAAATGGGTCTCATAAAAATTTCATCATATCATATCCTATTTAAAACGGGTTTTAAAAACAATTCATCATTTAAAACATGTGGAAAAGAAATGGGATTCATAAAAAATTTCATCACAAACATAAAAATAAAACATACATAGAATTAATAAAGACGGTACCATTGGATAAAATCACTAGTAAAACATAAGTTAAAATAAATGTTTTTTTAATTGATGAATATAAATTCCATGAAAATACTATTAAACATTATTATATAAAATTCCATATTAATTATGAATTCATATTTTTTAAGATCAAAAAATTCCCCAAAACATTAAGGAAGATTTTTTTTGTAAATAATCATGTTACATTTAGTAGTAATACTCAAATAATTGAGTGAATATGATAGTGGAAAAAAAACTCACGTCGTACATGGTAAAATATGACTCCATTAAAATTTTTGGTAAAAATTTCAAAATACCTCATTTAAAAATCTACCAAAATATTTCATTATGAAAACTAAAAAATTAAAAAAATTGTTAAAAATTTATTTAAAAAATCACATTATAATAGTAAAAACTACCATTATAGCATTTTAATAGAATACGAACATGAAAGAAAAGTATATTTAACTGATTTGAGAAATGAAGCCTTTTTTCGTAATAACATTATTCAAGAATCTTTAGTTCTTAAAGAGAGGAAAATTAATGAAAAATATGTTATATATATATAACCATAGGATAGGAAAATAACTAAGGTTTTGTGATAGGCAGATCATAACATTTCATCATCGTAAACTTAATCATAAATTATCCCTATAAATAGTGAGTATGTAATATAAAACCTTGACCACTTTGGTAACATTTGAATTTTAATCCCCATAAATGAATGAAACATACATTTACATATATACATATACCATATTTTTTATTTCAATAGTCATAAAATACCTTCATGGAAAATATATATATACAATAAAAAAATAAAATGTGATGTATAAGATTTCTATCCCATAGAAATAAAAGTGAGATGGAATTTCCATACGTCAAGTATGTACATTCTTCATACATGTTCAAACCAGTTTAATGTTAAATATATGTTAAATATAATTAGATTACATAAAAACACTCATATTTATATTACCATATATTAATTACATATCACATGTTATTACAAATTTATTTACAATTCCTTGGTAAATTATTGTTTTGGGTAACAACTACTTTCTATTTTATGTATGTTTTGGTTCAGTAGTCTCAATTGGTTTGTATTGATCGAGTTACCATAATATAAATAATTTAAAACATGATATAAATATCATAAATATTTGTTATATATCTAGTTAGGATAATCTATAAAATTTATAGAAGTAAAATTATTTACATCGTTCAAGGAGACGACATGACATACGTATACATGAACAATGTTCCCATTCCTCTATGGAAGAAATTAAAATATGAAAATATAAATACAGTTTTCAAAAATTAGTTAATAATAATAGATATCAAATATATTAATTAAATTTTTCTTTATAACAATCAATTCCTATATAAAATGACAAATTTATCACATCACTTAATAGAGGAGGTAGTCCACATGATGCATGAGAGACATTATCATCTTCCAACAGATTGGATGAATATAAGAAACATGTGATAATATAATTATGAAAGTATGATTAAATAATAAATATAATTAAAATACTTTAAATATACCCTTATTCCCACCTATGTGAGGGGATAATTGAAAATGACTTACATTGATTCTCAATATTTCGGTCAAATGTATACCCGATTTACATTTTCATATCAATTTTTATAGAGGAGGATATTGATATAGTTTACAAAATTAACATAAAAAATAAAAATTTGTGGTTTATAATAGTTTTATTTTATTCAAATTATTAAAAAATGAAATATTTTTGAATTTGAAGAGGTAAAATGGAAAGATCATAGTGAAGAAAATTACCTTCACTTTGAAAAACCCCCCTTGGGATCTCATGTTTTGGTCCCTAGGGTTGGCCTTTTCAGAAGATTAAAAATAATAAAATGTGGATAATGATGTTGGTTATATTTTATTAGTATTTTTCAATTAAAATAGACTGATAGGTGTAAATAATTCCTGGTAAGAGGGCCCTATTTATAACGGACTAGGGGTGGCATTTTTTAAAATACCAAAAACATTTCAAAAATGGGATGTCACTCTCAAGACAAGTGACTGAAAACTGATAAGTAATTTAGTGAAGGAATGATATGGATGATCCAAAAACAATCATTTAAAATGAATTTTTTAGATATTTTATTATCTTAGCCTCAATGTTAACTTAATTTTACCATTTTTTCACCACAATTGCTAATATCTTATTATTTACATCTATAATTTATCATTTAGTAATAAAAAAATTATTACATATGTTTAAATGTGGACGGTAATATTAAAAACATTAATTAATATTTATGGAATAAATATCCAATGTGGGATGATAATAAAATTTAATGTTTTAATATGTCATGGGTATAACCTCCTTTTAACCATAAATGGAAGAAATAATTTTTACTCATTCTTATATTATTTTTGAACAAAAATTGATTTGATCTTATTATATAATATAAATTATGATGATTATGAATATTGAATCCATTTTTTCAACTAAAATTTATATAATGGGATGACTTTACTATCAAATAATACACATTTATGTAATAAAAGGGTACTTTCCAATGAGAATGATTCAATAAGTATATAATATATTTATATAAAAATTTAACATAAGATATATTACAATGACATACATTGTATTAGACAAAAACAATATGTTCTTAAATTTATAAAAATCCCTTTTTTAGAATAAGTGGAAAACAAGTCAAGTACACATTTAGACACTCAACCAACATCATATATAATAGGAAAATATGTGAATTTACATTTAATCCTTTTAGCGACCTTATCTCTGTAAAGACTACATTATAGAGTTGTATCCTTCTCCTCTGAATCATATTTGATGAGATATATCATTTTTTAATACATTTTATCCCTTATTGGAATGATATCATCAACATTAATCTTTGCCATGTTGAATCCATATGCCCTTATGCGATGTTTATTTTGGACCAAATCACCATACTCTTTGGAAAAGGCTACACAAATACTCCTTCGGAATAGCCTATCTACTGAAATAAATTATAATACATATTGTATTATTTAAATATTTTTTAATTTAATATAATCATAAATAAAGATGTATCTTGTAAATACTTTGAATGAAAATGAAGTATTTTAAAAAAATAAATATTTTCAGTATTCAATGAAAAATAAATCTTAACTAAAAAATGTAAAAGCATCACCCATGACTGATTTTGAAATGTCGAATCAAAAAATGAATTTTATTTTACAAAATAAATTATATCTAACAAGATAAAATAATTGTAAGATATTTTCATATTGTGAAATAGAACTCAGGTTTTTGGGAAGAAATATTTTTTCAAAGTATATAATGCATTTACCAAAATTTAGTCCTTATTTTTAAATATATTTTATATTAAAAAACATTTTATTCATTGTTCAAATTTATTTTATTATAATTCATAAAACCATGAATAAAATCTAGTTTAAAATAGTAATGTTTATATACTAATATGAATAGTACACCCCAGTTCATTGAAACTCTATGTTATGTATAACATAAGATATTGGAGAAATTCAATTTATTTCAAAATGAAATTTTTAATAAAATATTGAGGAGTAAAAATTTGGATTTCCAACCCTATCTATTCATAGGTTGTTTACGTGAAAATATGGGCCAAATTTTATAGATTATCTTATATATGAATACCATGTTCCATTTTAGAAATGAAATTTTTTCAAGGGTCCACAAATAGGTTGGCCCTCAGGTAACCCCCCTGAAGGTTTTTATCATGATGAATTGGGCTATAATATATCCAAATTTTATTGGGTGTTTCTGTTGTAATCCATGAGATATTTCTTAAGAAAACCCAAAGGGAAGGTAGTACTCACTACTACCCATATTGTTATGCAAAAAGAAACCCTTATGAGTGGACTTCTATTATGTCCCTTACGGCCTCACTACATTTAATGATTGTGCTTACTATTTTATTTAGGAAGACTATACATTTACTTGGAATCCTACCCATATAATTTTGGGTAGATGGATTCTCAAAAAATCCATTTCACATTACACTACTCTACACGTTAACCATCTTGGATCCCACATATAAAGAGTTAATTTTAAATGATAGTTAATATAGATTTTGTGTAATCATTACAACCCATTATTTGGTGCAATATTGTAATTCAAATTAATTTTAACTTCATTATATTTTTCATTAAATAAAATATTGAGTTTATCATGCCTTACATACAAACCCATAGTTTATCTTAATATGTAATATTATTAAAATATTATCATATTATTATTATCACCTTGATGTTATGAATAAAGGGTATGAAAATAATAAATAAATTATGAAATTATTTTAAAAAAATTATATAAAATGAATTCTTCCTATACCAATTAATTAAAAATTAATATAATATATATCATAAAATAATGGAAATATTTTTCGAGAAACCAATTTTAATACAATCAAACACATTTTTACGGTAATTAAATAAAAATATAAATTTGGGTGAATTATTTTAATTATATATATATATATATATATTTATTATATAATAAATTAACTATTTAAAAATTATCCTATGTATTTTCATGAAAAGTGATAAGCATAAATCCAAATTTAATCTGAAAAACATTATTTTCTTAATAAAACCACTTGTCAACATTTGGTGTACATAATTTAAAAATAATCATTTACACCTGTAGATAATTTAATTAACTAAATAGTTACTTATTATAAAATCATCATTTCAAATTTGTATATGGTTGAAATGTTTTTAATATTTTTCGAAGGAATGTTTTTTGATGAATAAGAATAAAATATTAAACATCAATTGAAAACTGTTATTTCATTCAAATTATATAAAATGTTATATTTTATATATTATTAATTTGAAATTTTCTTCTTAAATTACATATAAATTAATCTAATTTAGTACATTATAATCATTTTTATAGTGGTGTTTGATATGAAAACCATTTAAACTTTTGAACATTTTCTCTTTGGAAACATGTTTTCTCACCATGACTACGATATTATTTTTAAATGTATTGTTTAAAATTATATGAATTTAATTTACAAAAATAGTTAAATTTTTTTGAATAATAAATATTTATATCATATAAAAATATAATAATAATTTTTTTCCATATTTATTATTAGAATTAGAAAGAAATTATATAATGTTGTTAAAGTAAAAATAGTTTTTCCTAGAGTTAAAATATAAAGTGAAAGGGTAAAATATCCTCAAAACATCACAAAAATAGGCATGATGAAAACATTTAAAAAAGTTTATATATATGCAAGGATTAAAAATCATTTCATATGAAACTATAATGTTAAAATATAGGGTACACATTTTTCTTTTCAAAAAAAATAAGTATCCCACTCACCTCACATGTAAAAGGCCACCCAATCTCCTCTCTTATTCATACCATTAAAACATTTTGGATTGAAAAATACCAACCAAATAACTTCCGAAATTATATCATATCATTATTTAATTATTAATATTCTTATAAACCATTATTTTAAGGCTTTTGGTGTAACGCCCTGACCCCAATTACCCAGAGTCGGTGCAGTATTTTAATACATTGGAATGACTAGAATGAATCATGTTCTGAAGTACCGATCGGTTTAGCAGTTTTCAAAAATAGATTACATACATGAATGGAACATTACACTTTATAACATACAACACAACATAAATAATCTTTTGAGAATGTCATTATTCCCTTTATCTTAACCATACGTAAAAATCATAATACACTTCTTGAATCATGGGAAAATAATACATAGAATGGGGGGAGCTCAAACGCTCAGTAAGGGTAAGAAATATAGCTAAATATAACAAAAATATTAATCATGGTGAATAATTGAAACGACTTTACATTACCAATAGTAAATACTAATAATTTAATGAAGGGTTAAAAGCTGAGTAAAAAATTCCATAATGAAACCAAATCATGGCTATTCTCTTAGTCGAATTACCACATGAACCATTAATATTATTTTCATAATGATAGAATGTATAATTTCAGACATTATGAAACATTTTTTCAAGGACTTGGACAAGATATCTAAAAATGATTAAGGCCTCGTCCAAAACCATATATCAAATTGGTAAAGGGACTTGGCCAATTCCATGTCTAGTTGACTCAGGAGACCTACCGATGCATCGAGGAGCTATAGCGGGCTCCACCAGTCACTTACTTAGTCCAATTCTTTCCTCATATGAAAAGGTTGAAACATACCATAAACATTCATATTAAAACTAGCTTAAGAAATGTAAATAATTTATCCCTAAACCATGAATGGTATTAAAATTACACATCCATAGTAAAAAATATCACAAAACCTTCAATACAATACGGAAGATTTGTATCATAATAAATCTACTTCATACAAGTTTAAAATCCATCAATAGATGTTTACATAGAAGAAAATGATCTGTAAAATGATTTCAATAAAATACCCCTTTTTCATGAAATCATTTAAAAGTCTCACAATTTATAAAAGAAGTCCTTTAAAAGATATTTTTGAGTCAAACTACCCCCATACCACTTTGAAACATTTGAAAAGAATTATCATTTTAAAGCATTCATGTCCATATAAATAAACCCTTAAAATCATTTTTGGAATATTAGATATTATTTAAAAGGTTTTATAAAGATAAATCATTAAAAAATTTAAAATGATGTTTTTGTAACAATTACCTTAAAAATAATCCCTTTTAATACACTTTTATGAAACATGGATAAAGATGATAAATATATCCCAGTAGATACATACGTAAAATAACCTCAGATAATAAAGAGACTGTGAAATTAACCTTTACCTTGAACAATCCATTAGTCAAGTGTATGATTAACCTTTTATATGAAGATATTAGTATGTTATTAAATTATACGAGAACCATATTAAAATTTATGAAATCATACATGATTTATTTATGACTTTATACTACCCATTGAATAATAATTTTCATGTTAAATTAATATTTCAGGTAATAGTCACTTTCTTTATCGTACGTGTTTTAACTTTTTACTCCTGATTGTATAACATTGACCAAGATTTAAATACTTCCATAATATAAAACATGGTTTATATATCATATATATTTAGAATATACATATTTATAATAGACATATATATGAAATGAAAAACACTGTTTATGGAGACGGTAGTCCGTACATACGCATACACGCTGTTTCTGTTTTCATATCGTATTGAACAGAACTAAGTGAGTAAGATATATATAAGTACATATAGATATAAATATATATATCCAGTATCATTATTATGTCATATATGACAAACTAATTAGTAATATATATTTTTATAATCATTGATGAATGGTGATCATGGAAATGAATCTCATCGCATAATGGAGACGGTAATCGGTATGTACGTACGTGTGACAATATAATTTCCTTAAAGGTGTGGAATTGGATTGTATATTAATTTTACAGAGTAATTATCATGTTATTTTCATTATTTATAAAAATATTACTCATCATTATATCCATCAAAATAACATAGTGTTAAAAAAAATTACACCACGGTGTGGAGACGGTAAGCTGTAAATATGCATGCTTGGTGATATTATCTCTAACATGATGGATAGAATAATGAATATAGTTCTTACTTAGTTATAATAACATCACAGTATATAGAAGATCATGAATGTGTTATTTTAGAATGGAAACAACAAATAAATAGTACGTGGAAGCACAAGAGAACTTGAACGAGGCTGGTGAAATCATTACCTCTTCTTCGAGTTCTTCCTTTTGATTTGATCAAAAAGCCTCCATAGGTTGGATTTATGACCCAAGGAAGACCTCTAGGATGAATTTAGTATAGTTGGAATGATATTTGTGCAGGTTTTGGCCGAGCCAAATGGATTTGGATGGGTGAATTTGAGAGAAGGTGAATTTCCCTTTTATAAGAGGGGAGAGGGGCACCTTAGGAAAGTCTTAAAATATTATATTATAATAAATTAATTTTCGGTTTCTAATGGCTCCAAAATGAATTCTTTAAAATTTATGGTTGGTATCGGTCTAAAAAAACTCAACCAATAGGTTTTTGACAGGTTTAGGTTTCCATATTATCCTTAACATTTAGATTTAACTCTTAGTTAAGTAGTTTGACATTTACCTTGTCTCGTTTTATTTTTACATTATATGGTTAATAAAAATACTATAAAATTCCATTAAAACCCCAATTGGTTAAATAATGTCATATATATTATAATATATCTCATTTTTATGAACCTTATATTTTTAGGACTATTATATAAATTAATAATATAAAATTTGTTTTCAAAAACTATTTTATGTCAATTTTGACACTCTTAGGTATTTGTTTTTTGATAAACTAATAACAGCATGATTACATCAAAAAAATACATTTAATCAATAATAACATGTCATATTAACCTGTAAAATTCGTGGATGTCTTAAAAACATTGAAACTATATTTATTTTAATATTTATAATACCATTAATTTGATTCTTTCATTAATAAGGTAATTATTGCATCATCATTGTGTCATTAATAAATTTAATTATTTAATCTCTGAAAATTATAAATAAAATACCACTATGTAGGAAATTTTTCCACTTTATAATTAATATTTATAGTCGAATTTATCTTATGTATAACCCTATATTAATAATGTTTTAGTTATAAATCTTTTATTTTAATTCTCATAACTCTTCTTTAAGTAAAATAATAATAAATGTCTTAATCTAATCCAAGTGAACCTAAAGGGTCGTATTTTATTTCTAATGTTGTTTTTGGTCGAATTATATTTATTGAATACAATTAGGACTTGTGGTATGGTAATAGTGACATCATTTTTACCCATAATTACCCTTTTTACTTTTAACCGTGGTAAATAAAAGTAAACAAGTTACTATTCAGAAAAAATTATTTTTGTCTTATTGAACAACATTTTACTCCTTGATATTAACCGTCTCTCTGAAATTTTTGAAATTCAACTACCAGAAGTGGTAAAATCATGTTTTATGTAAATTTAAAAATGCTTCTATACGGTTGGTAAAAGATGGTAAAAAGTTCAATAAAATTTTTATATATCTAAAATTATTATATACAGACTCCAATGAATTACATTGAATTTATATAGGTTTTATGTATCTATTTTGACGTAAAATAAATTTAAATAAAATAAATAATTATTTAAATAAAAAGCTGTTTTTAAACAATAACTCAATTTTATTCACTATTCATTAAAAATTGTAAGTTTTCATAAAAATACCAAAACATCACCCAAGGCTAATTTCGATATTCCAAATCCAAAAATTATGTCTATTTTACAAAATTTAAAATATATAAGTTTCATTTATTAATTTAAAATTAATTCCTATTGTCAAAACCAAAAGGTGCATTTTTTAGAAATAATTATTATCAAAAGATTGACACTTGTTTATGTCCAATTTCAATGTAAAATTACATACAATGACAATCATTGGATTAAATGGTAAAATTATAATATATTTATACTTATAACCCTTTAAAATTTATAATATAATATAATAAATTATTTTGATTAAAAAAGATGTTTTCAGTTAAAATATATATTTTTTCACTATTCACCTAAATATGAAAGTTATCAGAAAAACAAAAAATATTTATTGAAACTAAATTATTATGTCCCGATTATAAATAAGAAGTTTATTTTGTCAAATTGAATATATAAAAGTTTAAATTTTGGATTTAAAAAAGGTTCTCCACTAAAAGGCAGTAAAGTTGCATTTTTTGAAAAATACTTCTTTTATCTGAAAAAATGTATTTGTTCTTAAAATATTTCTAAAAACTCATAATATGGATTCTAAAATTATAAGGATTATATAATGTTCAAAATTCAGTCAATACTATTCATAACCGCTTTTGAACGGCTAGTTTGGTAAGTCGTGGTGCGCTTGAACTCAGTCTTGTGTGTAGAGAAAGTTATTGAATTACATTGAAAAATAAAGTACTATGAAATCTTACAGTGTTACATTATTCCCTCCATCAATAAATTTTTCCCCCATAATTTAAAATTTTTCTTTGAAAATAAAAGGATGAAAATAGAAAATACCATTGTGGGAAAACCAACATCAGAAATTGGGTTAATAAAATTTAGTCTTAATAAGAGGGAAAAGGAAATAAAAAATTCACCCCCAAATTATGATCTCAATTAGGAGAACATTTGTGGAAATTAGAGGCACATAATTGGAGGAAAAATGTAAATATTTTTAGGGAGTTATTGTGGTCATCAATCACAAACAAGTTTAAAATTGAGGACTTCAAACCCATCAATCTATGATGATTTAAAATACCATCGGTTCAACAATACATAAGGTATTAGGATAACACATTTTTTATTTTAAGATAACTTCCCTAAAGTTTATGAATTAATTTATCCATATAATTAGAGGAAAGTATATATATATACATGATAAGTTTATTTTAATCTTTCAACTAATTCCTACCACAAAATCATCATTCATTCAAAAAGATTTCAAAAAATATATTATATTTATCCTAATCGTATAGGGTTCCAAAAATAATGAATTTATAATTCACATATCATAACATTAAGAAAAACTACATTATACAATCTAGGAAAGCACATAGGCCAGTAGTAGGTGATGAACACATGTCACCCTTTAGTTGCAGGTTCAAGTCTCACGGCTTTGTTTGACGCGACTGGTTGTCGCCCAACCTCTGGGTTGTCCTTTATATGATAATCCAAAAATAACCGTAACAGTGGTATCAAATTTATAACATAATCCATTCCAACCATTATACTTATCCAAAATACTTCTATCCAAACTCACAGTCCAAAATTTATAAGGTAGTTAAACACAATGAATATCCTTTTTTTCACATAATAACATGTGAACACCTTCATCATCAATTATTTTAAAACATGGTAACACCCTGAATAACCATTAACCCTTATTGATTACATTAATTCTTCCTTATTATTTATAGAATACTGAATATATTCCTTATATCCAAAATTTTTGAATATTCCAAAAAATGTTGAGAAAAACAAACTATTAACCAGTTCCAAGGATGTCAAAAATATCTGAAATAATTTATCCAAATCAACCATCTCTTATTCCAAAATCACTACCGCGGTATCAGAACAACATTATGGTTTATCTTTCTCTCAACCATATATCTTCCAAAATTTTAACCTACTATTGATTCTCTTTTCTTGGTTCCACACAATCTCAAGTCCTTAATGAAATACTACTTCTATACAATCCTTATATAAATCATAATTATTATAACCAGTACATCATTGATACAACACTGAAATGACATAATCCATTAATAAAAATATGAGAACTATAATCATTCCACCTCATCTGTGGTAGTATCATAACTTGATTATTATCCATAGTATCATTTGGGGAATACTATGATGATTTGGTCATTGGTTCGCGTAGTGTTCCAACTTCTTGCATATTAAGAATTGTAAATTTGAAAAAAAAATCATACCCTTGCAGTCACGTACATGGTGTCCTTTTTCTCTACACTTATAACAAACTCCCATTTCCTTCAATAATGTTCCAAGGTGTTTCTTCCCATAGTTATCACATATGGTATAATTCCTCTTTTCCATATTCCCTTAATACATCATTCTATCTTCCATCTTTTTCTTCTCTTTCTTCGCTTCAAATCCATAGAACTCATATAATTATTTATATATCTTATTATCACATGATACTATTTCTTCATGTGTTGAGAATACATGGGAGACTATTTCCCTTCTAAATTTTGTCTTAATACCATGAAGGATATGATCCTTCTTAGTCATTGGATTATACGTATTTCTGGAGTTAACATTCCATCCACTGGGAACCATATCTATACAATGGCATACAATAGATTAGATTATTAATCTCAATACATAAATCCAAACATGTAAAAAACTTAATATAAAATGAATAATTTATGGATATAATCCATAATCATAAAAATGTTTTCATTGGGAAAGTATATACTCATAAACCCTTCATAATGGTTTTAAATAAAATGAGATCTATCCTAATCATATCCCCTGAGAGTGTCGTAACCAAGAGTGAAGCAATGCCCGATGTCACGCAAATGTTCCCGTTCGAGTCAATTTCAAAGCGGTGTTTTTGGGTTTTAAACCTAGGTACATCTATTCCAGATCCGCCTCTACCAGCTCATATCCAGACATAGATGTATTGTTTAGAAAACTCACAAAATCTATACAATATCAAAATTATAGGAAGTTCTTCTATACTAATCCTCAAAGTCCATCTTAGGTATATGTGATGTAATCAGATTTTATCTAAATCTTGCTTCAATGTTCTGTATTAAAACTCCTCGGATACCAACTGTAATGCCCCGACCATAGTTACCCAGAGTCGGTGCAATATTTTACGAAATTGGTATGGTTAGAAGGAATCATGTCCGGAAGGACCGATCAATTTAGCAGTTATGGAAAATATATTACATACATGAATGTTACATTACACGTTCTAACATACAACACAATATAAATAATCCTATGAGAACGCCATTGTTCCCTTTACCATAACCCTACGTAACAATCATAATACACTTCTTGGAATCCTAGGAAAAATAAAACATATAAATGAGTGAGCTCAAATGCTCAATAATGGTAAGCATTAAATTGGAAGATAACATAAATATTAATCATGGTGAATAATTGAAACCATATTCATGTACCAATAATAAAAATGAATACTTTTATGGAAGGAATATGAGATGAGTAAATAATTCCATAATAAAACCAAATAATGTGTATTAAACCAGTCAAATGACCAAATGAACCATTAATATTATTTTCATATTGAGGGAATGTATAATGTCGGACATTCTGAAACAATTTATCAAGTACTCGGCCAAGACGTCTAAAAATTATTAAGGCCTCGGCCAAAACCATATATCAAATTGGGAAAGGGCCTCAACCAATTCCATGTCTAGTTGTCTCATTAGACCTATCAGTGCATCAAGGGTCTATAGCAGGCTCCACGCGTCACTTACTAATTCCAATACATTCCTCATATGAAAAGGTTTAAACATAACATAAAAAATCATATTAAAACAAGCATAAGAAATGTCAAAACTTTTTCTATAAACAATAAATGGTATAAAAATAAAACATCCATAGTCAAACATATCACAAAACCTTCAATACAATGCAGAAGATTTGTATCATAATAAATCAAAATCACACATGTTTAAAATCCATTAATATATGTGGACATAAATGAAAATAATCCGTAAAATGATTTGATAAAAATACAACTATTTCATGAAATCATTTAAAAGTCTCACAATCTATATATTAAGAAATTTAAAAGATATTTTTGAATGAAAGTGTCCCATACCACTTTGATGCTTTTTTAAAGAATTCCCTTTTTAAAGCATTCATGTCCATATAAATATATCCTTAAAAATCATTTTGAAATCCTGGATATTAATTAAAATGGTTTAGAAAGATAAATCGTTAAAATATTTAAAATGATTTTTGTTAAAAAGTACCTTAAAAATAATCCCTTTTAAAACCCTTTTATGAAACATGGATATGGATAATAACTATGTCCTGGTATGTACTTCAGTAAAACAACCTTGGATTATAAAGAGATTGTGAACTTAACCCTTACCTTGCACTTTCCTTTCGTCGAGGGTATATTTAACCTCCTGTATGAAGATAATCGTATGTTATTAGATTATACCAGAACCATATTAAAATTTAATTATATCATACATGATTCATTTATCACTTTATACTACCCATTTAATTCTAATTTCCATGTTAAATTAATATTTTGGGTAATAATCACTTTCTTAATCATACGTGTTTTAACTTGTTACTCTTGATTGTATCACTTATAACAAGATTTAAATAATTCCATAATATAAAAAATGATTTATATATCATATATATTTAGAATATAAATATTTATTATAGACATATATATGAAATGAAAAACACTATTTATGGAGATGGTAGTCCGTACGTATGCATAAACGCTATTTCAATTTTCATATCGTATTGAACGGAACTAATTGAATAAGATATATGTATGTATATATATATATATCAAGTAGCATTATTATTTCATATATTACATACTTATTAGTAATATATTTTTATAATCGTTGATGAATTGTGATCTTGGAAATGAATCTCATCGCAACGTGGAGACGATAATCCGTACGTATGCACAAGCGACAATACAATTTCCATAATGGTGTGTAATTGGATGGTATATTAATTTTAGAGATAAATTAGAATGTTATTATATTATTTATATACATATTACTCATCATTTTATCCATCTAATTAACATAGTGTTGAATAACAAATTACACCACGGTGTGGAGACGGTAAGCCGTACGTACGCACGCGTGGTGTCATTCTCATTCATAATATGGATAGAATAATGAATATAGTTGTTCTGTATTTATAATAACATAAAATAATATATAATATTTTGGGGTTATTATTTTATAATGTAATAAACAATGAAAGATTATGTGGAAGAATAAGAGAACTTGAAAGAGGGTGGTGAAATCATTATCTCTCCTTCGAGTTCTTCCTTTTGAATTGATCAAAAGGGATTCATAGGTTGGCTTTTGGACAAAATAAAGGACTATAGGATGAATTTAGGATAGTTGGGAGGATATTTGGGCAGGGGTTAGACGAGCCAAATGAATTTTGAGGTGTGAATTTGAGAAAATGGGAAGTTCCCTTTTATAAGAGGGGTGAGGGGTACCTTAGGAATAACTCAAAATAATATTTTATAATAAACTCATTTCCTATTCTCTAATGGATCCAAAATTAATTATTTAAAATATAAGGTGGGTATGGGTCGAAAAAAAATCAAACAATATGTTTTAGACAAGTTTAGTTTACCATGTTAGCATTAACCTTTAGATTTAACTCTTAGTTGAATAGTTTGACATTTACCATGTCTCTTTGTATTTTTATATTATATGGTTAATAAACATACTATAAATTTCCAATCGAATCCCAATTGGTTCATTAATGTCATATATATTATTATATATGTTATTTTTATGAACCTTATATTTTAAGACTATTATATCGGCTAATAATATAATATTTGTTTTAAAAACTATTTTGTGTCTGATTTGACACTATTTAGTATTTGTTTTTTGATAAAATTACAGCATGATTACATCAAAAAAATACATTGAATCAATACTAATATGTAATATTCACCTAGAAAATTCTGGGATGTCATAAAAACGTTGAAATTATATTATTTTAAAATTTATAATACCATTTATTTAATTATTTCAATAATAAGGTAATTATTTCATCACCATTGTGTCACTAATAAATTTAATTATTTAATCTCTAAAAATTATAAATAAAATACCATTATATAAGAAATCTTTGTATATTTCAAGTGAATATTTATAGTCTAATTTATATTATGTATAACTCTATATTAAAAATGGTTTAGTTATTAAACATTGATTTTAACTCTTTTAAATCCTCATTAAATAAAATAATAATAAATGTCTTAATATAATCCAAGTTGACCTAAAGGGTCATATTTTATTCCTAATGTTGTTTTTGGTCGAATTACACTTATACAATAGAATAAGGACATGTTTTAGGGTAATAATAATATCATTTTTACCCTTAATTTCCCAATTTACTTTTAACCGTGGTAAATAAAAGTAAAAAAGTTACAATTCACCAAAAATTATTTTATCTTATTGAACCACATTTTACTCCTTGATATTAAACATTTATCTCATATTTTATAAATTCAACTCAGTGAAGTGGTAAAATTATGTTTTATGTAAATTTGCAAATGCTCCGAGGAGGTGGGTAAAAGACGGTAAAAAGTTTGGTAAAATTTTTATATATATAAATTATTATAAACTGATTCCAATGAATTACAGTGAATTTATATAGGTATTATGTATCTATTTTGACATAATTTAAATTGAAATAAAATAAATTATTATTTAAATAAAATTTCGGTTTTAAACAAGAACTCGTTGTTTTTCATTATTCATAAAAAATTGAATGTTTTCAGAAAAATACCAAAAACTCACCCTACACTAAATTTTATATTCCAAATCCAAAAATTATGTATATTTTACCAAATTTAAATAATATAAGTTGAATTTATTAATTTAAAATTAATTCCGGTCGTCAAAACCAAAAGGCGTATTTTTACGAAATAATAACTATCAAAAATATTGTCACTTGTTTATGTCCAATTTCAATGTAAAAATACTTACAATGACAAGAATTGGAATAAATGGTGAAAATATAAACTATTTATACCTCCAAACCATTAAAATTTATAATTTAGCAATATAAATTGTTTTGATTAAAAAAAATTTTTTAGTTAAAATATAGTATTTTTCATTATTCACCCAAATATGAATGTTATCAGAAAAACACCAAAAATTTATTAAAACTAAATTATTATTTCCTGATTATAAATAAGAGGTATTTTTGTCAAATTGAATATATAAAAGTTTCATATATTGGATTTAAAAAGGGTTCACCATTAAAAGGTGGTAAAATTTCATTTTATGAAAAATACTTCTTTTATCCGAAAAAATGTATTTGTCCTTAAATTATGTCTAAGAAACTAATAATATTGATTCTAAAATTATATAGATTATATAAAGTTCAACATTCAGTTAATACTATTCATAACCACTTTTGAATGTCTATTTTGGTAATTCGTGGTGTGCTTGAACTCTGAGTTCTGTGTAGTGTAAGTTATTTAATTACTTTGAAAAATAAAATATTGTGAAATGTTGGGGTGTTACATTTTGTGCCCACCAAACAATGATTCTTGAGGAAGAGTTAATATTTATCATCGTGCGTTTATATTTTATTTCTCCATCAACCACATTCAATTATTATTAAAATGTGATTTTATTACAGAAATAGTTTATTCCTTGTACTAAGATGTTTTTATTTTACATTAAATACCTAAAACATTCCACAAACATCACATGGTTTACAAAATCATCATTCCTATGTATGGAGGACTACAACCTCACAACCCAATGTCATTTTCTATCATCACAACCTCTAATTGTTTGGTATTATGATTGATATATAGTACATATATGATATTTATAATATAATTATACTTATTTTTACATTATACAAAATATATCATTTTATGCATTGTTTAAAGGGGGTATGATATCGATTCTTGTTTGTACAATAGACTACCACCTCACAAAGCAATGTGATTAATTTTTCACTAATTCATTACATGAAAAACTATAAGAATACATTTAATTAAAATTTTATATATAAATTAAATAATTAATATATTCATGAAATATTTATCATTATAAAAGGAAAATATATAATTTAATTTTCTATATTTTCAGTCACCAAAAGATGATAATGTTGTGTGTATGTGTAGACCACCTCCATCATGATGTGATGTGTATCGAACTTTTAATCACTAAAACACATAGTTTATAAGTATAATTATATTTTAAAAAAATAATATGATGTTATTATAATTATTAAATGATGAAAAATTAATTACCATTATTCCATAATTATGATTGAAAAATAGAAATATTATGCATGCGTACTTATGACATACCATCTCTATGATAGTCACATATTTCATTCCTTAATTACCATCATTAATGATTGGTCATAAAATTTTCATTGATTGGTAAATAAAATAATTATTTCATGATTATTATTTTTTAGATTATAGAAACATTATGAATTTAATTGTACCAAAAATAAAAAATAAAATGACATTTGAAAAAAAAATGTTATTATTACCTAAACTCATATTTTAACAAGGAATTTGTAATAAATGGGTAATAATTGGTCATAATTAAATCATATATGTTATAATATATATATTAATGGTTCTAAAATGTATATATACAAAAAAATATTTATTAAAAATATGCATGAACATGTGAAAAAGAACTCTATAATTAAGTTCAGGTATTTCTCATATGTCATTAATTTTTTTAGAGACTTAAAATAATTGAAAACTATTTTGTTTTATGTGGGATATGTTTTTAACTTTTGAAATGTGATATCATGAATATCTGGATTTTTATGATACAAAAAATTTCATTTGATGTTAGCTTTTATTGAGGGTTTTGATCGAAATAGATATTAAAGAAGGAATTTCTATCCAACTTCTATTTTTCAATTAGAATAATTCCATATTCATCACTTATTTGTTTTATGGGTTTATAAAAATCCAATGAATGTATATTGTTATTATTAAACTAAAAATTATTATAATTTTCATATCTATTTGTATGTCAATCTTTCAGAGGGATTATAATTCAAACCTTACCAATGCGGTAAGGGATTTTTTTAATTATTTCCTAAAGACATATATTATTTTATGAATGTATATTAATTTTTTATGATTATATAAAACCCCATTAGAAAGTAATATTTTAAATTTATTTTCTCTCATGATAATATAATAATCATTTACTATAACACATTCATGGTGATTACGATTCAATGTTATCAGTTTGGAGAATATTTTCAATTAATATCTCTTTTTTTATAAAAATTGTTCATGTTTATGAATCCTACTAACGAAATATTATTATATATTTCTTAGAAAACTATTTATTTTTCTTTTCCAATTGTTATTTCTCGATGATAGATATATTTCCTTTATTTTATTCTATTAATGTACATAAGAGTTCATAATAATATTTTTAATTAAAATAATCTATTCAATCAAATATCATTTTTCTTCCAAAACCATATCATATAAAACTATTCCCAAAAATATTTATGAATAATAAATTTATTTTGTTGAGGAAATTTTACCATGTTTTTATTCAAAAAATCAATCTTTATATCATTTTCCCAATAAATTCAATTTTGATTTTACCAAAAATGTTAACGAAATCATTGTTTTAATGTGTATGGAATAAAACATATTTTCAACTAATAAGAAAATTAATTTAATTTAGTAATAATTTTAATGTTTTCTAGAAATGGATATACATAATATTTTAGTATTTTGTATAAATAAGATTCTTAAAAAAATTTAATGATCCATGTGATTTATATTTCAAAATCATAGTCCCTAAAAGATGACATCGAATGATCTAATATATGTTTTTTTAGTAACGTGAACCAAAGATGCCATTCATAATCTTTCATTGATTATTTTATGATAAAAATAGTTTTATGAATCCCATTTTGATTCCATTAGTTATACAATGATAAAATGCTTTTGTAACTTACTTATTTATCGATAGGTTATGTAATGATGATATGACAGAATGGTTTAAAAACCCATCTATTTTACACAGGTAATTGTGTGATTAAATATTTATGATGATCATTTAATTTATGTGTTATTATGTGATTAATTTTTTATGATCATTTATCCCACATACATATTATTTTAATTATGTGATTGGTGGGACCTATATCTTTTTTCTAATGAATTGGGTAGAGTATTATATACTATGATATTGGAAAGATTATTATAGGGATTAAATCATGTTCAATACGGAACTATTTTTGATTTTATTGTCTTGGTATAGATCATTAAAAACTATGATGATTTGGGTTGTGAAACTATTCCACTATGATAACCTCGTCAAGGAAGCTTGACTACATTGGAAATAATTTTCAATTATTTTGTGTTTTCCCAAATTTCATGCCTTATACAAATGATAGGCTCTAAACATAAATTTATTTTATTACATTATGATTTATATATTTTTTTAACTAACAATATATATGCTATGTCTCAAGAATACAGTCCTTGATATAGATAGTATGTTTTTTCAATTTTATTCTCTTGTTATCATACCCTTGTTTTCATGTGATGATTATGTATCTCTATATTTTACCCTTATAGTGAATCTCAACTCACCCTTAAATATTTTTCCTTTATATAGGATGCAATGAATGGTTTTATTTAGGTATCCATGTGTAGACTTTGAAAGGGGAAAATCCGTATTGTATATGATGAATATCCAGAACCAAATTTGATGATTTTGCACATATTCTCAAAATAAAAGATATTATTATAGTCTTTTGGTGTTTTTTGTGTAATGTATAGTATATTTAACTAAAATGACGTAATTTATATGTTTGAATAACCTAGAAATATATATTTGGTATTAATGGAATGGTTTAGTTATCCTTATAAATCTTGGATTAGAAAACATTTTTGAAACCCATGGGGTTATTTTTAGGGATATTTCATCAAATGTAACTAAGGATAAATCCAATCAAGAGTAAAATATTTGGAATGTATCCTATAATTTTTTTTAATGGATGTATAATGTGGGTTCTAAAAATTAAATACCTATCTGGATAATAAAATGTATATGGATAGAGAATAATGGTAATTAAGGTTAATAATTCTAAAAATGGGGAATTAAACTAGACTCAATCATCTACCAGTCCATGGTAAGGGGCCTCATTGTAAACATGGTTTGAATCACTCAAGGTATTTGATTTGGAAATTCATTCCATATTTACAAACCTTCATGAATTATTTAAAAATTTTGTGAATATGAATTACCTATAATAGTTTTTATGTTCAATATACTAAAAATGAGGTGTCACAATAAAGATATATTATGATTTATTTTTTTAGTATTTGGTCGTTTTCTACATTGATAAGTGCTACTTGATCTTTAATATTTTTTTAGTAAATGGAATGAAATAGAAAAAGATGAGTATATATTTAATGTGATGGATAATTTTTTGATGAGAAACCAAATATAGTGAATACTAAATTGAATAATATTGTTATTATTCCTAATTAATTTTCAGGGAGTATTATTAACATCATGCACCTTAAATAAATGTTGGAATCACCAACGAATATTGGGATAGAGTTTACCGAGGGTTAATATTTTCTATACCATGGTTGAAATATGATTTATTTTACTATATGTCATCAATTTGTATTAGATTAGTCTAGGGAGTGTATCTGAGGGATGATTATATGGTTTGGACATAAAAAAGTGTCACGACCCGTCCTAGTACGGCCCGCTCCGTGACTCCTCATGCCCGCCTCCAATAGGTCAGGGGTTGGTGATAACATCAGAGGCATTTCCTAAGCACCTGTACAAATGCACACATCTCCAAGCCCAAAAATGATGAAATATAAAAACACTAACGAAAAAAAAGCATGCATACAACTGAACCCAACCAATAGGGTATGATGCATGGTAAAGTACTGAATGTAAACTGGTCTATAATATAGGCCCACAAAAAACAAGAGTCTGGAAACTACAAAGTCTAGGATATAAACATAATGAGATATGCTGACAATTTCTCGTAGCCAATGGAACCTCTCGGCCTGTAGGGAACTCAGAAAGCTCGGTCCTCTCCTGGTCCAACATGGACTCTATCAAATGGCTTCTCATCTGCACAATACACGACACGTGCAGGCATAGCCTGTGTAGGTATGAGTAAAAAATAATCAATAGAGGACCCTGAAGACCAAAAATATGTACACAAAGTAAAGTATCTATCCTCTATGCATAGTATATGTCTACGAAACATATAGAACAAACCATATATACTCAAAACCCAGACCCGTAGTCTAGAGACAAGTCATGAAACCACATACCCCCAGCTAGGGGTTCAGTTAGAAGATTCCACGAAGCACTCATTCCGAGAGAACACACTCCCCGAGTCTTATAGCTCTGATGACGTCCATCTGAGAAGTACTATTCATCAAGAAATGTCATGATTGGTAGTTACACTAATTAGAAGATACACACTTATGTGTGGGAAGATCACGATAGATAGATGCACTCATTATGAGAGACACACTATTGAATTGGAATGATCATGATACACAGATGAGGATCACTACCTGGTCCATGGAAGATACAACGACTCATCTGGAATTCACCTTCTAGGTAGAGGATCGATGCTCGGTGGAGTTGGTCATGTCGATCCCAAACTCTACCTAGGGTCAAGAATGGATAGAGGATCTCGATCCGAGCCTCTTGAATGGATTCCTGACTCTATCATAGAAAGTCCTATGGAAGAGATCATACTCCTGTAGAAGGAAACAATGCCTGACCTTCAGGGGAACGAGAAGAAGGGGCACTAATCCAAACTAAAGATGTCCAAGATGCGGTGAAAAATAGCACCATGCCGTTTTCCAAAAAGTACACAGCATGTAGAAAAGTTATATGCCTTGTAGTCTGACCCCAGGTACTGCCCGTGTCGTAAGGCTGGTTGTGTAGAAGAAATGAGTACACAGTGTGTAGTACGATATACATGCCATGTCCGAGTGACTGGGGTTGGATCCTTGTACACTGGCCTTATTCCCATACACGGTCATCAACCTGTGTACACCAATACATGTAACAGGTTCAGGGGTGCTCCGCGTTACTAGCCTGGCCTAGCGGTGTGATGGAGTACATGGTTGTGTACTCCATCCCATGTCCCGGTACCCCTTGGATACACATCGAGTTCCACATAGTCACCTCTACATGTTGTATACATCGTGTCGTCTGAAGTCGTCTAGTCCAACCCGTGTCCGTGTACTTCCCAAAATACACACCAAGCTTCAGGGAATGTCTAACATGCCGTGTGACCAAGGTCACACACCGTGTGATTTATCTCTGGCCCCCGAAACCCTATATGCCACCGCTAGAACTTCACGGCATGTTCTTCAGAAGTACATGTCGTGTATTCTAGAAATTTCCTGAAATGTGGACCTCTGTCATCGCGCCTTCATTGATGCTCTGTTCATCGATCTGGCTGTTTGATCACCACAAAACTCCCAGGTTTTGGTCCCCTTGATGACACGAAGCTACTTCTGATGTTTCCAGACCATCGATCAGCCCTGAAAACATTTTTTGTTCTTCCTTTGTGTAGAATTTTTGATGAACAAACTCTTCCGATCTGAGCTAATTCATTATCCTCTATAATCATCGCACCTCATCAAGTTCATTGAGGTGTCTAATCTTCAACTTGGTATTGTTTAATCGCAAAACGGATGTGCAACAATCCATTGTTCCTTGACCCACGAAGAACACGAAGAACGCATAGAGAAAAGAAAAAAGGAAGAATCCAACAAAACAATTTGAGGAATTATCCTCTGCCATCATTCGTCACGGTGTTGATCCTCTCCCTTTAATAGTCTTAAATGGAGAAGAAATCAACAAAAATAATTTATCATGGATCAATTCCCCGAATCAACCCAAATAAAACCCTCCTGTAAGAATGTACGAATCCTCATATCATCTTTTTTGTGGTGGATCCGCGTTCATCATTTAAATCAAAGGCATGGAAAATAAAATTAAATAAAAAACCCCTGATTTTAAGAAAAGATTTTTTGCTAACAAATATTCCATGATACCATCATCACCGCGATCCTCCATCCTTGATGGTACAATGATTCAGATCTTCAATATGTCGTCGTTCGTCGCCGAGAGTTTTCTCCAGAGTTACCCTCAAACTTTCACCAACAATTGACTTTTGATTATCCCAATAATAATGAAAATGTGTTTCAACATTCATAAACAAGTTGTGGTATTAATGAGTCCATATTTCCATTCTTGAATCATTATGATGTTCCATTTAATAAAGAAACAGCTACCCCATCACCGCGCTGCAGTGGATGTTTCCATAAAAGAAATAAAATAAACATGCGAATTTATTTTATTTTATTTTACTTAAAATGTCCGAAAATTATCATTTTCCCTCGACCTGCATCGGTCGAGGGTAGACACGTTCATAGGTAAAGTCTTCATCCTGGACGCAATGGTGCCCTCAGATTTTTAATCCATTTGTCTATTTAGAAACTGCCTCAACCACACACAAGTGCTGACTCGCATAACTTAAAAAAAGTTTGAAAAACCATTTCGGGATCACTAAGCCACTGAATGATGTGTTGTCTTCATGCCTGGTCTCCAAATAATCCCATATAATATTTAAAAATAATACATAGAAACTCTGATACATTACATTCTCCCCACCTTGGGGATTTACATCCCCAAAACGCCAAAACAAAGGCCACTCAAAAAGATGTGGGTACTGGACACGGATCTGGGGCTCCCGATCCCACGTGCTCTCAAGAAGATGCTTGTGCTGCCATCAGATGCGTACCAAGGGAATCGATCACCCATGAAGGATCCTCTCCTACCGATCCTCGATCTCCACCGAGTACTCAGCAAAGGTCACTCCATCCTCGTTGTCCATCTCGCCCTAGTCGACGACCTGCGATGAGTCATGCACGTACCTCCTCAACTATGACATGTGGAAGAAATAATGTACCTAATTCAACTATGGTGGTAGATCTAAGAATTATGCCACCTCACAAACTCTGTATTGTATCTAGAAAGATCTGATGAACCTCGGAGATATCTTGCCGCCTCAGCCAAATCTCTGTAACCCTCATCGAGGCGAGACCCATAGAAAGACATGGTATCCCTCTTCAAACTGCAATGGTCTCTGTCGTCTATTGGCATTATACTTATGCCAGCTCTGTGAAGTCTTCATCTGCTAAAGTATGATCTACACCTTCTTGGTGGTAGCTCACACCAACTCTGGACCCATGAGTTTTGACACCCCGGGGTCGGTCCAGAAAAGCAGTGACCAGTAGGGTCTCCCGTACAAGGCCTCGAATGGTGCCATACCAATGTTTTAGTGGTATCTATTGTTGTCTGCATACTCCACGTGGTAGGAGGTCCCCCAAACTATGAGCACAATCCATGACACAGGCTCAAAACATATCCTCAAGAACAAGAACGGTCCTCTCCATTTGACCATTAGTCTGGGGATGAAACGATGTGCTGAAGCATAGCTGAGTCCCAAAATCCTCATGCAATCCCTTCCACATCTGGGATGTGAAATGGGCATCTCAGTATGAGACTATTGTCGAGGGGACTCGATGAAGCTGAACTTTCTCATGCATGTAGAGGCGTCCCAGGCTATCTACGGAACACTGCTCCTTGATAGCTAGGAAGTGGGCTGATTTCGAGTGTCGGTCACTGATCACCCAGATGGAATCATTCCCTTTGGACGTTAGTGGTAAGCTTGTCACGAGGTCCATCGATATTCCATCCCACATCAACTCGGGAACATCCAGGGCATGAGCTAATCACGCTGGAACCGTATGCTCAACATTCACCTGCTGGAACATGAGGCATCATGAAACAAACTATGCTACTGCCTTCTTCATTCCTGATGACCAGAACTATCATCGGAGATCATGGTACAACTTTTCCACTCCTGGATGCACCACCAAAGGGGATGTTTGAAACTTCCTCAGGACCTCCTCCCGTAATTCCACAAGTACAAAAGTGCATCCTCTTAAAAGAATTATGTGCTCCCCACCTTGCGAATATCTATCAGGATCATGTCCTATGGATAACCATGAACATAAGGCCACACACAGTCGACATCTCCTTGTAGCACCACCCTAACCTGTTGTAAGAGTGTAGGGACGAAAACCATCAACTGTAGGTAATCTGTAGCCTCTCCATCCATGAAGGATAACTGCAACGTGGCTAACTACTATGTCTCCTCATTAAACAGTTGTGAGATCGAACTTCTACTAAGAGAATCTGCCACCTTATTCCGCTTCCCAGGACTATAGATTATCTGGAAATCATAATCCTGTAGGAACTCTAGCCAATTACTCTGCCTCAAATTTAGTTCCTTATGTGAGAAGATGTACTTGAGGCTCTTCTGGTCAAAGTAGATGATAAACCGCTCACCCATAAGGTAGTGTCGCCACATATTAAATGCGAAGACTACCATTTCCAACTTGAGATCATGAGTCGCATAGATCTATTTATGTGGCCTAAGCTGGTGAGAACCATAAGAAATCACCGCATTCCTCTACATCAAGACACATCCAAGACCGGTCCCTGAGGTGTCACAACAAACTATGTACTCAACACCCTCCTTCGGCAATCTCACGAATGTGGCACTCGTCCAACTATGTCTCAACCGCTCGAAAGCATGCTGGAACTTCTCCTTCCCCATGAAGGTATTCCCCTTCAATGTAAAGGCTTTCATATGTGCTGATATCCAGGAGAAATCAGGAATGAATCTCCGGTAATATCTTATCAACCCAAGAAATCTCTACACCTCCATTACACTCTGAGGTGGATCCCATGATAACACAGCCTCCACCTTGGCTGGGTCTATAGCTACTCCATCGGCTTAGATGAAATGTATCAGAAAGTGGACCTCTTGAATCCAAAACTAGCACATTGAGAGATTCCCATAAAGATGGTGCTCCGGAAGTACATCATGAACCATCTGAAGGTGTCTCACATTCTCCTATTCTGAAGCTGAGTACACAAGGATGTCATCGAAGAAGACCACTATGAAGCGGTCCAAGTAATGCTGTAAGATCTGGTTCATCAGTCCCATGAACACTTCAGGGGCATTCTCTATGCCTAAAGGAATCACTAAGTACTCATAGTGACCATAGCAGCATTTGAAATCCGTCTTCGGTATATCCTCGTCCTGCACTCATAGCTAGTGATAACATGATCGGAGGTCAACATCAAGAACCATTGTGCCCCTCATATCTGATCGAAGAGGTCATCGATCCTTGGTAGTGGATACTTTTTCTTCATCATCACCTAGTTCAGGCACCTGTAACGCACGTGAAACCTCAGACTCCTATCTGTCTTCTTGGAAAACAAATTGGGGACGCCCAGGGTGAAATGTTGGGTCTCACGAAACCCTTGCTCTGCAAATCCTCCAACTTCACCCTCAGCTTGTGATTCTTTCCGAGAGCCATCCGACATTCTAATGAGGAAATCGGTGTTTTTATATGGTGTAAGTCGAAGCAGAAGTTGATTTCTCGATAGAGAGGTAATTCTGGAACATCTTCAAGAAAGACATTCTCATACTCTGCCACTACTGCTTGTAATTGGGAGCTCACAACATCCACTGCTCTGAGGGAAAGGCTAGACAACTCATGAGCGATAGGTTTCACACTCTTATGCACAATCCCATTATGCACTTCCTGGGTTACCATTACTTCAACAAAGGAAAACCTCATTCCATCATGGCGGACACACCACACTCTTCACCTAAAACATCTAATCTGGGTATGGACGATAGATAACCAATCCATACCGAGAATGAAGTCTTTAGGCCTAGATGCTACCTCCAAGAGGTTATAACCAAAACTCTCACATCCAATTGTAATATCATACTATCTGCAAAGGTGCGTGATCATTGAGTCTCCTCCTGTAGGTGTATCTAAGCATAAGGATAGAGTCAATAGTTCTACCAAACTCTCAAGGTTTCGTACAAGACATGTGTATATGAAGCAATGACTGGAAATTGTGTCTATAAGTACAGAAACTTAGGTAGAAAAGACACAGACCTTACCTCGAATCATCCCTGGAGAACCTAGGCTGTATGCTTCGACCGCATGCAGCTATCCTCATACCTTTCCCCCAGCACCTTGGGCCTGGTATGGACCTCCTAGGGTGGTGGTGGAAGTAAATCAATGTGTCTCCCACCAACTGCTACTCTCCATGCTCCTATGACACGTATGCCACCTGGCGGGTCAGTCAGCTCCACTCTCTGCCTCTGCCTCGGTGGTCCATCCATGGCTTCCCTGTCAGCAGCTCGATGGGTTGGATAATCTCTAGAAAGATGTCCCCTACCGTCGCACACATAACATCTCTTCTCCCTAGTCTAACTGGATCCATCCTGAGAGCCCTGAACTATCCATCCTCTATCCTGGGTCATCTTATGACGTTTCCCATGTCCAGATCCTTGTGCCTGATGTTGCCTCCCTGCTATCGAGGTCTCCGCACCTGTCTCCCTGCTGCTGAATGTTGCCGCCTGTCTCTGCTCCTCAAAGAAGCTCTTGAACACCAAGGCCTACTCGAGCATTCCAGAATAAGTATAATTTAACAGAGGCATGACACTAGCTCAGAAGTCTTTTTATATACCTCACTCGAAGGTCTGAGCTCTGATGTACTTATCCCCGACCATATCCATCGAGTACAGTGTGAGGATGGTGAACCTCGATGAATTGTCAGCTACAATCATATTACCCAACTCAAGCTTTAGAAGCTCCTGGATGCGTACTACTCTCAGCATAACAGGAGAGAACTCCTTATTAAAGAGTCTCTCAAACTCTGTCCATGAAAGAGTCTCCTCGTCCTGGGTATGTGAGGTTAAAATCCACCATCGTCCCGCCGAAACCTGAAGAAGGCTCACTCCTAGGATCACAATCTGGTCTGCTGGTGTCCTCACTAGACAAAAAACTCTAGTCACCGCCTCAAACCAGTCCTCAACCAAATATGGTTCGGGCTCGCCTCGAAACCTGATGGGTCTCTGTCTCTAGAACTCATGGAGTGCGATCAATCTGATCTCCACATTGGTTGATATCATAGGTACCACGAGATGCTCCACTAGTGGTGGCATAGAAGGTGCACCACCTAGTGGAAACGCCTAGGGAACTGGTCCTTATATCGAAGCCTCGTCACTGAGGGGTCATCCTCATCATCGTGCTATTGAATCCTAGTGGGTATGCGTTGCGGATGCATCCTATATGGAAAAACGATGTACAATAGTCAATGATTATATCTGTTTAGAAGACACAAAGTATATGGAAAACACAACCCATTCTTATATGATTCATGTACCATTCTTTTACTTCCCCGCAACTACTGTTTTCATGTACCGAGTCAAAAAAATAGGTTATCAATGTCCTGGTGTATGGATATGTGGGCTGCCAAAACCAACAACGGAGTCTCTGTCCTGAAATCCGAACTCGAAACACTTAACATTGTTTCCCTAAACCCATATCATAGACTCTTGGTCCTAAGGAAGAACCGACCACCTCTGATACCACTCTGTCTTGACCCATCCTAGTGGGGCCCACGCTGTGACTCCCCAAGCCCACCTCTAATAGGCCAGGGCAGGTGACTATCATTGAGTAGGGATATTACTGACATGGTAGGAATTGCCTAAGCACCTATACACACGCACACATCTCCAAGCCCACAAATGATGAAATGTAAAAACATTAAAGAACAAAAGTAATGCATTCAACTAAACCCAACCAATAGAGTACTACGAAAGGTAATGTACTGAAAGTAAACTCGTCTAGAATACAAGCCCAACAAAACAAGAGACTGAAAATTGCAATGTCTAACCTGTAAACATAAAGAGGTACTGGGAGAACTGCTCGTAGCCGAAGGAACTCCTCAGCCTGTAGGTAAGTCAGAAAGCTCGGTCTTATCCTTGTTCGCCCTGGACTCTTTCAAATGACTGCTCGTCTGTACAAGACATGACACATGAGGGAAAAGCCTGTGCAGAGGTGAGTATAACAATACTCAGTAGTGGAAACCGAAAACAACAAGGAAGTACACAAAGTAAAGGTACAGTCAGTTATGCATACTACATGTCTACGAAACATATAGCACAAACCATATATACTCAAAACCCAGACCCGTAGTGCAGAGACACGTCACACAACAACATACCACCTTATAGGGGTTCAGTTTAAGGATTCCACGAAGCACTCATTCTGGGAGAACACACACCACAAGTCTTATAACTCTAATGACATTAATTAGAGAAGTACTATTCATTAGAAAATGTCACTAGATGTACTTACACACATTACTTGAGACACACTTCTGAGTGGGAAGATTATGATAGAGAGATTCACTCATTACGGGAGACACACTCATGAGTGGGAAAGATCATGATACAAATATGAGGATTAATGCTAGGGCCATGGAAGATACCGCAACTCATCTAGAATTCACCTGCTAGGTAGAGGATAGATGACCCGTGGAGTAGGTCACAACGATTCCAGACTCTACCTAGGGTCAGAAATGGATAGAGGATCTCGATCCGGGACTCTCGGATCGATGCCTGAATCTATCACAAAAAGTAATGTTGAAGGGATCATACTCCTGTAGAAGGAAATTATGCATGGCCTTTAGGGGAATGAGAATAAGGGGTACTAACCCAAAAAAAATATTCCCATGATTCAGTGAACAAGAGGACCATTCCGTTTTCCAAAAAGTAAACGGTGTGTAGAAAAGTTATACACCGTGTAGTCTGACCTTAGGTACTGCCTGTGTACAATGGCCCATGTCATAAGGTTGGTCATGTATAACAACTGAGTACATGGTGTGTAGTAATATATACCTGCCATGTCTGAATGGCTGGGGTTGGCTCCGTGTACGCTGGCCATGTACCCGTACATGGTCATCAAACAGTGTACACCAACCCGTGTAATCGGTAGTCGTGGTGTCCCATGTTACTGGCCTCACTTGGCCATGTGATGGAGTACACGGTGGTGTACTCCATCCTATGACTATGTACCCCTTGGATACACACCGAGTTCCATGTATCCGCCTCTTCCATGCTATACATGCCGTGTCGTGTGAAGCTGTGTAGTCCAAACCATGTCTGTGTACTTTCCAAAATACACGCCGAGCGTTGGGGAAAGTCTAACACACCGTGTGACTAGGGTAACACTCCGTATAATTCTTTTATAGCCCACAAAACCCTAGAGGCATTCGCCAGTACTACATGTCGTGTTCTTCGGAAGTACACACCATGTATTCTAAAAATTTCTAGAAATGTGGACCCCCACTTTCACGCCACTGGTTATGCTCTATTCATCAATTCAGTCGTCTGATCACCACGAAACTTCCGGATTTTGGTTTCCCAGTTGACACAAAGCTGCTTCCAGTGTTTTCGGACCATCGATTGGCTTCAAAAATGTTTTTTTATCTTCCCACAGGAATAATGTTCGAAGAATGACCTCTTCTGATCCGAGCTGATTCTTCTTCCTCTATCATCGTCACACCTCCGCAAGGTCGTTGAGGTGACGAATCTTCAATTTGGGATCGTTGCATCGCTAAAATGATGTGCAACGATCCATTGTTCCTAGCCCAGTGTTAAAAGCGAAGAACACGGGGAGAAAAAAAAGGGAAGAATCCAAAAAAACAATTTGAGGAACGAACCTCCACTGTCATTCGTCACGGTGTTGATCTACTCCCATTAATAGGCTTAAACGGAGCAGAAATCAACTACAACAATTTAAAATGGACAAATTCCTATAATCATCCCAAATAAAATCCTCCTGCAAAAGATTATGAATACACGATTCAAGTTGTTCGTGTTTGATCTCGTTCGTCATTTAAATCAAAGTTGGGGAAAAGAAAATTAAATAACAAACCCCTACCTTTAAGAAAGTATTGATTGTCGATGAAGATCTCATGCTACCATCGTCTTCACAATCCTCCAACCTCATTGGCACAATGATTCATAGCTTCAATCTTTTGTTGTTCATCGCAAAGAGTTTTCTCCCAAGTTTCCCTCAAATTTTTTCAAACGATTGACGTTCGATTATCCCAATAAAGAGGGAAACGTGTTTTGGCATTCAAAAACAAGTTATAGTATTAATTAGTCCAAATTTCCATTCTTGATTCATTATGAAATGCTATTTAACAATGAAACAGCTTCCCCATCTGTGTGCTGTAGTGGATGTTTCCATTAATGAAATAAAATAAACATACGAATTTATATTATTTTATTTTACATAAAACGTATAAATTTTTTGTTTTCCCTAGGCACATGCTGGTCGAGGTTAGACCCATTATTAGGTAAATTCATTGTCCCTTACACAATGGTGCCCTCATATTTTTAATTCGGGTGTCTGTTTGGAAACTGCCACAACAGAGCACAAGTACTGACTCACTTAACTTAAAAAAAGTTTGATCCTCAATTTCGAGATCACCGAGCCTCAGAATGATGTGTCGTCTTCATGACTGGTCTCCAAAAAATACCATATAATATTTAAAAATAGTACACAGAAAATCCCAGACATTACAGAATGGATGGACAAATATCAAGTAACAACAAACTGGAAAATGAATAGTTTTTATAACACAATAGACAAGAATAATGGACCCTATGGTATCATCGACCATTGAATGTTTGACATGAGGAATGTGTGGGATAATGAAATTCAATTTCCTATGGGGAATTCACATGAATGGATTCATCAAGGATTTAGGAGTAATGGTATTTCTATTGATGATGAAGGGACTATGAATGGAATATGAATGGAAAGATGAATTAACAAAGAAGATGATGAATCGTTGTTAATAGAGTAAGGATATTATTGAATAATTTATATTTTTATTTATTCGAATTCTATTATTTATTTTAAATCATTCATAATATATATATATAAGTATTGTTTTTTCTGTTTTTTATTATGGATTATCAATAACATGAGGAATAGTTTTGATGAACTAGAAAATAGGTGTAATGGTGACATGATACATTAGAAACAAATTAATAAAAAATGATAACCCTGAATATGTTCTGGATGTTTATATAACAATATTGTGATAAATGGGATGTTTAATTTATATATATAAATTGGATAGTATTGATGACCTTGGAATGGATTAATTATTTGGGGACAAAGTGGTTATTGTTAAATTTTATGGAGTTTACAAAATTATTTTATTTATGGAATATATTGAATGGTCTATGTTTTATATATAAAATAAGGAAGAATGTATTTTTTTCAATAATCTATTTTTGATAATTTATGTTATTACCATGATTCACGAGAATACATGATAAAGGTATTCACTTGTTTATTATGTGATAATTCAGAGATACATCATGTTATTTGGGGAACTAATGATTAGTTGATTTTTGGAAGATTAGTTACCATCCTTGAAACGTTTTTTATTTTAATCATTTGGATGTGTTATAGTGATAACCATTTCATAAATGGTTTATGTTAAACATTAGATAACATTTTAGAGAATAATGTATTACTTCGCCATATAACGATTTAGCCATATATGATAAAAAATATAAAACAAATTTTAATAGAGATAGATATAATGACATATAATTTTATTGTGGATCTTATTTTTTTCCTTAGGCATGGAAAAATTCATCACATAGAGAAAGAGATTAAGTGTAAATTTCTCAAGTCAGAAAAAAGGGAGAAATTATGCCTATTAAATAAAAAGATAACAAGTAAGTATCTTTTCATATGTTCTCAACATAAATGAAAAAATAATTCCCAATCATTAGAAAATTGATCTAGAAATGAATTTTTTTTGGTTATAATCATTTTTTATAATATAAATTAACATTTTAAAAATACTTTGTTTTATGGAATTTTTTTCATTAATTATATATTGACTATATTCTCTATCACTCTCTATTAGTATTTGGTTTTTATTTTTCTCTTCAATGTGAATTATATCACTTAGAAATTATTTTATCTTGTTTAGTAACCTAGTATGTGTTATTTGAGATAAATTTACAACAGTCCTATATATTTTTTAAGAGGGTTTTTATTAACCCATTACATGATTTTGGAATCTATAACTGAATTTACAATAGTTAAACTCTTAATGTTTGAGATTAATTTCAACAAATAATTTCATTCTTAATGGGAGTAGAGCATTACAATCAGATATTTCATGAATATTTTTTAAATTAATTTAATCTATTTGGTACTTTTTTACATGTAACAATGAGTTTATATATCATTACACACAACAATGAGTTTAAGTGAATCATTTCATATGAATAAAAAATTATTACATGATAGTAATCACCACTCATTTGGAATAGTGGGTATGAATAGAATTTTCTTAATATCAGAATTAAATATCTTAGAAATGTATGTAAAACAAATTATTTTGTGACCAATTAATTAAAAATAAATATAAGAACTATTTGAATATAAATAAAAATTATTTTCTGATAACTATTATTAATAAAAAACTAACATTTTTCATAAATAAATTAATCATACCACTTTTGGTGAATTATTTCTATAAAAGTTTTCTATTATTTATTCAATAAAATATTTAAAATTAGTATTATGTTTTTTCTTGAAAAGAGATACGAATAAATATAATATTATGTTTAAAAAATTTATATTTATAAAAATAATATTTTTCATATTTTTACCCAGTAAATTTAATACTACATTTTAAAATTATTGTAAATTATTTTTTAAAAATTTAATTCTATTTATGAAATAATAATGTCAAAATAATTTTTAGGGTGATAGTTTTATAATTTTTTGAAAATAGAAATTCCTTTTTTTGAATATTTAAATATAATAAATTCTAATAGAAAACTATCATTTCATTTAAATTTTTTATCAATTTAAATTATATATTAAACTGGTTTATATTATAATTAGATCAGTTATATTAAAAATTAGTCCAATTTCATTTATTAAAATTATTTTCATATTTATTTTGGTAATAAAAACATTGTAAATTTTTGAACATTTTATCATTGAAATCTCACTTTCCTGATGTCTCTTTGGGATTAATATCAAATTAAAAAATATTATTTGAATAAAATTTTGAGAAATATTTTACACATTTTTAATCATAATAATTTATATCATATAATATTTTTAAAATATTTTTTGACAAAAATGAACACTAAAAAAATATTATATAACAATATTTTGGTAGAATTGGTTTACTAGAGATTAAAGAAATAAGGGCTAAAAAGACATAGAATATTTTCAAAAATAAATTTTATGTCCATTTTTTGACCCTATATTTCATATTGATAAATTTTGGACCATTCTCATGTTAAAATTGGGGGTATATATTTTTCAAAAAAATACACTTTTGTCACTCACCTCACTTGTAATAGGCTTCCCACTCCCATAACTAATTCACACCATAAAACCAGTTTTTATTTTCCAATAACTACCCTAGTAACATATAAAAGACCATCACTTTATCATGTGGTACTTATTTTGATCATAAGTGAAATATTTTGGTGCAATCCTATCATAGTTTCACAAGGTAGACGATATATTGTCAATTGAGTGTTTTTATTTTATTCAATCCACCATGTAATTAAAATCTTATTAAACCCTTATGATATAATAACTCAAATATATTAAATATAATTCGATATATTTACTTTATGGGAATGATATGTATCCTTCCACACTTCTGTAAAATCGTTTTTTAAGTTTACATTCATTTGTGCAATGGACTATCATTTTGCGAATCAATGTCAATCTCTTTTTAATTACTACCTCCCACAGTTGGGTATAATGATAGATATAAATTATATATATATATATATGTAGTATAATTAAAATTTAATTACACATATTTATACATTATATCAGAAATACAATTTTACTTAACATTTTGTAGTGTATACTATAAAGATGCTCCTGTGTACAGTGGACTACCACCTCACAATGCAATGTGATTTGTTATTCACTATATCCTTTTAAGAAATATAATTGGATATATTTAAATAATATACATGATATACTTGACATAATTATTATATTAATAAAATATTTATCATTGTGAACATATAATATATCATTTTCATTCTTACATTTTAACTCAATAAAAGATGATTATGTTATTCAAGTGTGTATGGGTTATCGCTTTCAAGAAGATATTTGAATCCTTATTTTCATCATTACAATGAGTGGATGATATGTATAAGTATTTAAAAAAATATAAGATATTTTTATCAATATATAAATATAAAATATTACTTACCTCTATTCTAAAATGATCATAAAAATGGAAATGGTACTCATTGGTACATATGACCTACCATCTCCACTATCATAACATACATCATTTAAAGGAACCATATTTCAGGAATCATATTAAAATTTAAATTTATTTTTAAAAAATATATATATTTTATGATTTTTATTCTTTAGATGAAGGAACAATGATTAATGTATGAGTAATGAAAATATCTAATCAAAACATATATAAAAAACAAAAAAAAATTTGAAATCAAACATGATTTTAGCATGGAATTGATAATAAATAATTTATAAATTTTCATAAATAAATTATATAAAACAAGGATTATTAGACATGCATATTAAATCTTTTGAGATATATATTAAATAAATTACAGAAACACAATCTTGAGGACCATAATTGTTTAATGTGTTTTGATATTTTGTAGACAATCTTGGAATTTGTTGAAATATCATAAATATATCCCTTAAAGATATTATCCATTGGTAATTGTAAATAAAAATAAATATTCATTAATTTTGTAATGTAAAAAAAGAACGGGTGATCTCAGATGCTTAGTAAGGGAAAACAACGGACATAAATATGCATAAAATGATCATATGCCCATGACATTTTGAGAATAACATTTTCAAATTGTACCTCAAGTATTATGAAAATAATGTTGAGTGAGGGAATAAATATTGTATGTTCATAAGATTGTAACCTTAATGGAATGAAATAAAATTATATGTGAGAAAAATGACATTGGAATAGAACATAGTTTTCTAGAATAAACATAATAAAAAATCATTTCTGTAGTAACCAAATCTCATTTCCAAAATGATCATAGTAGAATTGATTCTCACCCCAAACAATTATAGTAGTTAAGGTTCAACCCTAAAACCATCATTGCATAAAAAGTATCTTACTAAACTGGGTTTACTACCTATTCTAGTTCAATCTATATAATGAGATATAACTATTTACCAAATTAATTTGAAGGAGATATAGGTCTCACTCATGAAAAAATTAAAATGATAAGTACGTGTTCCAAACGATCATAAAACATTCATACTATCACAAAACAAAAAATAGAAAGGTTTTATTATATATTTCATCATATTTTAGCCCATACAAACATCACATGGGATGCATCTTGAAGAACTTATCTTCTCTTTGAAAATGTCTTTTTAAGTCCAAAAATACATAACAAATTTTAAATACATTTCTTTGAAAATAATCATGAAAACACTTAATGTAAAATTTAATATTAATTTATAACATTTCCTACGGACAATGTATTTTCCACTTTGAAAAATTATTGATAAAAAATAAATCATTTCCAAAAGTCTTTTTATTTTAAATTATTTTTTAAAACATAAAAACTTAGAAATTATTTTGAAAAAATATTATTTGAAAAAAATTGATTAGTTATGATGGATGTTTGAAATAAATGAGTATTCATGATATTGGGAAATATTATTCATGTTTTTCATGTTAAAACCAATTACTCTTTTTCATTTATAATAAAATCCAAGAGGTCATTTTTTGTTACATGACGTGACAATCCCTTTCAAAATAGTTTTTAAAAATTAAAAAAATTGTAAAAATTTAATTATTAAATCATTTGAAGCATTCTAAAAATATTATGTATAATATTTTAAGAAAGTTCTTTTGGATGGGAATAGGTTTATCGATGAAAAAACAAATTATTAAAATATCATTAAAAACTTATATACAAATAATGGCTTCTTGAAGAGAGTCAAATGAAAGGAAAACATATATTCATATAAAATAACAAATTTATTACAAATTTCACCAGTTTCATTAGATATAAATCATATTATTTTTTTGTCAAAAACATAATCATAAACACTCTCTATATATGATGAGAATGTAACCTAAAATTGTTACCCCTTTGGAAAATTTTAAACATAAGTCTTATAAAGAACTATCGTTAAGTAAAACCTAAAATATCATAAATATTAATATATTGATTATATTTAATTTCAATGTTTTTTAAATAATTTTCTTAAATGAAGATAGGTGCATACCATATCATATGTATAAAATTAGTAAAATCGAGATAACAATTTTATATCGCATTGATAACATTTGACCCATAATCCCATATAAATATATATCCTCAAATTGATATGTCAATTCAAATAATATTCAAGGTATAAATAAATAAATAAATTCATGGGATTTATATACACCACATAAATGAATTGGGTGGTAAATAAGGCATGTTTATCATAGAAGTAGAAAAGTGAGATGGAAATCCCATAACACATTAGTAATCTTTTGAATTATAAGAAATAAAAAATAATATTATAAAATAAAACATTAAATATCATGAAATTAATTATATTCATGTCATAAAATATAAATGTTTTATTATATATGACATAAAAAATAAATGAATGGGTTAATTTTCATAGTTCTCCAAGAATTAAATGAGAGACTATAAATCCCTTAATATATATCTCAACTTCCTTTATACTTGTTCAAAGAACTTTTCTAACATTTATAGTATTATTATAAATTTATTTTAGAAAAAATTACATATATCATACCGTATATTATTATCTTATTTCTATTTATTACTCATTTGTTAAAAAATCCTTGTTAATGTCTTGTTTTGGGTTATAACCGCTTTCTTTTTATTATTTGTTTTGATTTTTTATTTTTTTGTCATATTATATAAATCATGGTTTAATTATATCATTAATAATAATAACATAATTTTCATATTTATTCATAAATGATTCTTTTAAAACAGATTTTGCAATATGGTTTTGGGAAATGATGTACAATAAGATCATGTAGATATTTGGTCACATATATGCATGAGTGACGTTGAAATTTTAAACGATCATTAAAAAAGGTTAGAAATATTATATATTACAAAATGGTGAAAATGTGCAGAAAAACATATTATTTATCTCAATATACTTAGACATATATTCTATGCAGTTTAGCGATTAAAAGAGAATGTAATATAGCTTCATGAAGGTGGTAGTCCACATGTACATGCTTGATGTTATCGTTCTTCAGTGAGTGAAAAGGTAATAATATAAATAATATATTTTATTTTAAGAATGATTTTTTTCATAAAGGATACTCTTTTTTAATTTTTATCTTTTATAATTATTAACATTAACTTCATTATCTTCCATTAAATATTTTAGTGAAAATGAATGACATCACATAAAGAGTTTGTAGTCCACCACAAACATAATTGATGTAATTTAATCCCCTACAGTAAGGAAAATAAAGAATTTATTTATGAAATAAGGACTCTATAAGAATAAAAATGTTATAAATATCCTATTTATCCTTTATATCCACCATCATACACAACATTGTCTAGGTTATGGGAAAATGAATGACAAAGATGGGTGAGGTTGTACACTGCCATGAAAATGAATTATAATTTCATAACCCATCTAATTGAAGTAAAGTTGGTTATATGTCATTTAATTAACATAAAAATAACTATGTATATGGGATATAAATCGATTTTTATATCATCATGGTTTAATAATTATTTTATTATGTGGAGGATGAAATAAAAAACCCTTGTTGAAAAATGTTACAACTTCTTTGGGTAACGTCATAGATTTGAACAAAAAGTCTCCCTAGAATTGATTTATTCCAAAACTAAGGTTTATAAGAGGATAGGATAGTGTTAATTAATTTTAATTTTAACATATTTTCCAAAAAATGGTTTTATGGTGGGAAGTAGAGAAATGTGGGGGTGGCTATTTATAAGTGAGTTGAGATGCACACTAGTAATTTTTAGTAATAAAAAGGTGTACCTGCATTTTCCACATTCCAGAAGGATCCAAAATTGTGTATAAATGATCCTTAAATATTATAGGGTCAATATATGTCCATAAAATATATTTTAAACAAGTTATTATGTCATTTTGATGATTATATTTTTAGTTTAACCATCTGGTAATTTCATTTTTACCTTAAGATGTATAATTAATTTTTACTATTATCACTGTTAATTTTGGTTAACATGTATTTTAAAATTATTATATAATATAAATTACTTGGATTTAAAATTTGGAATCCATTTTATCAAATTCAATTCATAGAAGTAGAAAATTAAAATTTGAAATTAATCCTTCAAACACAATGAGAAATAATGCTTTCAAAGATAAAATTTTCAAATATTTTTATTATATTATTATATCCATCTTTAGTATAAAATTAATTAAAATTTACTATAGTTAATTTATATATTATATTTATATAATTTTAATATAAAATCCACATTCAAATTGAATTTAACTTTATAAATAATTTGAATTAAATTGTAGTTTTCAATTAAAATCCGTTATTTCATTATTATTCATCAGAGAAATAATCCATTCTGAAAATTACATTTTCATTAAATTATCTATATTTTACTCTTATATAATTTTTATTTGATTATTTTAAACATTTATTTTTTTATGATACAAGTGATAATACTGGTAAAATTTAACTTTAAATCAAAACCCACAAACATGATGAGAATGCATGTTTTCATGATGTGGATTTTTTATCAAAATATGATTTCATATTCACTCTATGTCTACTATAAATAATTGTATGTATATAAAATATATTTTATTGAAAAATAGTCTATATATATCATTTAAAAATTCCATATTATGAATATTATAAATTAATAAAATGGAGGAACAATATGTATTTTAAAACAATTTTCAGAAAAAACTAAATTGTAAACCCTAATATAAACTTCAAATAAAATTAAGTATATATTTTATTCAATATTAGATACATTGGATATATATAAATGATAAATAATTTTTCAAAATTTAAAATATTATTGCGTATTTAAACAACTTAATTTATGGTATTGATATTATATATTTACATAAAACATATATTTTTCTCAATTCATTGAAAACATAATAATTTCTGTAAATTCCCAAAAATTCAACATTAATATATTTTATGTAGTTATTTAAAAAATTAATTTAATTTTATAAAATAAAATTTCTAAAATAATAATGATATATTCTTAGAAAAAGATATAATAATATTTTTTGAGGAAAATTTATTTTTAATTAATACATTATATTTACAAAGAATTGGTTGATTATTTACTAAGAGTTGATAAATAAAGTTTTATTGAGTATTAAATTTATATGTATTTTTCAAGTAGTTGTTAATAATATTCATACCCACAAATTTAAGGGTTGTGTTATTAAATTTATATTTAAATTAATATTACTTCATGGTTCACTGATCCATGGTGCCACATAACATACACCCTATCTAAGAAACTCATTATAGTGGGTAATGGACGTTTTATTAAGGGTTATAAATAATATAATAGAAAAAAATTAATATGAAAAAAATTTACAAAATCTTGAGATGTTACATTCTAACGATATTAAATTAAATTTCTCCCTCAAAATTTACATTGTTCATCAACAACTTAACAATTGAAAATTAGATTATAAAAAAACATTAAAAATGGTAATTAAAAAAGCTACATGAGAAAGAGATAGGGATTATAGAAATTCATCTTCTATAGAATATACTAGGATTCTAAATTGGAGGAAATAGGTTAAAATTTAATACATGTAGATAGATAAAAGAATTAACACTGAAATAATGATATAGAGTGATAGAGAACACGATTAGGAGAATGTTGATTCCCACAAATTCATAAACAATAGAGGCATGAAAAATGTCATTGATATAATAAAAACTAATGATATTGGTAAAAAAAATTATTTCAACATTATTTTTTTAATTTTAAAGAAACATCCTGAGAGAATATAATGTAATATCCTAGATAATAAAATTATTCTATAATTTAATTAAATATAATGAATATGTGGTTTAAAAACAAATATGTAGTAATTTTTTTTAACAATTATTGTAAATAAATTAAGATTTAGTGAACAAAACATAATTTGTCTTATTATTTGGGATTTTCAAATATAAAAAAAATTATTAATAAAAGAGGAAAAATTTAAACAATTGAGCCATTAAATTATTAATTTTCACACATAATCATGGAATATAACTTCATATAAGTCAAGGCTCACTGTCGAGACCATCATTGCAGAAAAATTTCATTACTAAACCAATTTCATTTCACATTCCAACCCCATATTAATGAACCAGATATACATGCTCTTATATTCAATTATATCTCAAGAGATATAAATCTTTACACATTTAATTTTAGGGATATATAAGTCTCACCAATCTCATAATAAAACCATTCTTACATGTTCCAAAAAAACATAAATCATTTTTCATAGCATACCCCTTGAATTGAAATGGTTTTCTTGACCATCATTCCAACAGAATCCATTTAAATTAATTCCATAATAAGTAAAATAAAATCAAAGTACTAATAGGGATATCAACATAACCCTATGTCATGTTATATGAAAAATAATTTTTATAAAACTCTTGAACCTAATTCCTGAAGAAAATATACTTTATTTTTAAAAAACATTATCATTTCATAAAATGCATTTCAATTTTAAAAGAAAATAATTTACATGAAAATAATTTTTAAATTATATAGAGGAAGAGTCAAGGAAATAAGTTGTTCGGAAACAGTAAAAATCCATTAATTCCTTATAAGTTAAAAAAATTATCCTTGTGCATTTGATGGAAAGGTCAAAATGTACATCAGATCGAATAATGATAAACAAATCCTTTACTAAAATTTAATAAAAATTCACCAAAGGTTTTCATTAACTTTAAAAAAATTATAATAATAGAAAAAAAATTTAATAATTAAGAAACATGTATGAGGAACATAAATACACCCTAGTAAATACTTACCTATAAATAATTTTGGATAAAAATGATGTTATAAAATTGTCCATTACTATAGGTCTGATATGCTTCGTATGTGTTTGAACCTCCTATATAATTATTTATATAAGGTTATTGACTTACTCTAGAATCATATTCTTTTTTATGATATCACATATTATTATATTAACATCTATTTGTTTGTAACATTTCATTGTCACTCATTATCCGGATATTAACGACTTTATTTTCTTATGCATGTTTTGCCGGATGTGTTCTTATTCCACTTTTTACATTATGGTTATATATTTTAAATATTGGTATTAGTATAATATATATCATTTTTATTCATTGAATTCATTTATATTACCATGTTTTAATTAATATCATGTAGAATGATTCACATCGCATCATGGAGACGGTAGGTCGTATATATGCACAAGCAATGATATAATTACAAAAATTTTTGAATGGTATTGATGTTGATGGTGTTTAGTACTTTTGAATTAGTAAAACATTATAATAATCATATATAGTTATTATTTTCATCATTGTAACCATCCATGTAAGGCGGTGGTGAAAAACATATTACACCATGGTGTGAGGATGGTAAGTCGTACATACACACGCACAATGATTTCATTTTTTATTGGGCAGATAGAAGGTGAAATATGGTTGTTTCATATTTATAATAACATATAATTATATGAGTGATACTTATGTTATTACTTTATAATGAAATAACTAATTAATAAGATATAGAGGAAGAATGACTTTTGAAAGAATTGGTATAAGAGATTACCTCTTCCTCAACCTGGTTCCTCTAAATCACATATAAGAGAACTAGAGTTGGTCTTTGAATATGACCATAACAACCATATTAGAAATAGAGAATTTGAGAAGTAATAATGGAATGATTTTGATGATATTGAAGGCTCGAAATTAAGAGAAGAGCTGAGTGAGGAGGTTCCCTTTTATTATTAAGGTTTGGGGCACTTTTGGAAACTCCATAAATGATAATTTATAATAAAATCAAACCCTACCCAAAAACCTCCAATGTGTCTCAATTAAAATTATGAGATGAGTTAGAGTTGTAATGACATCAACTAATAAATTTTGGACAACTTAGTTTTTCAATTTATACAATATATTTTTAATTGACACATATATATTCTATTAAATTTTAATTATGGTAATAACATTATAAATATTCCATGTATATAAATATTTAGTTATATGGTGTTAATTGACCATAAATATATATTTTGTTGAAATTTTAGACCATAAAAATACCAAATTAAAATTATTAAATATTTTTATTATTTTAAATAATTTAAATATATTTTCATTTTATAAAATATCAATAGTGTCAATTTTGACACTATTCATTTATTTAACTTAAAATAAAATCCATAGAGAATATAAATTAAAAAAATATTTAATACACTCTTAAAATGGCATAGTTACCTTAAAAATTAGTGATGAACATTAATTTCTTAATGTGATATTTATTTTAATATTTTGAAAACCATTTCTTTGATATTTCTATAAATAAAATAATTTTTATATAACTATTGTATCATCATTAATGGTAATTATTTAAACTATAAAATTATAAATAAATTTCTAGGATGTTGATAAATATTTTATCTATTTATATACTATATATAGTAATTAATATCTCATAGTTATCCATATATCAATATTAATATACATATATAAAATGAGATTATGAAATTTTGTCACACTCATTAGTTTTTATTGCATTCATGTCTAATCATAGAGAAGTGGCCCTTAAGTGATAAAATTTCGAACAATAGATGGTAATGTTCGAATGAAGTTATACAATAGAATTTTTACAGGTTTTATGATAATTTCTTAATATTATTTTTACCCTTAATTACCAAATTTATCATTATCCATTATAACAAAAATTATTACCAAAGATAGTATTCATAATTCCCAAAATCAAAGTAGCCTATTAACATAATTTGGACATACTGATTCCAAATATAGAAACTATTTTTTAAAATTCAAAACATATAAGTTTCAGTAATTATTTTAAAATTATTCCCATTTTTGAAATGTCGAAACATGTTTTAAAAGTTGAAACATTGCAAAAGATTGAAAATTTTTACCATTGAATTCAATGTAAAATTATTGCTAATTATATATATTTTATTGAATGATAAAAATATATTATATTGATACATTAAAACCATTAAATGTTAAAATTTAACCATATAAATCATCTCAATGAAAAAACCAGTTTTTAAATAAAATTCTGTGTATTTTTACTATCCATCAAAACATGAAAGTTATTTGAAAAATATCATAAATTCATCCAGAGTAAATTTTTTTACCCCACATAAAAATAACATGTCTATGATGTCATATAAAAATTCTTAATTTGTTATATTCTTCATTTAGAATGGGTTCTCCATTCAATGTTGTAAAATTAAACATCTATTAAAAAAATAGGTTTTTGAACATCAAATGGGGTTTTATTCAAACCATGTGATGAAAATATCCATTGGATGAATAGAAAAAATATTTCATTTCATTAAGAAAATTAATCCCATAAAAAATATATTATTGATTTATATTTTTCATAAATAATTTATAGCCAAAAATTTCACAATGAATTTTTATAAGGTACTTATAGTTTTTCCCGCTAAACTAATGGCTAGGATATAACAGTGATTTTAAAATAAGAGTTTCTTGTGGTGAATTTAAAATCACCATTGTGTGAAATGTAACATACATAAGAATAAAAACTACGTAAAGAAAATATTTCATTGAAACATTCATGGGTTACATTTAACCCCCCCCCCCCCCAACTGAATTTTCAAACGAAATTTTTCACTTAGAAACAAACAGATGAGGATCCCTCTCCCTCATCATATCCCAAAGCTACCATGTAGATTATTAAAATTGGTGGTTCCTCCATTTTACATAACTGAGCGAGAGGTCTAGTTTCATATAAAATTTCTCTATGATCCAAAATCATTATCATTTGTCCTTTATAAAAAAGATCTTACTCAAATAGTATGACTTTTGACCATAGTACATGTGATGGATTGAGAATGTTCTTTCTCAAGAGATATACATGGTACACATCATGATATTAAGGGAGATTCTGTTGAGGTTCCAATAGTTATGCTACCTTCCCAACATGATATAGAATTTCGAAATGACTGATATACCAAGGGCTCAGCTTGACCTTCTTTCCAAATCTCATTACTCTATTTTAGGTAGTTATTTGTAAGAACACCATATCACCCACTTCAAACTCTAGGTATTTCCTTCGGTTTCCAGGACAAATTTTTTTGACACTGATCATTCCTTATGTTTTGTTTAATATATCTGAAATTTTCTACCATTTCATCAACATGAACATGTCCTAATAGCTTTCTTTCCCCTTCATTGTCAGAATAAGTTGGAGTTCTGCACTTCTTTCTTTATAGGGATTCATAAAGAGAAATATACATGTTGGAGTGAAAGAAATTATTGTATGAAAATTCCACCAAAGGTAAGTGTTGATCCAAAAAATCATTGAAATTCAAAGATAAATCCCTCCACATTCCTTCCAGTGTTTGAATTGTACTCTTAGACTGACAATCTGTTTATAGATGATAAGTAGTACATAATCTTAACTCTATATCTAGAGCATACTAAAGACTACTCTATAACTTCATGGTAAACCTCGGATCATAATTAGATACAATTAAAAGTTGAACCCCAATAAATCATACCACATCTTTCAATTTATTTTGTAAATGTGATCAAGAGGTAAATACTATCAAATATCAATAAAGTGTGTTTTATTCTAAAAAAGATCAATTATAAAAAATATAGAATTATAGCTGTTAGATGTTTTGGGAATTTCCACAATAATGTCTATAGTTTAGTTTTTCCATTTTAATTATGTTATGGGTAATGGTTGTAACATTCCCTCATACATCTATCTATCAGCCTTAACTTTAAGAAATCCCATTAATTGAGAGGAATTCGGCAACATCAATTTTCATGAAATCCCACCAGTTGTAATCATTTTGTTCCATGTACATCTTTGTGCTTCCAGGGTTAATAGATAATGAAAAACTATGTGCCTTATCGAATAACTCCTTTTTTAATTCCGGTATGGGAGGAATACAAACAATGTTCCTAAGACACATTATTTCAATACAATAATGGTTGAATCGAGGAACATTTGATACTATTTTTTATAGCTCTACATCATTATTTTACACCTCCTTAATATTCACTTGTATTTATGGTTGAACATTTATTTAGAAAAGATATAATTAACACCCTTTAGAATTTAACATCCATCATTTTAAAATACATAAATATTGGATCTTTTTTATCCTCATCATGGATAGGATAGCATGGACTTGTCGACATATTTAATCTACCACCTTGATTGATTTTCTAGGGTGGTAATGTATTGAGTAGTCGCAATCATTAATTAACTCCAAGGATCATCTTTGGCGCATATTCAGCACCTTTTGTGTGAAAATATACTTTATAATTTTATGATCAGTATAAATATCACACCTTACACTATAAAGATAATTTCTCCATATCTTTAATGAAAATATTACCGCACCTAACTCAAAATCATGAGTTGTGTAATTTTGTTCATGGATTTCAAGCTATTGTGAGGCATAATTTATCACCATATAATTTGTCATGAGAACACATAACAACCCCTACATTGATGCATCACTTTATATCATAACCCATTCTTCACTAAAAGGCAGAATGAGCGTAGGTGCATGGGCTAATCTTCTTTTTAGTTCATTGAATTTATCTTAACATTCCTCCATCCAAAATAACTTTACTCCTTTCTGATCCAACTTTGTGAGTGGAATATATAATCGTGAAAAATCATTCACAAAACATTGATAATATCCAACCAGACCAAGAAAACCGTTGATCTTATTTACCATTGTTGGTCTTGACCATTGTTTAATATACTCTATTTTTTTGTATACAAAAATATCCCATATTTTGATATTATGTGACTAAAAATGATAATTTTTAAATCTAGATATCACACATAGTAAATTTGGAATAAATATTCTCCTTTATCAGGGTCATAAGTACAATTCTCAAGTGATCTTCATGTTATTACTTGATATTTTAATAGTCGAGAATATCTTCTATAAAGTCTACCACAAACCGATCATGATAGTCTCAAAAGACACCATTCATTAGATCCATGAAGTTATCAGGTGAATTAGTAAAACCAAAAGGTGTCACTATAATTTCATAGTGTCCACACCTATTATGGAAAGTCTTATATGGTATACACACTTTTTGATCCCTAATTTATGATATCCTATAAAAAGATCAATATTGTTAAAGAATTGAGCTCCATGTAGTAGGCAACACAAGTCATCCATGGAGGGAAGATGATATCTTTTCTTCATATTGATATTCTTAACTACTCTATAATCAATTTAGAGTCACATTGATACATCATTCATCTTAACAAACCAAAAACAGGCACCCAAAGTTGATGAACTAGGGCATATGAATCCATTATCTATATTCTCTTGGAGTTGATTCTTCAATTCTTGTAACCCAATTGGGCTGATTCTATAAGGTGTCTTCGAAATAGTAATAGCACCCAATATGAGTTCAATTGAATACCCAAATTCACAATTCGGTGTAAGTCCTATAAATTCCTTTGGAATGAAATCAATAAACACCTGTAAAATTTTCATATTTTTAATCATGAGTTTATCCTCAATCATTTGATATAAATAATCTTAATTTATTAGAATCAGGCCCCATAAGATGGTAGAAATTTTTACTGGATGTTTATATCAATCCTTGCATCGATAGAATATCATATATTGATGTGGAATATGAAATGTTACATCCATTCATGTAAATTGATATGATATCCATATAGATAAAGCTCATTAATGCCAAGAATCACATAAAATTACACTATTTGAAGGATCACAAGATTTAAAAGAAGAACCTTCCCACAAAGATCAACAAGAAAAGAATTATAAAAAATTGATGTGATTGTGGTCCCATTATAAGTTTTCATTACTAACTGAACATCAAACTATTGATGTAATATGGTTATACCCATAAAAGTTCTTCGGAAATAAAATATTGGTTTTATCTAGAGTTAAATAAAACATTTTCTACATTAGAGTGGATGGTAAGTGTACCATTCACCACTTTATTATTGTAATCCATGTTGATGATAATGACAGAGATTTGATTTTCATTGGCTTTAGATTTAAGAGTTTATTGAAGTAGATCAACATCAATAACCCTTGGATTAGGGCATTATTTTTTATAATTCCCCATTTCCTTTCACTTTTAACATTGATGTGTAGGAGGTGCATTTCGTGTAGCCTTTTCTTTTCTCACAACATTTGTAATAATTTTTTCCATCACTTCTGCATTAAACTACATGATGACCTTATTTTTTTTAAAGGGTGGGGCCAAAGCCTCATTTTTATTATTAAACCAAAGCAAAGTCCTCTTTTAACTGGGTAGAAGAAAACCCATTACATAGCCCGAAGGCCCAGTGGGCTTGTAGCCCATTACATAGCCCGTAGGCCCAAATTCAAAGGCCATTTCACATTCCCTCCATGTTTCATTCTACGGTATGAGCATAAGGGAAAATTCATCTTCTTTGTCCTATGGTCTTTAAATTTTCTGTTGAATTACATTTTACTCTTCTTATCAAACCTATATGACTGATGGGTTACTCCAATATCCATCTCAACCTTGGGAGAACATAAAAATATTTCCTTGCATATATTGATGTCCCATAACGATAATTCCCCTTCATAGACTAGGTTTTAAGTAACTAAAGAATCATTCAATTTCAATCTCAGGTTGGATTATTTTTCTATAAGCATACCTTGAAAGTCTTGTAAAATTTTCTGCCTAGGTACCAATGAATTAATTATAATTTTTCTTATATTTAGTGAAATCGGTATCCATACTTTTTGAAGAATATATTTAATTTCTTTATTGAAATAAAATTACATAATTCGGAAACATGGATGTGGATGAGTAATATACCATAGTAATAATATACCTATAAACAATCTCAGATAAAAATGAGATTGTAAAATTATCTGTTAGCATTGGACTGATATGCTTCATATATACCTAAAACTCCTGTATAATAATTTGTACAATTTTATTGACTTGATCCAGAATAATATGAATTTCTATGATATAATATGTGATTTTATTATCATCCATTTTTTAATAAGATTTCATTGTCACACATTATTTGGATATTAATGAATTTATGTTCTTATGCATGTTCTGTCACATAAGATCTTATTACACATTTTGATTTACAGTTATATCATTTAAAAAATGTATGAGTATAATATATATTATATTTATTCATGCAATTCATTTATATAATCATTGTTTAATAATGATTAGGAAGAATGAATCACATCGCATTGTGAAAATGGTAGGTCGTACATACACAAGAGTGATGATATAATTCCCAAAATTGTTGAATGGTATTAATGTGGATGGTGTATAATATTTAAAAATTAGTAACATGTTAAAATATTCATTTATAGTAATTATTTAAATCATTATATCCATCCAAGTAAGGTGGTGGTAACAAATAAAATACATAATGTCATGGAGCTGGTAAGCTTTACATACACACACGTTGTGATTTCATTTTTAATAGGGAGGATAGAAAGTGAAAAATGTTTGTTTCATATTTATAATAACATACCATTATATGAGTGATACTAATGTTATTAATTTATAATGAAACAACTAATGTTGTGGAAGTAGAAGAAGAAATAAATTTGATGGAATTGGTAGATGGTATTACATCTTCCTCGACGTGCTTCCTCTAAATTTTTTCTTAGAGCATTAGAGAATTTATTTGAATATGAGAAGAACCTCTAGAATAAAAATAGTTGTGTTGATAAAGAAAAAATATAGGGGGTGTTTTATTATGAATTCCCAAAATTATGTTAATAGTTGAGGGAGGATGTTCCCTTTTATAATTGAGGTGTGGGGCACTTTTGTAAACTCCATAAATAATAATTGATAATAAAAAGAAACCCTACCCAAAACCTCCATAGTTCCCCATTTTCAAATAAGTGGTATAATAGTTTTTTAATCTCATCATGAATTTAATTTCAGACAACTTATTTGGAAATTTAAACCATATCATTTTAAATGAAACATAGTTTTTCTATTAAATTTAAATTTTGGAAATAACATTATAAAAAATTAATGGTTATCAATATTTACATATATGGTGTTAATGAACCATAAATATATATTTTATGAGATATTAGAGCTTATAATTATCATTTTGTAACTTTTAAATATTTTTTTAATTTTGAAATAATATTTTAATATTTTATTTTTGTAAAATATCAATAGTGTAAATTTTGACACTATTCAGTTATTTTAATTTAACTAAAATCCACACAGAAGTGAAATTAGAACATAAATATTTAATACACACCTAATGTGTCATTGTAAACTATAAAATTTTTGGAGCACATTGATTAGTTTATATGATATTTATTGTAATATTTTAAAAACAATTTGTTTGATATTTCAATTAATAAGATAATTTTTACATCACTATTGTGTCATCATTAATGATAGTTACTCAATATCTAAAAATTATAAATAAATTTACATGATGTAGGTTATTATTTTATATTTCCATAAAATATCTATAATCTAAATTATATCATAGTTACCATATATTAAAATTAATATAATAATATAAAAGGAGATTGTGACATTTTGTCAATTTCATTAGTTTTTGTTACATTCATTTCATATTCATAAGTATGTTGGAATTATGGGATTAAATTTAGAAATAAGATGGTAAGGTTTTAATTTAGTCAACCAAAAATATTTTTATTGGTGTTATGAATATTTTGAAATCTTATTTTTACCCTGAATTACCTGATTTACCATTAACCATAGTAATAAAAAACTTACCAATGTTACTATTATTAATGCCCAAAAATGAAAATAACCTATTAATAAAATTTGGACCTACTGATACCAAATATTTAATACAATTTTTTAATTAAAAATAGAAATTTTTCAGTAATTAATATAAAATTAATCTCATTGTTGAAATGAGGAAATGAGTTTTAGAAGTTAAAACATTGAAAACGATTGAAATGGTTTTACCTATGAATTCAATGTAAAATTAATTATAAAGACATAAATTATATATTCAAAAGAAAATGTATTCTATTTTTAATTTAAAACCATTAAATATTACAATTTATCTATATAAACTATCACGATGAATAATGTTATTTTTATTTAAAATTTAACGTATTTTTCCTATTCATCTATACTTGAATATTAAAATGAAAATTATATGAAATTCATCCAAATTAAATTTTTATATCCCGCTAAAAAATACAATGTTTATGATGTCATATAAAAACAATTAATGTGTCAAATTACTAATTAATAAGGGTTTTTCCATTTAAAGGTGAAAAATTAAACTACTTTAAAAAAATTGTTTTTTATATATCCATAAGAGTTTTATCCATACCATATGACAAAAATATCCTTTGGATGAATATAAAAAATATATTATTTCATTACAAATGTAATTTACTCAAATATAAAAATATATAATTGTTTTATATTTTTCATAAATAATATATCGACAAATAATTCACAATGCATTTTCCTAAATTAGTTATAATTATTCTCGCTAACTTAAGGGATATGTTATAACGTTAATTTTATAAAAAGGGAATTTTTCAATTCATTTACACTAATGATTGCCTGAAAAGAATGATTTTGATGGAAATAATTATTTTAAAAAAATATTTCATAAAAAAATCTAGGTGTTACAACAGTGTTTTCTTGACATAAAAATTAATTATGAAAATGAGGTTAATCTATGGAATATGTCCCAAGTTTCACAATGTATCACGTCAGAGAAAGAATCAAGAAATGTATATTTCTAAAAAAAATACAATTTCATGCTTAAAATTATAAATTGTATTGGATCTCCTCATGTAGATATAACTCTTACATGGTAGAGTAGAGGATTTTCCCAATTGTGATGTGGTTGGTCCCATGATTTACGATCTGGACATCACTATTTATCTCATAGGGGGCCGATTCAAGCCACACATAGATCTAGAAGGATCATGAAGTTTACCATCTTGTAGGTAGTACTTTGTGTATTTCACTTTGAAAATTAGTATCATGGCTAAGGAAAGGTGTAGAACATGTGCATCACCACATAGCATACTGGCGAAGAATCAAGACATAAATTCTTCTTAGATAAATCATGCAGTTTATTGTCATATGATTATCGCATCCTTTGTTCCTTTTAGGACCCAACATTCCAGACCATGAAAACCCAAATGTGAATTGATAAATCATTCAATTGTAGGGAAAAACATTACCAAAATCCCAAACCCATGAGAGTTGTGCTCTATTTGAGAAACCAGGTGATGTGAATTATTCTTTAACAACATAAGAAAAACATAAGTGAAGGATATTAGAATGTTAATTATGTGGTGGATGATCAAGGATATAGGGTCCATGAAGCACTACAAATCTCATTGGGATGAAAATGAAGCCATACGTAGTTCACGATAAGGTTCTGCATGTAGTTATGATCTGTAAACATGGAATGGGTGATTTTTAATTGTGGTTGGGCCCATGATAGGATATATGGGCATCAATTCATATCTAAAAAGAATGAGAATCAATCCATATATAGTAATTTTAATTCAGTGATGTTTAACGTCATGCTATATAGAGGAATATGAACCTAAGTGAAGTGATAAGAAAATTTTGGTATTTCACAAGAGTGAAATTCCGGGGGTCATTACATATATCATGAAAATGATAATAAAACAACAAAATGTTTTTGGATAACTTTTCTCCACATAAATATTTTTTGACATGGGGAAAAGGGGATTTGATAATTTCTAGTCTGATGTTTTGGCCTAAAAAATGAATTCTTAGTATCACCATCCATCCCATTATAATGAAAATAAATACATACAACCTGTAAAGGATCCCTCTGCAGTTATTATTCATGCACTGGAAAAGGAAAGGGGTTTTACTTTTCAAAATTTTAACTGGACCCTAGATTCAAGATTAGGGAAACACTATATATCTCAATTGTATGAGAATCAATCCACACGTTGTTATTGAAATTTTTCCTATGAATGTTTGATTCATACATATAGGGGGTAATGGGTTTTATATTATTGTCATGGTTGGACCCAATACAGGATATTCGGGAGTCACTACGAATCTCAATAGGATGTGAATCAAGCCATACAAAATTCATAAAGTCCCATGCACTTTAACTTCATGGAGTATTTACAATGACAAACTAACATTAAAATATATTTATATTGCAGCTAGACCTAATATAGGAAATTTTTCCATCTCTACATAACTCATATGGGTGAGAATCAATCCAAATGTAGTTCTTCACAATGCTTCCTTACCCCAACTACGTATTGATGTTGGGAAAAGGTTATAATATTTTCTAGAATAATGTTTGGGGCCAAGGCATCAGATGGTATGAGAATCATGTCATACATTTTGGAAGAGTTCCAAGAATAAATTTTGTTCATACACAAGGAAAGGGGAAATTTTTGCTTTATGGTCATGGATGGGCCTGAGATTGGTGATCTGGGCATCACTAAATATCTCATTAGAATGAAAATAAAGCCACACATAGTTCTTTAAAAGCCCCATATATAGGTTTGATTCATACCTATGAGGAGTAAATGAGGTTTTATTTTTAATTTTTGGCCGAACCTGAGATAAGAGACGTGAGCATCACTATGTGTCTCCATAAGATTAGAATAAAGCCACACATATTACTTGAAGGATGGTTTCATTGTATGTCTGATCCAATCATTGGAAAAAATGGGGAACAAGTTTCCCAAGGGAGTGGCAATGATGTAAGTTATGCTTACTCATGGAAGTTAGTAATCTTTTTGAGTGACCACAAGGAATCTGTACTCATGGTATTTAGTGATATTTCTTAAAATTATATGAGGGAGACTTTAACCATACAATTTACTGTCACGTCATGAGGACCAATAGTGATTTCCAGTTTTTGGTCGTGCAACTAGGACCTAATGCCATGCAATTCATCATCGTGAGTCAAGGATGATATTGATATGTAATTTAATGTCATGGAACATGGATATATATGGTTTTATGATGTTTAACATGCTCTATATAAGAATAAATATATGTGATTACAGATATTAATTATTCTAGATCCTTGAATCGGATAGAGTTGTATTGAGTTATAAATCCATTGAAATTATAGAATAAGATATATTACAAGGACCTAATGTACGGAGTAAGGTCCTTCACACTTTTTTTAAGAATTTTATGATTCGTTCCTTGTATCATTAGAATCATAAGTCCAATACCAATACCTCTTGGAGGAAACAACAGAGGAGGTATTTCTTATTGAAGGATCACACTATCTGATTCTGATAGACTTCCATTTGATTCCAGGTATTCAATCTTGTTTTATCCAGCCACACCAGGTCATCTAGTTGCTTTTATGATTTATCATATTTGGATATCTAATCCAAAATGGAAAGTTGTATTGATGGAGATAGAAACCCAATGGGTAAGACCACTTCTATTACTTATCTCAATGAGTACGGGGTTTCTTATGTTTCAATTATCCTTGTAATTTTATAGGCCCATAAGTCATGTAATAAAATTTCAGGCTAAGAATTTTATATTTATCCACCATTTTCTAAATTATGTTTGACTAGTTTGTTTTTATAGCCTCGATATATGTATTGTCCATGTATGATAGTGGGATTAATGGTTGGATTTGATATTTTATTCTAGATATAGCTTCTCTACCTCAATAGTATAGAAATTTGTATCATTGTTCATCAATATGGTATGAGGGACATGAAATATGGTAGTTATATATATTTTTATGAAGCTGAAAATGTTTTTCACATTTACTTAATTGAGATTTATTCCCTCAACAAATTTTGAGATGATAGTTGTATTAGTTAGGATGTAAAAAATATACTTAATCAAACCAACATGGTTTGGTCTAAAAACATTAAATCCCTCATGTGGATAGTGGCCATGAGTATTTGGATGTGTGTAGAAACTCTAGTGGGAGTTTAATGATGTAACATACCATGTAAGTAAAGAATTATGGATTTTCATATCTATGTCTATTTATGAAATATATTGTGTTTTAGTGGCTTAAAAAAAGAATAAATCCAATCTTAAGCATTGGATTCTCTAATATTTTTAAAAGATTTTTTTACCGCCTTTTGATGGAGAACCATTTTTAAATATTTATTTTGACAATTTTATAATCTCTATTTTTCAAAATAAACGTATTCTTTAGTATTGGGACATTGAAATTTACTTTGGATAAATTTGTTTTTCTAACGATGTTTATTTTTTAATGAATAGTGAAAAATTCTGCATTTTACATCAAAAATTCATTTTCATTTAATTTAATTATATGGTTATATTATATTTATAATTGGTTTTAAAGTGTAATTAGAATATATTTTTACCATTTAATCCAATGGTGGTCATTAGAATTAGTTTCACTTTGTAATTGGGCATAAACAAGTGTCAAAATTTTCATAGATGTTGTTTCAAAAAAACCCGCTATTTGTTTTGACAACTGGAATTATTTTAAAATTAATTATTGAAATTTATGTGTTTGAAATTTGGTAAAATTGATTCCATATTTCGAATCATAAGGTCAAAATTATGTAATTAATACTCTTTTTTTGACTTTATGAATAGTAATGACGGTAATTATCTTTAATTATCGTGATTAATTAGTAATCGGGTAGTTAAGGATAATAAAATAATATCATAATAATAAAAAATGACCCCAAAATGTGTCCTAAATCTAATTTTGTTTGTCATGTCAGACCATGGGATGCCTTGTGCCAAACATAGGGACCCCATGGAATCACTTTTGGTTGATAGGGACAATTTATCATTTTATTTTTAAAGAAATGAGAATAACACAAAAGTATATAACACCTAAGTAAAACAATTTTAATTTTGTCTATATAAATGATATCTTGGACTATAAATAGTAATTGGAAATATAAAATTATTTCCTACATCGTAGTTTTTTTATAATTTTTAGACATTAAATAAATTAAATTTTTTATGACACCATGATGATGCACTAATTACCTCATTAATGAATGATTTAAATAAAATGACAAGATAATGTAAAATATAATACATAAACATGTCAAAAACCTATTGGATGAGTATATTTATAACCCTTATCACTATATCCTTTAAATATATCAATGTGGGACCTTTAAAATCCAAAACACATTTTAATATAAAGTAACATTTCTTGACTTTCCAAGAGTGCCCCTCCCCCCTCTTATAAAAATCCCCCACCTATACCTCCTTACCCAAACTCTCAATCCATTGGATAAGCCCAAATATACTCATTTTATCTCTACACGTCCCTTTATTCATCCTAGAAGCCTTACCTTAGGCAGAAAGATCTTCAAGAAACCCTTTTGGTTCAAACCAAGAGGAGTTACCCGATTTAAAGGTAATGTCTTCACTTGTGTTCTTTTGTTTTATTTTTCTTATCCAACCCCCTAAAATCTTTTTATTCATTTATTTTGTAACAAAACCAGTATCTTAAATATACTAGGTTGTTTTTATGGGAATTATTCTAGCTACACTTACACACACCTTCGTCTAATGGTTAAATAACACACTGTTACTATGGATGGAAAATTTTTGCCTCATGAAACGACGATTGGTCAATATTATTTTACCACCTTTAATGGTGACCATTAATATGTAAATCTATTTATATATGATATATATTATTTTTATTTTTTATTTATGCTTCTTTATTTTTTATTTATGGCATACCATTATGGTTTCCATTATGGGTAAACACGATATCTTCATTTTAGGAAGTGCATACTACCGCACCCTCAAAGTGATTTGATTCATTCATTCCATATGTGGGACGTATAAAGGATGGAGTTAATGATATTATATATGATATTATACTATAATTATAATATACCTTTATATCATTATGAATTAATTCCATTAAATATGAAATAGAAATTAAAGTAGCATTCATGAGTATGTACAGTTTATCATCTCCAAGAACGGTGCATTTCGATTCTTACCTCTAAATGTTATTTAATATTATAAATGCATGTATATACTGGATATATATGATATATATGATATCTACATCATGATTATAATTCTAGATATAAGGTATATTTTACCAGATGAACAACTTGTAATTATAAGGAGTTTATTTTTGACTCAAGTACCAATGATCGACAAAACGACCGTTATTAACTTAAATAATTACATAGTGTTCATAACATGGTAATAAGTGATATAAAATGAATAATTAACTTGAAAAATGTTCTTAATAATGTAGAAATTAACATATGTTTATTATTCAGGAGATTAAAGAACGATCGAGTCAAGTCGGACATGAGGTATGGGACTTTGTCTCAATCTCCTTTCATTGAGGCATATTTTTTTTATACACAACTTTAATTTATACATTATATAAACCACTTTGAATTTTAAGTTTATTCAAAAGGAATATTTTTGTACTAATTGTTTTACTAAATGAAAAAAAAGGAATGTTTTGTATTACGTATGCGGTGACAACGACTTCTCCGCCGCCGTTACCATTATTTGAGTTTCGGCTTCCTATAAAAGCCATAACATTTTTAAAAAGATAAATAAATACCATGTTTTTATTTTCATTTATTTTGGTATTGAAAATTGTTTTGATATTGTTTTTATTATATCAATGCTTTATTGATATCTTTTTATTGAAATGTGGAAATGTTATGTTCTCTTTGTGCATGTTTTACATGATACGATTATGTTATGGTTCATTGGAATTGTTCATGAAGCCAGGTGGTTCCATGATAAACTAAGGGCGGGTGAGCCCGTGATATCTCTCCAATGAATTATGTAATGTGAAGGGGTTAAACGCTACTATTTCTCCGATGATATTTTTGTAATATACTGTGATGGGTATTCCAAACGTAACCATGAGGGTTACTCCCAACATAAAAATGTTATGAATGCCTCAAGTTACCTTTGTGTCTTATGATTTCTATGATTTATTCATGATTTGATGAGATATGTTAATGTTCTTTTGTTTTATGAGTAAATTATGATTTCATTAATTAATATGTATACATGGACTAATGTTTTCATTTCGTACTTTTATATACCATAATGATCTTTTTATGCTCATCCCAAATTTTTGAAATGTTTTACACAGGTAAAGGGAAATGTAAATGATGTGATGATAGTGTCAAGGAGGTGTCATGAAATAATCCATGTTTTGTTTTAAATATGTTTCCTTTTAATTGAAAAGTGAATTTTGTATTTAATGTTACCACCTTGTTTAAATGTGGAATGTAATGCATGATTTATGATCTAATTCTCTAAAACTCTAAACCTAAAAAAGATCATCAATGTGTAATCTTGTAATAACTAAAGATTAAGTAATTTTTAATTCTGGGGCCTTATAGTTTGTATCAAAGGTCAGTTTAGATAACTTTAGGAGTTAGAATTCTATAAAATGATTATGCAAAAATATTGTTCTTATGGTCAAATTGAAATGATATAGCATTTGAAGGTTACCATGTTGCATCATCTAAGACATGTTTGTTCAGAATGGTTTTCCATAGAGGAAATAGGGAAGCAGTGCTTGGAAGGAATACATAAGGAAATGACCTTTCGAATCAGCATCCTGAGATGGTTGGAATTGGAACTGAACAGTTTGTTGTAGTAATGGTGCAGTTGACTCAAGCGATAAATGGTGGTGGTATCCATACACGAGATCAGCCAGATCAACTGCAGAGGAACATGTCAGTGGGGGAAAATTTCATGAGCCAACATCCTCCATCATTCACAGGATCATATAAACATGTTCTAGATGAATGGTGGATTAATGCACTAGAGAAGATTTTCTATGTCATGGGGTGTTCAGACAATCAAAAGGTTAGACTTGAAATTTTCCGTTTGGAGGGTGGAGCAGATCAGTGGTGGTCGATTGTTAAAAATATCAGGGATGCTGATGAGATTGATTCTCCTGACTAGGATGAATTTAAAGGTATGTTTCTTGAGAAATATTTTCCTAAGGCTATTCGACATACGATAGAAAAACAATTCTTGTAATTGAGGCAAGAGGACGACTCGCTGGTTGCTTATGAAGAGAGGTTCACTCGATTGGCATGGTATACTCCAAATTTTATCCGAGACCTTTATAGTAAAATCATTTGTTTTTTACTTAGTATTAAAGCCAAAATATCAAAGGGCATTAGCTTCTCGCGAGTGAAAGAGTTTTAAAAAGCTTTTTTGATGTGTTAATAAGGTGAAAATGGAGTTTTCCGATGATAAAGTGTTCTATAACAACCAATAGAAGAAGAGACCGAGGTGGCAGGAGAAAGGGAAGAATTATTCAAAAAGGTCTGATGGTAAGAAAACTAAGTTTCTATTTTGTGATAAATGTGCTAAAAGGCATGCTGGGGAACGTCTTCTGAATTATGGAAAGTGCTACCGATGTGGTAAGATGGGACAAAAGGCTCGTGATTGCACTGAAAATGATCAGGGTGATGGTAAGACCAAATTTGATTTACAGTTAGTGAAAATTTTCAAGTGCAATGAGATGGGTCATTATGAAAATGAGTGTTCGAAAATGATCTCAAATAATGGAAGTAGTCAAACTACAAGAAAAAAGGAGAGGTGAAATCCTTTTCAACTACTTCCACAGATATTGGGCCAACAAATGAAGTGGTATCAGGTACATTGTTTGTTTTCTCAGATTATGCTAATTTGATGTTTGATTCATGGTCTACATTTTCTTTCAACTATGAATTTTTTTTTTAGTAAATTGGGAATTCAATCTCAATAAATGGCTCCTGAACTTTTGGTAAAAACACCTGGGGGAAATGTTGAGGCAAAAATAATTTATAAGAGTCTTCCTATCCTTATCCATGGAAAGAACGCACTTGAAAACCTTATTGTTTTACCTCTAGTAGAGTTTTATGTTATCCTGGGAATGGATTGGCTCACTGTTTACCATGCTAAGATTGATTGTAGAGCTAAAGAAGTATCTTTTTAGAAATACTTTCAGTTTGTGTACAAGAATGAATCCTTACTATTGATAACATATCAAGAGGCTGAGAAACTTTTAAAACATGGAAATGAATGTTACCTTGAACATATTCTCGAAAACAAAGGAACCATTCAGATTAATGATGTGATAGTGGTAAATGTTTTTCCTGATGAGTTTCCTGGATAATACCAGATCAGGAAGTTGAAATTACTATTGACTTAGTTCCTGATGATAATCCAATTTCAAAACACCCTTATCGAATGGATCAAATTGAACTTTTAGAGTTGAAGGAGAAATTTCAAGATTTATTAGAGAAAGGTTTCATTCGACATAGCACATCACCATGGGGTGATCCTGTCTTATTTCTTAAAAAGAAAGATGGTTCAATGAGACTTTGAATTGATTATAGATCCTTGAATAAAATCATTGTGAAGAACAAATATCCTTTGCCTCATATAGATGATTTTTTTTATCAGCTCCAGGGATCTCAGTATTTTTTAAATATTGGTATGTGATTAGGGTTTCATCAGTTGAAGGTAAAGGAAGAAGATGTTCCGAAAAATTCATTTCCTACAATATATGGCCATTATTTATATTTAGTAATGCCTTTTGGGTTGACCAATTCACCTACTGTATTCATGGACCTTATGAATTGAATTTTTCATGAGTTCTTGGAGAATTTTGTGGTTGTTTTCATTAATGATATATTAGTTTTTTATAAACGTAAATATGAACATGAAAGTCATTTAGGGGTTATTTTTTAAACCATAAAATAAAATAAATTGTCTGGGAAATTTAGCAAGTGTGAGTATTTGTTGCAACAAATTTCCTTCCTTGGTCACATAGTTTCTAAAGATGGAATAACTTTTGATCCATCAAAAACTAAGGTTGTTGAAGAATTTCCATGACCCAAAAATGTAACCAAGATTCATAGTTTTCTTTGTTTGGCAGGCTATTACTAAAGTTTTGTTAAAAAAATTCACTTTAATCTAGTCCAATGACTAAGCTAACTCGTAAGAGTGTTAAGTTTATCTGGACAGAAGAATGTGATGATTGTTTTCAGGAATTGAAAAGATGATTAGTGGATTCTCCAGTTTTGGAACTACCTTCCAAGAATGGGGAGTTTGTTATCTAAAGTGATGCTTCATTAAAATAACTTGGTTGCATCCAAATGCAGAATGACCAGAAAATTGCTTATGCTTCACATTAGTTGAATGCTCTAGAGGTACATTACCATACACATGATTTGGAATTAGTTGTTGTTGTTTTCACTTTAAAATTTTGGAGTCATCATGTGTATGTTTTAAACTATGAAATATATACAGACACAAAAGTTTAAAGTATATATTCACTTAGAAAGAATTTAACATGATACAGAGGAGATGGCTAGAATTAATCAAGGATTATGATTGTAAAATTCACTACCATCTGGGAAAATCAAATAAAGTGGCTGATTATTTGAGTCAAAAATGTAATGCATCATTAACCATGTTACATTTGGAACGTGATCCTTTGGTTAAGGATTTGATGAAAATTGGCATAGAAGTAGTTGGTGTAGGATTTTCTTCTATTTTGTTTCAGGTATCAGTGAAATCTTCTCTATCAGATAGAAATAAGCAAGCACAGAAGCAAGATAGTGAGTTGCAGAAAAATGTAGATCTGTTTCAGAAGGGTCAGTTGCCTAAATAAAACATTGATAATGAGTGTTTTTTGAGATTTGGGAAGATATCGTGTGTGTAGTGTGATTCACAGTTGAATAAGGGGTTGTTATGTGAAACTCATTGTTCTCCATCTTCATTTCATCCAGGCAGTACTAAGATTTATAGAGATCTTCTGGAGTACTACTGGTGGGATGGAATGAAAGGAGATATTGCTGATTTAACCGTGAAGTGTTTGACTTGTCAACAGGTTAAAGAAGAGTGACAGTTACCGAAAGGGAAGATTCAACCTTTACCAGTACCAGAGTTGAAATGGGAGAATATATCCATAGACTTCGTTGATGGATTACCGAAGATACCTCGAGGTAATAACACAATATTGGTTATTGTTGATCGCTTGACTAAATCTTCTCATTTACATGCTATACGAGATACGTTTTCCCTATATCATCTTTCTCGTTTGTATCTTAAAGAGATATTCATGTTACATGGATTTCCCCTCTCCATTGTATCTGATCATGATCCCAGGTTTACATATAACTTTCGGAAAGGCCTTCAGAAGTTGTTGGGTACTGAATTAAATTTTAGTACACCTTTTCATCCTCAATCAGATGGGCAATTAGAATAAACAATTAGGACTTTGGAGGATATTCTACATTCTTGTTCTATAGATTATCAGGGACGTTGGGACCAACATCATTCTTTATTTGAGTTTTCTTATAATAACAGTTTTCATTCTAGTATACAGATTGCACCATTTGAGGCATTATATGGGAAGCGGTGTCGAACTACAACTTTTTGGGTTGAAGTGGATGAAAGGAAGTTAATGGGACCAGAATTGGAAGAAGAGTTGGTAGAAAAAGTTCAGCTGATACAGAAACACATGAGAGTAGCTCAGAGCAGGCAAAAAATTTATGCGGACAATAGGAGAAAGGATCTCTCTTTTGAGGTAGGTGATCATGTCTTCCTCAAAGTTTCACCATGGAAAAGAGTGATGTGGTTTGGTAAGAAAGGAAATCTGAGTCCAAGGTTCATTGGACCATATTAAATTCTGGAGATAGTTGGATCAGTTGCATACTGGTTGCCTTTACCTCCGAGTTTATCCTAGGTACACAATTTTGTTCATGTTTCAATGTTAAGTAAGTAAATTCCAGATCCATCTCATGTATTGAGTCCACAGGTAGTTTAGCTGGACGAGAACCTATCTTATGAGGAAAAACCGGTCCAGATTCTTGACCATAGGGAGAAATTGTTGCGGAATAAGGTGATTCATCATATAAAGGTTTTGTGGAAAACCCACATGATGGAATAAGCAACATGGGAATCTGAAAATGCAATGGGGGATAAATACCCCCACTTATTTGAAGTAAATAAATTGCAGGGACGCAATTTTCTAAAGGGGGGAAGGATGTAACATCCCATTTATGTAAATAATTATGGATTTTCATATCTATGTCTATTTATGAATTAGATAGTTTTTTAGAGGCTTAAAATGAGATTAAATCCAATCTTGAGCATTGGATTCTCTAATATTTTTAAAATATTGTTTTACCGCCTTTTGATGGAGAACCATTTTTAAATCTATATTTTTACAATTTTATAATCTATATTTTTCAAAATACACTTATTCTTCAGTATTGTTACATTGAAATATACTTTGGATAAATTTTTGGTATTTTTCTGACAATGATCATTTTTTAATGAATAGTGAAAAATACTGCATTTTACTTCAAAACTGCTTTTTCATCTAATTTAATTATATGGTTAGATTATCTTTATAATTGGTTTTAAAGTGTAATTAGAATATATTTTTACCATTAAATCTAATGATGGTCATTATAATTAGTTTCACTTTTGAATTTGGAGTAAACAAGTTCCAAACATTTCATAGATGTTGTTTCAAAAAACCCACTATTTGTTTTGACAACGAAAATTATTTTTAAATTTATTATTGCAATTTTTGTGTTTCAAATTTGGTAAAACAGATTCTATATTTGGAATCATAAGGTCCAAATTATGTAATTAAGACTCTTTTGTTTTTGGATATTTTGAATAGTAACGACGGTAATTATCTTTAATTATCATGATTAATTAGCAATCAGGTAGTTAAGGATAATAAAATAATATCATAATAATAACAAATGACCCCAACATGAGTCCTAATACTACTGGTTGTTTCATGGTCAGCCATGGGATGCCTTGTTCCAAACTTTTGGACCTTATGGAATACTTTTGGGTGATAGTGACACTTTATCATTTTATTTTTAATGAAAGGAGAATATCACAAAAGTAAGTAATACCTAAGTAAAACAATTTAAATTTTTTCTACATAAATTATCTATTGGAATATAAATAGTAATTGGAAAGCTAAAAAGATTTCCTACATCATATAATTTTTTTATTATTTTTAGAAATTAAATAATTTTAATATTTTATGACACCATGATGTTGTAGCGATTACCTCATTAATGAACGATTTAAATAAAATGAAAATATAATATAAAATATATGACATACACTTTTCAAAAACCTATTTGATTAGTATATTTAGAACCCTTATCACCTTATCCAGGAAATATATCAATGTGGGACCTTTAAAATCTGAAACACATTTTAATATAACGTAACATTTCTTGAATTTCCAATAGTGTCCCTCCTCCCTCTTATAAAAGGCCCCCAACTCTACCTCCTTACACACACCTCTCAAACCATTGTCTCCAACAAACTCTACTAATTTTATCTCTAAAAATCCCTCTCTTAATATTATAATCCTTACCTTAGGCAGAGAGCTCTTCAAGAAAGCCTTTTGGTTCAAACTAAGAGGAGTTACCCGATTTAACGGTAATGTCTTCACTTGTGTTCTTTTGTTTTATTTTTCTTCTCCAACCCGCTAAACTATTTTTATTAATTTATTTCATAACAAAACCAGTATATTCAATATTCTAGGATGTTTTTATGAGAATTATTCGAGCTACACTTACACACACCTTCGTCTAATGTTTAAACAACACTATATTTCTGTGGATGACGAATTTCTGCCTCACAAAACAATGATTGTTCAATATTCTTTTAACACCTTTCATGGTAGCCATTAATATGTAACTCTATTTTTATATGATATATATTATTTTTATGTTTTCCTTATGCTTATGTATTTTTATATGGAATACTTTTATGGTTTCCATTATGGGTAAACACGATATCTTCATTTTAGGAAGTGCAGACTACCTCCCCTCAAAGTTATTTGATTCGTTACTACCATATGTGGGATGTATAAAGGATAGAGTTAATTATATTATATATGATATTATACTGGAATTATAATATACCTTTATATAATTATTAATTCATTCCATTAAATATGAAATAGAAATGAAAGTAGCGTTCATGCGTACGTATGGATTAGCGTCTCCATGAACGGTGCATTTCATTTCTTATCTCTAAATGTTATATAATATTATAAATGATTGTATATACTAGATATATATTATATATATTCTATGTACATCATGAATATAATTCTGGATATAATGGATATTTTACCACATGAACAACTTGTAATTATAAGGAGTTTATTTTTTACTCAAGTACCAATGATCGACAAAACGACCGTTATTAACATAAATAATTAGATAGTGTTCATAACTTGGTAATAAGTCATATAAAAGGAATAATGATCTGGAAATAGTTTCTTAAGCATGTATAAATTAACTCAAGTTTATTATTCAGGAGATTAAATAACGATCGAGTCATGTCGAACACGAGGTATGGGACTTTATCTCAATCTCCTTTCATTGAGGCATATTTTGTTTTATACACAACTTTATTTTATACGGTGTATAAACCCTTTTAATTATACATTTATTTAAAATGAATATTTTGGTAATAAGTGTTTTACTAAATGACAAAATGAATGTTTTGTATTACGTATGGGGCGACAATGACTTCTCCGCCACCGTGACCATTATATGAGTTTCAGCTTCCTCTACAAGCCAAAATTTTTTTAAATGAAAAATAAATACCATGTTTTACTTTCCTTTTATTTTGGTATTGAAATTTTTTTTAATAATTTTTTTAATATATCAATGTGTTATTGATATCTTGTGATTGAAATGTAGAAATGTTATTTTTCCTTTATGCATGTTTTATGTGATATGACTATGTTATGGTTCTTGGGCATTGTTTATGAAGACAGGTGGTTCCGTGATAAACTATGGGCGAGTGAGCCCGTGATATCTCTCCAATGAATTGGGTAATGCTAAGGGGTTAAATACTAAGTTTTCTTCGAAGAGATTTAGGGAATATACTATGATGGGTATTCCAAACATAACCATGAGGGTTACTCCGTACGTAATAATGTCATGAATGCCTCAAGTTACCATTATGTCTTATGATTTCTATGATTTATTCATGATTTGATGAGACATGTTAAAGTGTTTATGTTTTATGAGTAATGTATGATTTCATTAATTCTTATGTATACATGGACTATTGTTTTCATTTCGTACTTTTATATCCCTTACTGAGCTTTTTATGCTCATCCCAAGTTTTTGAATTTTTTTTCACTGGTCAAGGGAAAGGTAAATGATATGACGATAGTGTCAAGGAGGTTTTAGCAAAGAATCCATCTTTTGTTTTAAATATGTTTCCTTTGATGGGAAAAGTTAATTTTGTCATTAATGTAACCACCTTGTTTAAATGTGGAATGTAATACATGATTTATGATATAATTCTCTAAAACTCTAAACCTGAAAAGATCATCAATGTGTAATATTGTAATAACTCAAGATTAAGTAATTTTTAATGTTGTGGCATTATAAATGAATTTGGAATTAACTAGATAGGAATTAAATTTCATAGTGAACTGAATTAAATCTTGAGACATCAATGTCTAGAAGTATCAAAGCTTTCAGATTTGATCAGAAACCCTATACCTTGATTATCTGGAACTATAGGATCCTTCTTGTACTTCTTACATAACAACTATTGTATCCTATCCGTCAAAATATTTGAGAAGAACTCAAAAAACTCATTTTTAGGGGACCATTCAATGATTTCGGCCATCATTAAGAGTGAAATTGACCACTCATCAACAAATTTTTCCTTTCCCTACTCTATTAGGTAGAATTACTATGTCTTGGAAATATTCCATGATAGGTGTCATCCATATTGTGGTAGGACCATATGGATTGATAATAGGGCTAATTTCATTAATTCCTTATTTTTTAATTTAAAAATGTGAGACCATGTGATGATGGGAATGATGATGGTTTTTCATCCTGATTTGGATCTTCTAGGGATGTGGCTATATGTTCCGATGAATAATCATAGGGGTTTTATGATTGTGAAATTAAAGACAATGTTTTATAGGAGTAAAATTATTCCATTAACAATCAAACATAACCATAAACAAGAATTAGTTCCTCTTATCTGATAGAAAAATCCTAATTCATTTTCTTGATTATATTTATGAATCACTCTACACCTTTATGTGGTTAACGTGTACTTGTATCGCCAATTCTAGTCACGAAATGGGATCCTCATATTCATCCACTTTTTTGGAACCACATTAACATAATAGGATATAGTATGGGAACATTTCCTTCTTATGGGAGATAATCATAATTCCAAACCAATCTTTTGTGAGGTTAGTGTCTTCAATTATTTCCCCCTTTGACTCATGGATGCATCGCTAAAATACATTTCCCATGTTTTGGGGTTTTCTTAAATACAGAATATTTCTTCATTAGGATGTTCTTTATTTTAAGACATATCTTCTAAAAATGGGTGTTTAGTAAGGATTTCATCAAAGGCCTAGTCTTTTACTACAATTTGAGGCCCAAAATGTATATCAAATTGTAGTAAATTAACTGGCCACTATTCCAGACATCCAGTCAACGTTAAATGACTAAGGATAAATTTTACAGAGATACTATAAGAGACCATGTGGACCTCATGATGCTATTTATAGTTCCTCATCTTATGAACCATGAATATTAATACCACGATGGTCTTATTAATATTTAAATATCGAGTCTCTACATTGATGATTGTTTAATTGAGATAATAATGGTAGTTTTGATTCCAAACATCATTGTTTTATACAAGGAATGTTCCTAGTGATCGCTCTAACACTATCACGTAAATAAAGAATAGATTTCTATAAACATGTTTCATCAATATTTGTGGGATCAAGAGGTATTTATTTAGGGTAAAAAATGATTCTTGATAGTAATTGGTCCATAGATATGTAACCCCCTTCCTCATTAATTTGGTGAAGGGTAAACCTTTTCCAGTGAGGTTGGAAATGAAGCGTAAGATGTAGGGAAATTTTCAATTCATTTCTCTCAAAACATTAATTTTTTGAAGATGTAACATTATATATATTGCTTTAGTCTTCTCAGGATCAACTTCAATGTTGGGATGGTGTAAAATATCCAAGAAAGTTTTCATCGATTACCTCGAATACACATTTTACGGGGTTCATCTTCTGATTATGTTATCAAAACATTCTAAAGAAGGTTTCTTGTTCATCTAGATGGTTTAGAAATTCTTTAGACTAGACCAATCGATGAAAAACATTTCTGATAAAAAAACTACCCTAATAAGGGTTTGAATATGTGATGATAACCCATTTATATGGTGAACTATCATTCTTCGGGCCAAAGGTAATTAACTAATATAAAAATAATCACCAATGGGATCTAAAAGCTATGGATTATTCGTCTTCTATGGCCATCTAAATTTTTCAGTACCCTAAATAACCATCCATCAAGGAGAGGGCCGAGTAATTGGTTGTTGCATCAATCAAGATATTTATGATTAGGACTGGGAAGTAATCATTCGTAAAATTCAGGTTTAGATCTAAGAAATCAATGAGAACTCCAATTTTCTTGTTTTACATTTTCATTTGGACAATATTGGAAATCCATTTTGGATATTTCACCTCTCGGATGAAGTCGACTTAGATGATATTTTCTACTTCTGCCTCAATTTTTAAGTCATGAGTTAGGTGTGTTATACTTTCTAACTACTGGTATCACCAATGATCTTCTAGAAAACCAAATTGATGGGTGGAAACATTGGGATGAAGGCCTAGAATCTCAGTTTAGTTCCATGAAAACAAATCCTTGTGATGATTTAGTAGTGAATTAGAAATATCATGTTATTTATAGGTCATGGACACACTAATCATACTGGGGAGTGGATATTCAATTGTACCATGATTTATTTATCTTATTTCATCCACTATGGTGGAGATTCCTTCATCAAATGATGGATCGGAATCCCTAAGATGTTATTCTTTTTATTCATCATCATGCATTACTAATTTTGATTCCTCTTGGGGATGAGATGATAAAAAAGTTCCTTGAAGGGATGAGGGGTGAAACAATTTGGACATCTTTAGGATGAGGCCATAATTTTGAACTCACTTGCTAGTATGGAGCCTTCTTAGGGCCCTAAGGGAAAATGAGGTATTTATAATAACTCTCAAAACATTCTCCTATAGTCATGGAGGCTTCATCTAGAACGTATAACATAACTGGTATTTATTGAAGCTCAGGTACTGAAATGAAGAAATTTTCATTTGTGTTTTTTCCATCACTTTGAGAGTTGATAGATTCTCCAGTTCCATCAAGATAAACTATTGTGATTCAAATTATATAATATGATTAATTAATTTATGAATTCAAGTCTACCCATTCAAAATGATTAATAGTAATCATATATTCTACATGGAGCTACTTGAAAGGGTTAGTATTGAACATCCACAATCTATTTGGGGCATGGATTTGCCTGACATAATTATCCATCGATTATTTCCCTTCATTATGATAGAATCCTACACCAATGTACTATTTTGACATGATTTTAGTGGGGTACTTTTTCTATAAAATTTAATAATTTGATTATTTATAGAATATTTGAGACATTGACGGTATGATGAAGGAATGGATTCTTACTGATATATCCATGGTCTTCCCTGTATAATATTGAATGGTGTATCCTATGGAACCACCATATACCCTGAGTCGGAAACATACTCCTTGAACTGAGTTTCTAGTGTGATATCATTGAGAGGCTATTCTACATTCCTATAAAAACCTTACAAAATCAAATTGGATGGAGACAATTGATACTCATTGAAACCTAATTGATGAAGTATATGTACTGGGTTGAGTTTGACTCCTAAGACATTATCTATGAAGGCTCTTCAGATATCAATGTCGTTTATCATTTTAGATATATACGATGATATGACATATCCATAAATCACAACAACCTCATCCTGGTCAATGAAGGATATAACTTCATAGAATTCCACATGATCATTCTCTTCAAGATATACTTCTGTAGTTGTGACATCAACTTCCAATTCCCAAGGTCATTACAATTCCTCAATGACTGATTCTTGGAGGCCATTTTATAGACTCGGGGAATCAACTATTGATAACATCGTCAAGAATTGGGATACTTTCTTCAAGAAAAGATAATTTCAATCGAATGGTTTTTCAGTTGAAGAATGAATATTCTCTTTTGTAGTCACATTAGGAGATGATATTCCTAATGTGGATGAGTCATCCCTTGGGATAGGATATGGAATTGTTCCTTTTCCTATTGGATTATAGAGATTGGTTCTACCTAACTATTTATGAGGTGGTGTAATATACACTGACCATTATTCCAATATGATCATGTTAGGGAAGACCCTATCATGCACGGAGGAAGATATCTCTTCAACCCATTAAGCTCTATAGAATATTTCCCATGAAATTCATCTACATAAACTATTCGATTTGCAGTTTTGATGACGTGGAGGTTCCTAGCAGGACCACTTCTTCCCATTTATCCTCATTCATGGAGATCTATTCTCCCTGTTACCGTCATGTGTTGGGAAATCATGTTCATAATATGAATAATTATTTGAGAAGGGATCCATAAATTAAATAACATTAACATAACCAATGATCAACTCCTCATCTGATAAAGAATCTTCTTGGGGGTTCGAATCTTGTAGTTATATATGGGGGGTTCCCGTGCTTTAGGAATGTTTGGCATGAAATATGCTAAGGTCAGAGAAAACATTGTCCTTGAAAGGAGATCAAATTTTTTTGTTTTCTACTTAAGCTTCTATCCATTTAAATTTTTATTATTGGTCTTCATAGGATTAGGCTTTTGATGAACCCCTATTTACTATAGATATAGGGGTTGAAGGAAAATTATTTTTTAAAAACTATGCTCAGAGAATAGAATAAGTCTAGTTGATTATTTTCCTAACCATCTAGTCTCTAAACATCTGCATAGTAATTCTTCTAACGTCTTTCCATTCACCTTCAACTTCTGGATTGCTGGTATAATCTCAAGCTACATGAGATGGATAAATTTTCTGTTTCACTTACCCATAATCCCAAATAATTTTTATGTTGTATTTGAATTCAAAATCATTCTAGATTGGGTTCCCCAACATCTAATGGAATGTGGAAATTTTTTGGAAATCTTCAACACCTTATTTGACTGGCTTCTAATACTTGGGAACTAAAAATTGTTTTTTTATAATGCTGAGATGATGTAACCAGGGACATTATCATTTAGAAAGGAATAAACCTAGTTTTTTATCTCCTCATTCTATCTCCACCAATGATATTTTTGATCATATAGATGATATAGTCTTTTATTCTAATGTTATGGAGGTGGAGTCCAATTGTATGGTGCATGCTTGGATGTAGGCAGTGTTATAGTTTCCTTATTAAGTGTATTTATAGTAGCCTCTACATTTCTTTACCACGTTCCCTGAGATACTGGAACCACTAGATACATTTATTTGGTCTCTGAAATGGATTATTCAACCTATTGAGAAATTGAGGAATGATTCCAAAATAATCATGTTTATTTTATATGGATCAATGGTGTGTGAAACTCATCACAAATATTTTCTATATAGATATTCAATAACTCTTTTTATGAGAGTGGTAGGTTAAAGATTTATGTCATTCCTTTTCACAAATAAATGAAATCTAAGATCACTTTATTAGTTATTTATTTACAGTATATATGCTCTAAGATTGTTGTCTTATATAGCATTGAGATGAACTGGAATATGATCTTCTGACTGAGAACATCCCATCCAATAATTGATGGAGACTGAAAATCATGTATCAAACAAAATTAGGTCCCTTCAATGATTACATGAAGCATATTATTTTCACTAATTCCTTTTGATAAATGGTTCCCATCAAATGATCACAGTGAGAGAAAAAATTCATAAAGTACTACTCCTGATCTCTTGAGCATTTGAATACAGTAAATGTGGGATTTCAAAAAATTAGCGGGGGAGGAGGTGGATCATCCATTCAAGGTATAACTTATTTTCTTCCGGTACTAGGGAGTTTCATTAATAGAAAGCTTCTAATCGATCTATCAGCGATTCAATTGTTCTCATAATCATTCTAGAAATATTTTTCTGAGTTGGGACCAGAATAGGTGTTCCATCTAGAGAGATAATTGGTGTAGTGACATGTAAGAAAATTGGTTCTGTCACTGCACGAATATATCATGGATAACCCATACGGGTAGGCTCACAATGATTTGCATGACCCTATTCCAGTTGGTCCTTAAATTTATGAAAATCATGGTCTTTCTCTGTGGTTGTGAAAAATCATCTCCATTGGGGTGAATCAACATGATGTGAATGTTAAAGATCAACTTGCGGGTAATATCTTTTAGTTATTCTACATCAGAGTAACTCTGTATTCAGTCATCTCAACTCTTTTATCTCCTCCTCATAATGAGGAAAAAATTTCCTCTAATGAATGTGACTTACCCTCTCTAGGGGGAAGGTCAGACATAGACTTACTCATACCATTTTCCATATTAGGGTTTTTTGAGGAGGTAGAGGTTGATTATTTGAGGGAACACCCAAATTTAGGTTAGCCCTCTAGTTCAAAGTATCTACACCGCATGCATTCATCTCATTGTGGATCGTATCATTAACTATAACGTCTTCTTAAAACATTGAAGAATTGTACTTAGGTTCTGTGGGGAGTTTCTATGATAAAATTGATGTCCTTTACTAGTTTATAATTAATTTTTGAATTATATCTATCTCTCTGAGAGATCAACATTATATATATCCAACATGATATTGTGTCACCTTTTATTCAGTTTCATATAAACGTTTTGGAGGAATGTTACCCAAAGGGAATACCCTGATAGATTATTTCTACATGTAAAATATAAATGTACTATAGGATGGAATGGGATGAGCTAAGAGATTTTATATCCTATCTTCTTCCCTAATTGGGAGAAAATTTATTCCTACTATGAAGGGGATTGTTGAGGTGGAAAAACCACTATCCCAACAGTTCAGGGTTGTCCCTACTCTCCTTGCACAACCCTTCTTACCCTATTTGTTGGATCTAAGGGTTGGGTTAAAAAATCAGCCAGCCAAGAAGGTTGGGGCCGTTCTTGAACATTTGTTGTTGATATTATACTATCTAATCTTTTGATTATACATATTGTTGTACAAATGTGGGTTGGGTGAATTTTTTGACACTCACTTGAATTTCATATTTTGGAAGACCGTTGTATTATTTATGAAGTATTAATAATTTAACGACAGAAATTATCTATCCCAGATTCGTTCTAGATGTTCTATGATGCTTGAAACAAAAGTATCTCAGAATCCTGCTCTCTTCTAGCCTAGCATCACTGAGAGTCAGTTAGGGAATGTTCTTATTTATCAAATATTCAGTCATGAATGGATTTTTTTTTATTTTTTTCAGCCTGGGGAAATTTCATTCTATGATTCCACCTTTTAAATGAATTCCTTACTTTAGAGTGTAGTGAAATTAAATTATACATGTAAAACCCACCCTTATATACAGACACTAGATGGGGTATATTTTGTTATCTTCCACAACCTCATTAATTCATTAAGACATGCACTTTGAATGGATCCATCCTTATTCTCAATCAATGGATATCAGTAACTCATGGGAGATGCCAAGTCAATTTGGCATTGTAACCCTTCTATTAGCATAAAGTGATTTTGATACACATTATAGGGAAATACATTTACTTTTAGTTACTGAACATTTTTACATATGTTGTAGTGGATGTATAGTGTTGGGAAAAAATCCCTCAAGGTATCATTGAAGCCTTTTTGAGGTGATTGTGTTTGTTGACAAAGTGGACATCTAAGTTGTGATTGTTGACAAAGAGGATTTCATGATGGAATGTCGAGTTCAAGAGCTGAGGTCAACGATCCATGTTTGATTCAAGAACGTCGATAAAAGGAATGGATGATCTGGAGGCGGTACAAAAGAACAGATACAAGGTGGCGCCGTTTTCCAGTGTTTGCCAAATTTTTGGGCCTGAAAATCGGCAAATGAAGAAAAGTGATTTTGGCAAAGGGACTTGCGCGCCGCGAACATGGTGTACAGGAAACTTGCGCGCCACATGTTTTTCAAGATCAGAAGATCAAAATATGGCTAAGGAAATAGGATCGCGCAAGTTTGGGAGTTGGTCGCGCAAGTATCTAAAGGAGAGGAGACTTGCGCGCCGAAATTGGGTCGCGCAGGTGACTTGCGCGCCGTCGCGCAGGGTGGTCAGATTGCCTATAAATACCGGACCACCCCTCCTCATTTCTCACCGGAGTTCAAGACGAGAGCTCCCGTCACGCAGGTGTGGTGGTCGCGCAAGTGGTGTGTGTGGTCGCGCAGGTGGGACTTGCGCGCCAGTGGTTGAAGTTGTGCGCCGGTGTTAGAAGTTGCGCGCCGGTTTGCAGTTGCGTGCCAATAGTGGTTTGGGCGTAAAGGGAAGAGAGTCGCACAAGTTTGGAGTTGAGGAAGCTTGTGTCGCGAAAGTGTCAGAGGAGGACTTGCGCGCCCGTTGTGACTTGCGCGCCGATACTTGCGCGCCGAGGTTGACTTGTGCGCCAAGTAAGGTTTTGTTCCCGCAGTGATTTTCAGACTGTGTGGAAGCTGGAAGCTTGCCCGATACCTTCGGTGCAAAGAGATATTCATCAACGGGTGAAAGTTAAACTTCAACAGAGCATCTACATACAAGAGAAGATGCATTCTTTCAGGAAAATGAAGAGACCTACAGGTCTATAAACTGTGAGTGGATTCCATCCAAGAGCAGTGAGCTCAGGAAGAGGAAGAAGGTGATCCTCTCCACCGGCAGTGAGCCAGAGAGAGAGAAACAGGGAGTGACCCTTGGGAAAGCAGTGAGCTGACCCTAAACATTGTAAAGGCAGTGAGCCTGGGCATAGAAGTGACCAGCCCGAACCTTGTAATCCACAGCTAGTGAAGATTAGTGGAATTTGGTACGACCGGAAACCTGTCGGCGTATGCTCCTTGGACGTAGCCCTTAGCGGTGAACCAAGTAAAATTGATGTGTCCTGTGCTTGCATTACATTATGTTTATATCGTGCAACAGGGAAAAGAGAGAAGAGTGTTTTGCTTAACAGCGAAACAAGATCTGAACGGGCATTAATTTTTAATTAGTCATACCCTGATTCACCCCCCCTCTCAGGGTATCCAGCCTAGTGGACCTAACAAGTGGTATCAGAGGGAAAGGTTGAAAGTTGTTCTTCTCTCAATGGAGGTAACCAATCATAAAGGGATTCCGATCTTCGACGGATATAATTTTCAGATATGGAAGAATCGGATGCAACACTATTTCCTATCCTTGGGAATGGATGTGTTTTCAGCAGCTATGCATGGTATCACAGCTGATATTAATAGTGGTGCCTTATCAGAAGCTGAGCATAGAGAGTTGGATGCTGATTCCAAAGCAATCAATGCCTTAGGGGGAGCCCTTTCCAATCCCATCTACACAAAGGTGATGTCATGCAAAACGTCACATTCCATGTGGGAAAAGCTTTTGAATATATATGAAGGGGACACAAAAGTCAGAGAGGCAAAGCTGCAGGTGTTGTGGAACAAATATGAAGATCTGAAAATGAACCCGAATGAGTCTGTTGACGCATTCTTTGATAGGGTAAACATTGTTGTGGAAGATATGCGAGGTCTTGGAGAAGTCATTGAAGACATAAAGATTGTAAAGCGCATCTTGAGGAAACTTCCACCTCGGTTCAATCTGAAAGTTTCAGTACTAGAAGATAAAGATCCAAAAGAGCTGACATTGGACAATTTTCACAGTACCTTGGTTGCATATGAAATGAGGAACGATGATAATGAGGCTGTGGAAAAGGGGAAGTCTAAAGAGGTGGCATTTAAGGCCATGAAGAAGCTCACCATTGAAGATTCTAATGAAGAAGAAGAGACAGATGAGGTGATGTCATTCCTTTCTTCGAATCTACAAAGAGGAAGAGGAAAGTTTAAAGGTAAACTTCCACTAGCATGCTTTAGATGTGGAAAGGTTGGTCATCTTGCGGCAAGATGCCCCAAGAAGTTTCAAGATGATGATGATGAGGATGACGCTGAAATTCCCAAAAAGAAGTCTTCAGCTTTTGTGAAAGGGAAGAAACAATTCAAGAGAAATTTCTTCAAGAAAAAGAATCTTCTCTCACAAGAATTTGAAAGTTCAGATGAGTCTGAGGATGAAGAAGTTGAGGAAATAGAAAATTGCAGAGATCGTGGGGTAAATGCCTTGGTGGCAATTGTTGGTAGTTCTCAAAAGGGAGAAGAAGCTGATGCTAAAGAAGAAGAAGAAATTGAAGGGAGAATTGATATGGAAGCCGAATTGGAAGCAGCTCTTGAGGAGATAGATGTTTGGAGAGCCAAAAAGAAGAAAGCCAATAAAGTGGTTCGTGATGCCAAACTCTACATGCAACAACAGGATGAAGAAAAGTCTGAGCTGTTAGAAGAAATTGAATGACTAAAATCCTCAACACCAGAGAGCTCAGAAAATATTGTTGAGTATAAGCTTAAAATTGAGGAACAAAAGAAGGAAATTGATTTTCTGACAAACACAGGAAAGGAGCAGGTTAGATGTATCAAAGAGCTTGAAGAAGAAGTGGTCAGTCTGCGACAAAAACTCAAGGATCAAGATAAACTCTTGACCCCCAATGTGATATCTGAAAAGCAGGCTATTCAGAAGACAGAGAAGATGAAAGCGGAGCCTAGCAGTTCAGTAGGAAAGAAACAGCAATTGAGCTCAGATGTTAAGGTCGTTTCTGGGCTTAGTCAAGAACAAAAATTGGCGACAATTGCAGTCAGACCGCAAGCACTCATCCCGAAAGTGAAGGTTGATTTGGGAACAAAACAGAATCAGAATATTCAGAGATCCCAAAGGGGAAATCACAGTGCTGAAATATCACGAGGGAATGCATCCTATATCAGGTGTTATTGCTGTGGGAAAATGGGACATTCACAGTTTGTGTGTTCCATAGCCAAGAGATACAGAAGGGAACATGAGCAGAGATGGCAGCCAAACAGTGAACGGTTTTCCAGAACACATTTTGAAGGACACTGTTTTTGGTGCGGAGGATTTGGACACATGGTTAGGTATTGCACATCAATCATTCAGAGAAATGTGTCAAAGAATAATCAAAATGTTCGCAAGCAGCAGATCAATAAACCAACAAGTGAGTTAAAAGTTCAGAACAGATTTGCAGCTCTGCAAGATGAGGGTGGTCCATCATACTCTGAGAAAGAACAGAAGCCTCAATCCATGCCGAGTGTGAAAGAAAAAGTATGGACCAAGAAGAAGAAAAATGAGAAGGCTGTGGTGGCGGAGATTGCCCTTAAAGCATCAGATCGATCTGGTGTTTGGATCCTTGATAGTGGTTGCACATCCCACATGACGGGTAATAAGGATCTTGTTACAGGCATCAAATATGACAAAGAAGGAGTTTTCAAATTTGGAAATGATGAAGGCCTGAAGATTGTTGGCTCAGGGAAAGCCAAGTTTGGGGGCAAAGAGATGAGACGTGCTGATGTCTTGGTAGTAGAGGGTGTCAGTCATAATCTACTCAGTGTCAGTCAACTATGTGACTCTGGGCACTCTATCCAATTTACCAAGAAGATGTGTGTTGTGAAAGGAAAAGATGGAGCAGCTGTTCTGCAGGGAAAAAGGTCAAAGGGAAATCTCTATCTTGTAAGTGGGGAAGAAGATACTTGTCTTTTATCCAGAGAGGAAGAAAACCAGCTATGGCATAAGCGACTTGGTCATCTATGCCAACCATCTATGGAGGATCTCGTTAAATGTGATGCTGCTAGAGACCTTCCCAAACTATCACGTGATCGCACTCATACGTGTGATGCTTGTCAACAAGGTAAAATCATCAGAAAGACATACAGGCCAAAGGAACAGAAATCAACTAGAGTGCTCGAACTGGTGCATGCTGATGTATGTGGACCTATCTCACCACGAGCTATAAATGGGAAAAGGTACTATGTACTTTTCATTGATGACTATAGAAGAATGGCCTGGGTATTCATCATAACCCATAAGACAGAGGTATTCAGTTGCATAAAGCAGTACAGGAGGGAATCAGAAAAGATTCTTGGGCAGAAAATTCTGAAGTTTCGTACTGATAACGGTACGGAATTTACAAACAATCAGGTTGAAAACTATCTCGAGAAACATGGGATAAGGCATCAAGTTTCATCAGTAAGAACTCCCCAACAGAATGGAGTAGTTGAAAGGAGAAATCGGATCATCAACAACATGGCCAGAACAATGCTTATTGATAAGGACCTACTAGAGAAATTTTGGAAGGAAGCAGTTCTGACATCGGTCTATGTTTCAAACAGGTCCCTGTTATGTCCAAAGCAAGGGAATACTCCATATGAACTGTGGTACGGAAAGAAGCCAACGTTGAAGTACTTTCGAATCTTTGGAAGTAAGTGTTTCATTCTCAACAAAGAACATCATAGGAAGTTTGAGGCACGAGGAGATGAAGGGATATTCCTTGGCTATTCCGGGAAGAGCAAAGCGTATAAATGTTTCAACAAAAGGCTGGGAAAAATCATTGAAAGCAATGATGTCACTATAGTTGAAAATGAGCAGAATACTCAACGATCCAGTGAACAGTTCCTGGATGAAAGTGATGATGAGGTAAGCAACCCAGGGGGAGCAGAAGTGGCAGAAGCTGACTCATAAGAAGATACTGACAATGAAGAGGAAAGTGTCAAGTCGGTGTCTGTGAGAAAGCCAAAGAGTCGAGCTGAAATTGATAGGCAGAATATCATTGGTGATCAAACAGCTCCAGTTCAGACTCGAAGAATGAAATCATCGCAACAAGCATCGTTTTTGTCTCAAGTGGAGCCGAAATGTTTTTCTGATGCAGCTGAAGATGAAAACTGGGTTCAGGCCATGAATGAAGAGCTTGATCAGATTGAGAAGAACCAGACATGGGAGATTGTTTCGAGGCCAGCGGACAAGAATGTCATTGGGACCAAATGGGTCTATCGCAACAAGATGAATGAAGATGGCACAGTGATTCGGAACAAAGCACGTCTAGTGTGCAAGGGGTACTCCCAAATCGAGGGAATTGATGTTGATGAGACATTTGCACCGGTTGCAAGGCTGGAGACAATAAGATTATTCCTAGCCATCGCAGTGAAAAGGAAGTTCAAAGTGTTCCAGATGGATGTCAAATCCGCATTCTTGAATGGGGTTCTGGAAGAGGAGGTGTATATTGAGCAGCCAGATGGTTTTCTCATTCATGTGGATGAGAACAAAGTTTGCAGGCTGAAGAAGGCATTGTATGGGCTGAAACAAGCACCAAGGGCATGGTACTCAAGGCTTGATCAGTACTTGAAGAAGCTTGGTTTTCAGCGTGGAGGAGTTGATTACAATCTCTATTTCAGCAATGACAGTAATCAAAGGATGATGGTGCTAGTGTATGTCGATGACATAATTTTTGGCAGATCAGATGAAGCTCAGTGCAGACAATTTTCTGAATTCATGAAAAATGAGTTTGAAATGTCAATGATTGGAGAGCTAACGTTTTTCCTTGGTCTACAGGTGACACAAGGAAGGAATGGACCTTTCATTTCTCAATCCAAATATGCCAAGGAAGTTCTAAGAAGGTTTGGAATGGATAATTCCAAGGAAATGAAGACTCCGGTTGCTACCCGGATGAAATTATCAAAAGATGAGGATGGCAAGGCAGTTAATATCACAGAATACAGGCAAATCATTGGAAGTCTATTGTACTTAACCGCAACAAGGCCTGATATTGTTTTCGCCAAATGCCAAGCAGCGAGATATCAATGTAATCCCAAGGAAAGTCACATGCTTGTAGTGAAAAGAATACTTCGGTATATCAAGGGCACGGTGGACTTCGGTTTGACATACAACGACAAATCTCAGACAGAGTTATTGGGATATACTGATGCAGACTGGGCCGGTTCAGCAGATGATAGAAAATCAACGTCAGGTGGTGCATTCTATCTTGGTGGATTGTGTATTTCTTGGCTAAGCAAGAAACAAGATTGCATTTCATTGAGCACCGCAGAAGCTGAGTATATAGCAGCCACTCAAGCATGCACACAGTTATTGTGGATGAAGCAGCAGCTTGAAGATATGGGAGTTGAAGTGAAGTCTCCGATCGGAATCCAGTGTGACAACTCAAGTGCTATAAATCTTAGCAAAAATCCGGTCCATCATTCCAGGACAAAGCACATTGAGATCAAGTATCATTTCATCAAGGAGAAGGTTGAGCAGGGCATCGTGAAGTTGGAGTATGTGCCTACAGAGCTACAGGTTGCAGACATTCTGACAAAGGCCTTACCCAAGGACGCTTTTGAGAGGCATCGACTAGCACTGGGAGTTCAGTCGATTCCCCGCACATGAAATAGTGTGGACACGGGACCCCCCCCCCCTCTCCCCGAGGTATGCTGTGTTTTCCCTACTGTGCTAATGTGTTCTCTACTATGTTCTAGACTACAAAGGCGTGACCTTTGGGTTCGTTGACAAAGGGGGAGAAAATAGTGGTTGTTCAAGGGGAGACAGTGCAGAGATTTGATAAATCATGAATGATATGGGGAGACGCTGACATGTGGAGCAGCCAGATAGGGGGAGTTGAAGCTAGGTGAACGTGCTTAGCCAGAGCTTAGCTTGGACAACACAGGAAATATGGCTAAAGAGGTGTTGAAGTTGTGAGCAGAAAGGGGGAGCGTATTTAAATCTGACGATGCTAGAAGTGATCGATCAAAGAATAGATATCACGACAGCTGAGGATCGTGATAAAAGCAGAAGAGTGGTGTTGGACAGTGTTTGGTGTCAACAGTGGATGTCAGAGACAAAGTGATTCATTGATGAACTTTTCATTTACTCTTGTTTCTCACGCCGAGCATTGCTCATGTGGGCTTAGAGTCTGTGTTGAGTAAATCCTTGGTCGCTATCAGAATCGCAATGAGGCGAATGGAGGTTGAAGAATCAATGACGTATCTTTGTTTGGAAGAGTTGTCAACAAACCCAAATGGGGAGATTGTTGGGCAAAAATCCCTCAAGGTATCATTGAAGCCTTTTTGAGGTGATTGTGTTTGTTGACAAAGTGGACATCTAAGTTGTGATTGTTGACAAAGAGGATTTCATGATGGAATGTCGAGTTCAAGAGCTGAGTTCAACGATCCATATTTGATTCAAGAACGTCGATAAAAGGAATGGATGATCTGGAGGCGGTACAAAAGAACAGATACAAGGTGGCGCCGTTTTCCAGTGTTTGCCAAATTTTTGGGCCTGAAAATCGGCAAATGAAGAAAAGTGTTTTTGGAAAAGGGACTTGCGCGCCGCGAACATGGTGTATTGGAAACTTGCGCGCCACATGTTTTTCAAGATCAGAAGATCAAAATATGGCTAAGGAAATAGGATCGCGCAAGTTTGGGAGTTGGTCGCGCAAGTATCTAAAGGAGAGGAGACTTGCGCGCCGAAATTGGGTCGCGCAGGTGACTTGCGCGCCGTCGCGCAGGGTGGTCAGATTGCCTATAAATACCGGACCACCCCTCCTCATTTCTCACCGGAGTTCAAGACGAGAGCTCCCCTCGCGCAGGTGTGGTGGTCGCGCAAGTGGTGTGTGTGGTCGCGCAGGTGGGACTTGCGCGCCAGTGGTTGAAGTTGTGCGCCGGTGTTAGAAGTTGCGCGTCGGTTTGCAGTTGCGTGCCAATAGTGGTTTGGGCGTAAAGGGAAGAGAGTCGCACAAGTTTGGAGTTGAGGAAGCTTGTGTCGCGCAAGTGTCAGAGGAGGACTTGCGCGCCCGTTGTGACTTGCGCGCCGATACTTGCGCGCCGAGGTTGACTTGCGCACCAAGTAAGGTTTTGTTCCCGCAGTGATTTTCAGACTGTGTGGAAGCTGGAAGCTTGCCCGATACCTTCGGTGCAAAGAGATATTCATCAATGGGTGAAATTTAAACTTCAACATAGCATCTACATACAAGAGAAGATGCATTCTTTCAGGAAAATGAAGAGACCTACAGGTCTATAAACTGTGAGTGGATTCCATCCAAGAGCAGTGAGCTCAGGAAGAGGAAGAAGGTGATCCTCTCCACCGGCAGTGAGCCAGAGAGAGAGAAACAGGGAGTGACCCTTGGGAAAGCAGTGATCTGACCCTAAACATTGTAAAGGCAGTGAGCCTGGGCATAGAAGTGATCTAGCCCGAACCTTGTAATCCACAGCTAGTGAAGATTAGTGGAATTTGGTACGACCGGAAACCTGTCGGCGTATTCTCCTTGGACGTAGCCCTTAGCGGTGAACCAAGTAAAATTGCTGTGTCCTGTGCTTGCTTTACATTCTGTTTATATCGTGCAACAGGGAAAAGAGAGAAGAGTGTTTTGCTTAACAGCGAAACAAGATCTGAACGGGCATTAATTTTTAATTAGTCATACCCTGATTCACCCCCCCTCTCAGGGTATCCAGCCTAGTGGACCTAACATATAGAATAAAAAATCCCCCAACACCTTTGGAATGCTGTTTTGAGATGTGGATAAAGGGAAAACATAATGGTTATGTCATCTTTAAAAATATGTGTCCTCGTGTTTAGAATATCTTAATCGTCTTTTACTAGAGATTCCTCATCCTTGTATGATGAGAGTGGAATCTTTTCAATTGTTTTACCATAAACAATATGATTGGTTGGTATTTCCCCTGTTATGTAGAATGGATAATGACCCATGGGTTGTTTATAGAATGGTTGTTTATATGGGTTGTATTCAGATTCAGAATGGATTTCACCTTCCACATATAAGAAATCATACATGAGTAGCCTTGTTTTTTCAAGTGCCTCACGATATGAGGGATTTCTGTTAATTATAGTTGTTAGGTCCACTGGGTTAGATACCCTATGATGGGGGTGAATCATGGAATGACAGATTAAAACAATTTCCCCTATTGATCTAGTTTAGATGTTAATAATAACTCTCTTCTCTCTCTTTCTTGTATAAAAGTATAAATAGAAATAAAAACATGCACATGACACAATGATTTTTACTTGGTTCACCCTCACTGGGCTACATCTAAGTAGCATACACCTGTGATGTGCTGATGTAACAACTTCACTTAAAGCACACTACCGTTTACAATTTTTGAAGTAGACCCACAGTCCCTTCAGGTTTAATACCATTCATAATATGTAAGCACACTGCTCTCTCAAAAAATGTGTCCAAACTGCTTCTTTAGAAGAACCACTCATAGTTTATAGGCCTATTGGTCTCTTCATTATCTCTAATGAAATATTCATCCTTAACATGTAAATAGATGCTCTGTTGATGTCCCACTTTCATCCATAGATGAATCTCTCTTTGCACCGGTGTGCCAAGTTACCTCAAATCTTTTATGCAACAATTACTACGTCTTGTGTGCAACATTAATTCCTTGCAAGTATGATTCCACTTTTTTTAGAAACACCCTTTCCGCGGAACATCAATCATTCGTGAAACATAATATCTTTCGCACAACTCCCTTTGTGCGAAATTCATACGCGATTTGGTGCTCAGATTTTCTATAAGTGTTGAGCTCTATGGAATGTAGGCGGTCATCTTGTATTTGTAGGCATTCTTATCCCCTCCATGGAAGATTCAACTTTATTCGTGAATGTTCCTCTTCGAGCGCGTGAAACCCCATTGGAGGTCGCATTGGGAGCGCAAGTTTCTTTCGCGCATCCTTATCTTTTGTTCCCCCTTCCAAATATTTCATGGAAATCATTCCATGGCCATTTTTCGATGTTCTTCTCCCAAAACATTCCAATCGTTCAATTTTCCAAAATACCCTTGATCTTGTGTGCAACTTCCTTTTACAAAATCACGTTTCCCCATAGATATGTTCTTTTTTACCACCTCCAGATTGTACGTTCCTATTTCATCATTCTTTGTCAACATGGGTGGTCAACGTTATCTATAAAACTCAAAAAAATTACATTTAAACCCCCTTTTCAACAAATTAGAAATTTTGGTCTGCTCTGTCAACAAACACAATCACCTAAAAAATGCATCCATGATACATTGTGATATTTTTTACCAACCAAATTGTCCATTGTAGAATTCTCTTGACAATGTGAATTGCTAATTTGTAGAGAAATTTGTTAGCAAATGCATCCACAGGGAGTACCATCATGGTGGATTACAGCTAGGGGAAGACCCTCTTTCTCTTTGATCTTCTGGCCACACGCAATGTTATTATTTTTCTCTTTAATAGATAGTCTCTCAAGATCAACCAAATTGTTTCCAAGAAGAAATCATTCATGGTAATGTATCTAATAAGGACCTTAATAATTATCGCTATTACTCTCATAATTCGGTAATAGGAGAGTATGATCCTAAGCTACAGTAGATAAAAATCTAAGGGAATCAATAACTCCAACATCAAGCACAATCATGTCAGAGATCGTCTCTTGATTTTCGAATCAAATTTGATGTGGATTCTTCTTATATTCATTTTCATGAGAAATTGGGAACCTTAATTAGATATTTGGTCCTCAGGGGAGGGTGTGTGTGCCTTTCTTGGAGTGGATATTGGTATTTCCCGATTTCCTCTGAATGGAGTGGGTGTTTGTTCAGTATCTTCTTATCCATATAATATAGGGTAGTCTCTCCCATAACAATCATGGACTAGATAACAGTTGTGGTTCTGGTATGGGGTGTTTTTTAATGATCCACCAATTTTTTGTTGAAATAGTTATGTGTCTACCCTTTGGGTACTGCTTTTTCTACCATTATGATATCCTCCAATGTTTGTAAGATATGGGTTGGTCTTTATGTATTCCCTTTCACAATTTCCAAGATGTTATTGAGGAAATTGGCATATGGAATGAGAATATTATCTCATTTTTCATCTTATGTAGGTATATGTGCATGCTATTAACCTCAATTTTCATTCATTGGATTATAAAGGTACTCATGTTTGGTAAAATAGGGTTGATTTTTTCCTCTCCTTGTTGTTAAGACATTCCGACTAACTTCACTGGGTGTTTCAAGGAGACGTTCCTTGCAAGAATGATGAATGCTAGTAGGTGTGTGTGACTTCACACTATTTGTGTCCAACATGGGTTTGCAGGCTTCTATGATTGCTACCATATAATTATATAGGTAGTCTTGGTGAGTTTTTTAGGTGTATGTTCATTTTTTCATGTTTTCATCGTATTTTGTTGGTATTATTCTTTAATGCCACCATGTGAGTCTGTTGGATGGATGAATGATGTAATTTGGGTGTATGTGCATGAACATTATTTCACATCAAACTGGGTTGTTAGGATTCTCTGGAAGGTAAAATGGACTGAAACATCTCTCAGTTAGCCAAATTTTGTCTTCAACCATCTATCTTTCATTCCCAGGTTTGAAGAACTTGGGAAAATCATCTGAGGATTACACCCTCATCATGTTTAGGGTTAATCACCATGTTGTATGGGTGGTGGATATTACTAGTATGATCCCTTCAAAAGGACCCATATGTCTCTTGGTTGAGTTCATGGGTTGAATCTTGATCCACCTCCTTATAATATGAGAGAGACTGGTTATTTTTTTTGGGAATAAGCTTTTGAAATTTTTGAATAGGGCGATTGGTGTCATCTTCTTCAGGATCTCTAGTCATCATTGATTGGATGATCAGGGTTGCTTCAAAGAATAGAGGGCTTGTTAGAAATCCTCCAATGTCTTAATCTTACGATTTTTACAATACTCCTGGACAAGTGAGTTTGATACACATCCTTGAAGATTCTAAGATGGTGATGGTTTCCTTCATACTGATGGATATCATTCCAATGTAGCATTCGGGGCATTCGTTGGTGAAATGATGAAGAATCCATTGGAAAAGGGGGAGTTTTGTACATGAGTGAATATATATATGATAAATAAACAATTAAATATGTAAAAGAAGCATCTATTTTTAGGGAACACATGCGTTATTGATTCCCTTTTCTGGACATCTATCATTTTGAGAGTAGAAGGGGCCTTAAAAGTGGCTAACACTATCATATTTGTTAAAGATTCATGTCGGATTCACCATTTTTTATTTTCCATGGGTTTTTTTCCTCATTACATATTTCTATTTATGAAAATATTCTAATGGGTATGTTCAGGGGACTATAAACACCCAATGATTCTATATCCAATTGGAGATACATTCCATAGGCAAACACATGTTAGGTTTTAAGGCCAACAATTCTTAAGATCTCACATTGGTCAGTAGGACAAGAGTTTTGTCTTATAACACCCTTGGGAGGGGTATTGTTTCCAAATATGGGACTCAAGTATAGATTTTAGATATATTTATGATTCTTTCATTAATTCCCAAGTATTAATTGGGCCATTCTAATATTAGAAATCACTTTTTATCATGTATGGAATTCAGAATCACCAGTATATATCCATTGTTCTTTATCGTGGAGATATTTGAATATATCTAATGATCCCCATTAATGGTTTCCTCTTATATATATTTTTATATTATTTGTTCATTATTATGATGATGATGTTTTTCTAGCCACCAGTGGTTCTCTCTCGTTCTTATTGTCATCCAAGTAGATAAAGGTTACTCTGGAGCTTTTCATCCTCCATGGAGATAAGAATTGACTACTATTAGAATAAAACTAGTAGATGGATTACCTATGTGTCCTTATGAAATAATTCATAATAAACATAGTATAGTGTATATTAGGGGGCAACATAATACATTCTATGTTCGTGTGAAAATACCCAATTGTACAATGTAATTTCATGTGTAAATTACATCTAGGTAGAGGATTCCTAGTCAATGTTTGGTGTAGGACATTACTTAAAACTGCCCAAGAAACTTGTATGGGATAAGAGTTTCCATGTGGATTTAGAACTTTCTAGGGATATATCCCAAAATAATAGTGTTGATTTAGTAGTTGTGTTTTAACCTTAGGAAAGAATTATATGTATCTTATTATGAAGTTGAATAGAAGAACATTTTGTTAGATAAATCATGTAGGGGAGTATAGCCCTTTGAAAAGATTAGGTTTTTATTATTATTGAAATAGATTACCTATATAAAAGGTTCCACGAGTGATGTATCAAATCATGGTTATTTTTTAGGATTTCTTTTGTCTTGTACATATGGAGAAGGACCATGTGATTGATTGTATTTTATGATTGGCACCAACTACTGAGGAAAATTTCCCATGAGATTCAGCCTTATATAGGAATCATACATATCATATTTATAGAAGGAATCTATGTTCTCATAGTTCAATCCATTTGGTTGATTATTTTGATTTTTTGATCATCACTAACCTTTAAGCCCACACGATTCATTCTCTATTTGAGAAACAAGATGAAGTGGAAGATTTGACAAACAACACACTTTTACTCCTTCGATAGTGCAATTAGAGGATGACAATAATGGAAGAGGCTTGGGTGATCTTGGAAGAGGTCGGTGATATGAAACATCACCCTCTTCACATCACCTTGTAATGGTATGAAGGTGAAGGACATAGTGGCATAAGTTATAATGACGACAACCTCCTATATAAAATTATAGTGGATTACTTCAAGAGGGATTCTATAAAATCATTTCCTAGCTAGATGAGGATCTAATTCCCTATTAAAGGTATAATAAAGTGTTATCCCTACTATACCTAATTGTAATTTGAGTCTCTAGGTATTAGGGATGAGAGGGGCAAACATGGTCTTATCACAAAAATCTAATATTTGGATCACCTCAACACTATTACTGGGGTAAGGGTCCTCGTGACATTAGGGAAACGTACTCACATGCACCCTGAGAAACCAAACCGGTTAGCTAGACAAGTGTAGAGAAATTCAGACCACAAGAATTCATACTAAAATGGTGGACATTCTTGTGTGCCACTCTTCCTGGATATATAACTTTGGAGGACATGGTGGTGGATTTTATTTGATCCCTATTAGAAAGGGGATCCAAAGGAGGAGATGGCCATCGATGGATGGATTTGAAGAATCCCTAATGAATGGATCTTGTATGTTGGAGGGTAGAGAGAAACAAGGAGTCTAGTACGATGGGTGATTCTTGTAGGTAAGCCTGGGTGAACTGATGGATCATTGGGAGATAGAAAACTTATGTTACTACACTAAGGCAAGAGATTTATCAAGCATTAATGGGTTTCTATAGGCTTTACTATACGCAGGTATCATAGGTTCCTCTTTAAGTAAATGATCCTCATTCTAGGATTTTCTATTTTAGGCGGTGGGTGAATGCCTCTCGAATGTGTCATTATTATAAATCCCAAGAAGACATTAGTTTCACTATTCACTATTAATTATCTCTTAATTTTGTGTTATAAATCTATATAGAAGGTTTTTGGGGACTTTAGTGGAGAACTACGGTGATCAGATCATCAACTAGACCTCTGGAAATGTTGTTTGCATAAATGAAGACCCTAGGTGCCTATTTAGAGAACAATATAGGACCCTAGATAAATCATGCATTCTGAAGAAGTTTTGTACATGGGTCTTGTGCATATGTATTTTTTGTTCTTATAATGATATATGGAGGTTTGCATGAATGGCCTTTTTGGTTGTTGAAATTCGTGAACTTTTAATCTTCTTTCCATTTTTCCCATTAAGGTATTTCCCTTTGTTTCCATTTCAACTATGTGACAAAAAGAGATTTTCCACACCTATATATTAAATATCCCAATACCGAGTCATGGTATATATATTGGTTGTTAATAAGACTTGAATCATGTGGTAATTAAAAAAATTATCTAACAGTGCCTAAAATTAGCATAATACAAAGTAGTGTGTCATTCAGAAAGCATAGAAAATCATTTCTATAACAGTTTTGGCTCATTTCAATGAATATCAAAGTGTGGGTAGGATTAATCACCAAACCATCATAGAAGTGAAGGTTCAATCTAAATTTGATCATAATAGAAAAAATACCTTACTAATTTCGGTTCAATCTGTATTCTATTATTTTCTATCTCATAAAATACAAATCTTCACCCCTTATATTGAAGGGGTATATAAGTCCCCCATGTTACATAAATAAAATTACACTTATGTGTTCCATAATATCATAAAAAATCATCATATAATTACCGCTGAAATGAAATGGGTTTTCTAAATAATTCATTATATTATAACTAGTGGAAAATTGACCAGTTTCATAATAATTTCATTTTTTTAATCACAGTGTAACCCATGGAAAAATGAAGTGGGATTCATAATAATTTTATCATTGTATTACCCATGAAAAATTAATTGTTTTCATGAACAACATTTCTTGATAAAATATCTAGATAATGAGTGATGATGGTATCCTTGGTTCATATTCCAAGAAAATCATAAGTTACATGAAAATATGCCATCATAAAAAAAATTTGGAAGATGCATCACATGGAACATTTCTAAAGAACACAATTTTTTTTGAAAATAGATTTCAAAAAAAATTCATAAAAAAATTAGAGAAACTTTTCTTCAAAAAAGAATTTGAAATCTTAAAAAGGAATTTTTAAAAATCAATTAAAACATTTATTGTGGAAACTAGCCTATCCACATTGAAAAAACATCTTAAATCACACACTAGTGGAAAAACATTTAAAATGTCTGATTTTTTTACGTTGGTTCTATATAACCAATGTTCAACGTTATAAAAATAAATTTATCACATCGATTATACAATAACTGACATGATAAATCGATGAGAATAAATTTTTTACGTTGGTTATTTTATAACCGATGTAAAACATACTGATATTTTCTTTATCACATCGGTTATTTTATAACTGATGTGAAATATCGAATCTAGGTGCATTATCACGTTGATTTTAAAAAGAACCAACAAGATAAAGAGCCTTTTATAATATCTGTTATAAAATTACCAACATGATAAATAATTTTCGATGTCGGTTATTAAATACCCGATGTTATAAAGATTTTAAAAAATTTCATCACATCTAATATTAAATAATTGATGTTATAAATCTTTTAAATGATTTATCATGTCTCGTATTCAGTCGTTCTATTTTCTTTGACCAGGCGACCTGTGACTCATCTCTCTCTCAGGTAAAACCTAGAAAGGATTCTTTGATTTCATGACCTCTAGCCTTGTTTTTCCAACATCATTCGTCATCTTTATTATCACATGATCTATCTAGTCAACTCGAAAAACTCTTGTAAGCCTCACACGACTCGGTTTCATTTCTTATTTTTTTCGATGCCCTAAAATATTTTTTTGAATATTTATTTTTCTGTCATTTTAGTTTTTTCATGGTTAGTTTCAAAGTGTTTTTTTATACCATGAAAAAAATTTTATGGTAAAATGATCTCGGGAAGTGTTATCATGCAAGTTTATAATTTTTGTGGGTTCTGTCATGTGTGGGTGTGTGTATGGGGTGTCCAAGGGGGTGGGGGTTGTCCCAGTGCGTGGGGGTGTCCAGGGGGGATGTTCATGGGTGGGGGTGTCCAGGGGTTGGGTGTTTTCCAAGGGGGTGGCAGTGTCTAGGGGTGTCCAAGGAGGTGGGGGTGGTGTTCGGGTTTGTGGGGGTTGTCCAAGGGGGTTGGGGGTGTACAAGGGGGTGGGGTGGTGTCCAACGGTTTGAGGGGGATTTCTTAGGGGGTTGGGGTGTCTAAGGATTGGGGGTGGTGTCCACATTGGTGAGTGGGTTGTCCAAGGGGGTCGGGGGCCTCCAGGGGTGAGGGTGTCCAGGTGGTGGGGGGTTGTCCAGAGGGGTGGGGCACTGTCCAGGTGGTGGGGGGTGTTGTCCATGTGGTGGGGGTTGTCCAGCGGGGTGGGAGGGTTGTCTAAGGGGGGGTGGTGTCCAGGGGGTGTCCAAGGTGGTGGGGGTGGTGTCCATTGGGTGAGGGGCTATCTAGGGGGTGGGGATGTCCTGGGTGCGGGATTTCCAGAGGGGGGGTTGTCAGGGGGTGGGGGCTATCCATAGGGATGGGGGCTATCCATGGTGGTGGTGGTGTCCAAGGGGTTTCCAAGGGGGTGGGGGTGGTGTCCAAGGGTGAGGGTACATTCCATGGGGGTATGACTATCCATGGGTGGGGTGTCCAGGGGTGTGGGGGTGGTGTCCAGGGGGTGAGTGGGATGTCCAAGGGGGTGGGGGTGTCATGGGGGGTGGGGTGTCAGGGGGGAGGGGGTTTTCCAGTGGGGTAGGGAGTTATCAAGGGGGTGGGTTTAGTCCATACGGATTGGGGAGTTTTTCCAGTGGTTGGGAGTTGTACGAAGGGCTGTTGGTGTCTAGGGGTATCCATGGGGGTGGGGTGGTGTCACAGGGTGGGGGGATTTCCAAGATGGGAGGGGTTTCTATGGGGTGGGGGTTGTCCAAAAGTGTGAGGGGTATGTCTTGGGGGGTGGGGGTGTCCTGGGGGTGTCTAAGGGGGTAGGGGTGAGGGTGGTAATCAGGGGGTGGGTGTGTTTAGGGGGATTGGGGTGGTGTCCAAGGGGGTGAGTGGGATTTCCAAGGGGGTAGGGGGTATCTAGGGGTGGGGGGCTATCCAGGGGGTGGTGGTATCTAGTGTGTGGCCATGGGGGTGTGGTGTCCAATTGGGTAGGGGTTGGACAACCCATCACCCCTTGGACACCACCCCCACCCCCTGGATACCCCCATCCCCATGGACACCCCCACCCCATGGACAACCCCCACCCCTTGGACAGCCCCTACCCCCTGGGAAACCTTGGACAACCCCCTACACCCTTGGACAACACCCACTACCCTCATAGACATCCCCTTACCCCCTTGGACACCACCTTGGTATATATATATATCCCAAAATTTTCATTGAAACCTTTTTAATTGGGATATTGCAACTACCATCATGCCAACAATGCATGAATCTGTTGGGATATTCTATCCGAATTGATTCTGGGGCATTCTCAATGGTTTCAAATCCTTGGGATAGGTGTCATTTTCAATGGTGAACGTATACATATTTTATTATATATAATTCATATTTCTTGTTTATAGAAAGGTGAATTTGGTATCCATTTTCACCAGGAAGTATTCCTCATTTACCTTAAGAAGATTGGATCCAATATGAATTTAAATCTATTTTTTCTAACTATATTTTATTTTTAAAATCATTTTCATGTATATATTTGTTTCATATTTCATAATTTTTTTACTTTCATATTACAATTTATTTCATATGAATATAAAATTTGCTTATCTTAACAAGATGTATAATTTTGATATTTCTTATAGTTAATAATGAGTCGATGTTGGATTACGGAACATCCAATAAGTAATGAATATGAGGAAGGTGTTGATGCCTTTTTGGAATTTTCTAAGAGAAATGTTCAAATAAGTTAAATGTTTTTTTTCCATTCATGAAATGATTGAATATAAAGAAGATTAAAAGTAAGAACATCAATGATCATCTAATTTCTCATGATTTTAATCCAAGTTACACCCCTTGGTTTTAGCATGGTTATAATGGACCCAATTTCAGTTCTACTGATGATGGTGATTTTCAAGATGGTAACTCCGATGTAATAGATGAAATGATTTGTGATATTGTGGAAGAACAAATTGAGAAAGAACCAAAATATTCATGTCTATATTGTGATGTTGTAAAAACATTATATCCTGTTTGAACGTATTTTATGGTTTTTTCGGTGATGTTAAGATTGATTAACCTGAAAGAGAAATATGGATGGAATGAAAAAAGTTTTATAGAGCATCATTAATTGTTGAAAAAAATCTTCTAAAAGACAATGATCTTTTATATGCACATTTTAAGGCCAAGAAAATATTATGAACAATTAGATTGAGATTCCATAAAATAAAATCCTATTCGAATGGTTGTATGACATATAGGAAGGAATCTGAGTTTCTGTCGGAGTCTCCTAAATGTGGGACATCATGGTATAAGTTGAATGAAAAATCATAGGCTGATGTAGAGATTACAAAGATCCCTACCATTTTATTTTTTGTATATTCCTATAATTCATTTTTTGAAACGTTTATTTTCTAATTAATATGATTAAAAAGGGTTAATATGGCATGTTGATGAGTGGATATGTGATGGAAAAATACGACATCTAGTTGATTGTCCTCAATGGATGAAAATTGATGACCAGTATCCAACATTTGGAAATTTAATAAGAAATCCCATACCTGAGTTATTCATAGATGGAATGAATCTATACCATACCCTGAGTAGCACACATAGTTCATGGCCATTTTTATTGGAAATTTACATCCTCTCTCCAGAAGATTGTATGAAGCGCAAATATGTCATGTTGAGTTTAATAATCTCTGTTATAAAGAAACTTGCAAATGATATTAATATTTCATTTTAACTATTGATTCATGATTTGAAACATTAATGGGAGGATGGTATTAGGGTGAATTATTATTATAAAATTGAATATATTCAGCTGTAGGAAGTTCTTATGTTCATTATAAATGACATCCCAGTGTATGGAAATTTTTCTGAATACATTTTTAAAGGGTATAAAGCATGTAAAATTTGAAAAAAAAATAGACTTCATATTGTCAAATGCATCATGGGAGGAAAACATTATACATGGTTTATCGAAAGTTTTTCCCTATGGATCACTCAAATAGAAGAATAAAAAGGTAATTCAATGGATCACAAGTAATAAATATTGCTCCAAAAACTTTATCCTCTAATTTGTATTTTGAGAGGCTAAAAACCCATGATGTGTCACTGGGAATGGCACATAAATCTGGTAATTATAGACATATCTAAGTGAAAATATAAATATTTATTGAGCTACCATATTGGGGATATCATGAAGTGAAACATAATATTGATGTCAGGTATGTGGAGAAGAATAATTGTGACAGTTTTATTGGATCATTGTTAAATATTAATGGAATGACTATAGATGAGTTAAATGCAAGATTAGACTTACTATCAATGGGAATATTTTTGATGTCATCTCCCACTTATAATGGAATACTAACATTTCTTCCCTCGGCTTTTCATACATTATCCAACAGGGATAAAATTAGTTTCGTTCAGTTTCATCATGATATCAAAGTTCCTCAAGGTTATTCATAAAATGGAAACAATTTTGTCTGTTTGATGGATTTGGAGTTAGTTGGTATGAAATTTCAAGATTATCACATCATGATGCAACAACTTCTACTAGTTTCATTGCATGGATGATTTCACTAATGTGTTAGAAAGACTATAATGAAGTTGTGTTGTTTTTTAAATTCAATTTGTAATAAGGTGATTAAGGTGAATGCTTTGATAATTTTGGAAAAATATCCAATTTATATACATTGTCAATTGGAAATGTATTTTCCTCCATCTTTTTTGATATAATGGTGAATTAAATGGTTCATCTTGTTCGATAAATAAAGATTTATGGACATATTTATCTTCATTGGATGTATCCTTTTGAAAGTTATATGAAAATATTGAAGGGGCATGTTAAGAATACAAATCGGATTGAAGCCTCCATTATTAAAAAGTATTTTTCATAGGAGTTTGTAATGTTTGACACAATCTACTTTTATGCGGTGGAGAACAAAGTATTGCCTCCATCTCTCCATGAATGAATTAATAATGAGGGTAGGGGGATTTGTGGCTTTAAATTCAAATCATTATCTAATGAACACGATAAAGAAGGTAGAATTATACATCTTAAAGAATATAGATGATTCCCAAATTTATATCACATTTATTATTAATGAGTTGAAACAATGTCATCCGATGATGAAAGAAATGTTGATTTCGAATGGGCACAAAAAATCTGTTTTTCCATGGTTTAAAAAAACATTACTCAATATATCAGGTGTATCAGAGACATTAACATGGTTAGTGGATGGTCCATGTTTAAATATTATAACATGGTCCGGTTAATCCATTAATGTCTATACATTTCATACGAATACTCAAGACAATAAAAGTGTAGTTCAGAATAGTGGTGTATTGGTGTTTTCAGAAGCAATTCAATTTTTGAGTTCTAAAGACAAAAACACAATTTCTGCATCATGTTCTTATTATAGAGTCATTGGAGAAATATGGGATATTTATTACATTAAAATTATTATTCTTGTTTTTACCTTTAAATGGTTTATTGGTAAAAATTGAAAAAGACATGATGAATTTGGAATGAAAGTTGTTAATCTGAATAGATTAGAAGACACATCAGATTATGTTATAATGGCAACACATTAAAAAAAATTCTATGTAGTTGATCAATCAGATATGCGGTGTTCTATTGTTTTACAAGAGAAAAACATTATGTTGGCAAGGATAAACATTATTAATATTCTTATTTATGCAAGATCCCTTCTTCCATGGAATGATTAGCAGAAAATAATGGTGATCATGTTTAAGACATGGTTTGTGCCATAAGTATCGATCGTGAATAATGAATTTGGGTAAGCAATCCTTTTGTACATTCCCAATTTTATAGGTTACATAATTTTATTTCTTTTTACACTTATTATTTCATAAAATGTTAGATATTGTAATTTGTTTTCTTTATTTAAATGTGTTTTAAAACAAATAAGTATAAATTTTTGTTTATTTTAAATTTTTTAGTTTCTGTTATCATGTTTACAATTACATAGCATATATATCTATTGATTTTGTTAAATGAAAATTACTTTACCATGATTCCCATATTTTAAAACATTTTACCTTAATGATACATATATATTTATTGATTTTGTTGAATGAAAATTACACTACCATTTTTACCATTTTTACCATTGTTTAACATGAATACCAAATTTACCATCTTTACAATTATGTAACATAGTTAAGTTTTCCATTTTTTGTTTAAATTAGTATTGTAAAATTTGAATTTTTATATTTTTGAATAAATGACTGCTTTTTTGATTTGAAAGATAATGACAGATCTGTCATTGAATCAACCACATGATTCTAGAGATGAGCATCATGATCATACCTCTGGGGAGGAACATTCACCTGCTCCTCTTGATGTTCCCCAATATTCTTCATGTGCTCCCATAATGAAAAAAAAGAGTTCAAGAGTTGGTAAATGTGACTTCACACATTTACCAAAATTATAACTTTCACATTGCCAGGACCAGAGGATACTGGTTGAGATTGATGAGAATGATATTCCTTGAGGTCCAAATGAAAAATATTTTAAGAGCTTTTTATAAACTCAAGGTAAAAGAAAATTAATCATTTTGTGTGGTGATTAGAGAAGTGTGGACAAAGAAATAATATATCATTTATTGGAGACGATTTTGGTAAGATATTTTGTTATTGATTGACTAATATATTAATGTCTCTAGAATAATATGTTTCACCTATTCTTTATCTAATTAAATTTGATATTCCTAACACTAGAGGAGTTAGGAGTAATTGTATCTTGATGGCTGTCAGGAGATGGAGCGATTTAAAATCAACCCACACATCTGATTTCATATCTGTTCATAGTAATCATGAAAATTTATGTCATATATATCCTTTGACAGATGAAGACATATGTAGGAAATTTGTTGAAATTAAAAGAAAATATTCTTTTTTATAAAGGGAAATGTAAACTTTTAGAAGAATTATTATATAAATGATCTTATTAATGATTTTTAATGATTTATTATTCTTAATTTACAGAAAATAAGGAAATCTCATCCGGATATCCAATATAAAAATCTATACCCTCCTAGTTTATCTCGGGGAGGGTATACATTATTGGATGAACAAATGAAGGAGGAAAAATTACTAAAACTGAGAGTTGACTATTAAATCTCTAGAGAGGTTTCCCCTCCATCCCCTCCACCAAGACATGAAAAATGGAAGAGAGCTTGCATAAGAAAAAAAGAAAAAATAACTTTCAGAAGAATCGATAATCCTAATAGAGAGGATTGTAAGATATTTATTTTATTTATTTAATTTAGTTATATTATTTATATAAACTTAATCATTATAGAAATTTTCAATTAATTAATACAATATTTTCATGAGAAGCATTGCTCACATGGTGTATTTATAGCTGCAATAAGGAAAGATATTTTATCTATTGCATTAGGAAAGCCCAAACACCACGGTTGTGTACGGGGATGTCCCACAGGTGTATTAGAAAGAAAAGTAGTTCCATGGTCTTAAACATATTCCATTGAGGTTATTTGTCAAAAAATAAAATCCTTGGAGGCTGATGTTTATAGTTTTAATACGACGATGGAGGAAAAGATTGGTGTGTATGTGCATTCTATATTGGCCGACATGAAAAGAAAATTTCAGACTGCAACTCCCACTCCTCCACCTCCCCCTGCATTCCCCATTATTTATCCTCCATCTTCACCAGTAGCTCCCACTCCCCCACCGCATCATGAAGACCCCATTTTTTATCATACTCATGCACCACAACTTCATACTTATTGTGAGTTGTATGTTGGTGATCCTCACCATCAAATAGTTTAATATGAGATGGTATTTTGTATACGAGATACAGTTCATCATCAACAGTTAGAGGAATAAAATCATAGGGTCATAATATAGGATATTATAGATAGATCAGCAAGACTACCATTACCTACATATGGGGTGATGATAGTTGGATGGAGTATCGACCACTTTTTATTTTGCCATCATGGATTCTGTGACTCATGACCATAGAGGTATGTATGTTATATCTTTTATTTTTTTTGTTATTAAAAATTTAAAAACTGAAAACTAATATATTTTTTATTTATTTTTATAAGAATATGTCAAAGGTAATGAAATACATTATAAACAAAAACAAAGATAAATGGTTATGAAATCATATACAGATTTTAGTTGTATTGATATATTGTCAAGATATTCATTTTTTTGCGGATCATTATGTTGTTCCAATAAAATCTCTTGTTTTTGGATATAAAATCAAGGTGGGGATTATGAAAAATGATATCATGGAGCTTGTTACTAGAGATAAGTTGGGAATTAAAGTGGTGCAGATTTTTTCCATGTAAGAATTAATACCTTTCACTGCATTATATTTATTAAAAATGTATACATATGTTTGTTTTTTATTAGGTATCATTATAAAATATATGAGAAGAATGATCGGAGAGATGTATATGGATTCATGGACCAGAAATGTGTTTCCCCTAAAAGGAATTCATTGAATGAGGAATAAAGACCACTATATATTGCTGAAAGATTTGAAGAGAATATAATCACACATTGTTGGATTACTTTTTTTGTGAGGGGTATGAAACATATATCTGGAAAAATTATCATTACCTTTTAACATAAAAAACCACTATCCTTAAATTTTATTTTATATCACTGATCATTGGATGTTATGTATTTTTTCATGGTATAAAACACTTTATTGGATATACTCTGGTCATGGCGATGCGCATTAATGTTTTCAGAATATGTTGGAAAAGTAAGATTCAATTTCTTAATAGTTTTTTATATTATATTGAATTTTAAATTTATCCCATTCATATTATTTTCTAACATGGGATGTGCCTACTTTTGAACAAATATGGAAAAAGAGTGCCAAGATCAAATATGTAAAAGTAAAGGTAAGTATACATTTATAATTTGTAATTTTCTATGTATTACATAAAAATGATATTATGAATTTCCACTCATTTAAATAGTATTTTCATGAACAACAAGGTTTCATAAAATGTTGATATTATATGTTATGATTTATGTATGAAATAATTACAACTAGAACACTTTTGAAGTTTTACTAGTAATATTTCCATATAAACATTTCCATAACATTTCATTTTATTTATTCATTACAGTTGTTGACTACTATACATTTAATTTTTAGCTATTGGATTACCCACAAACATATAGTGCTCATGAGGTAAAACACTTACATGTGGAATGGTCAAATTATTTTACTAGTCTTATTTGATTTTAGTTGTTGGAAGTGTAAATTGTAATTTTTAATATTCTAATTATAATTGTGTATTTTTTAGTTGTTTTGGTTGGATTTAAGTTTCATTAGTTGAAATTGTAATTTTTCAATGTGATATATGTGAATGTTTAATTTTTATTTGTTTATTCTTATTTTGGTCTAGTTCTGATTTTTTTTTGGTTTGGATTGTGGTTTGGTTTTGTTCAGCTTTTGGTATGGTTTCTGCCTGTTTCGTACTTTTTCAGAGTATAATATTGGTTTCATGGGGGTAGGGTGGGGTGGTGGTGTATATTGGGGGGATTTCTATGTTGGTTGGGGGTCTAGGATGAGATTTATTGGGGGTGGGGGTTGTGTCCAAGGGAGGTTGGGGGTGTCTAGGGGGTGGGGGTGTCCAATGGGTGGGAGGGTGTCCAGGGGTGGGGGAATCTAGTGGTGGGGATGTCTTGGGGGTGGAAGGGGCTATTTAGGGGGGTGGGTGGTGTCCAGGGGGTGGGGGATATCCAAGGGTGTTTGAGGTGTCCATGGGATGGGTCTATCAAATGGGTGGGTGGGTGTCCAAGGGGGTGGGGGTTTCCAGGATTGGGGGTGTCCAGGGGGGTTTCTAGCGGTGGGGCGTCCAGGGGGTGGGAGGTTTTGTCCAGTGGATGGGTGTGTCTACGGGCTATACACAGGGGTAGGGGTGTCTAGGGGGTGGGGTGGGGGTTGTGCAGTGGGTGGGTGTGTGTCCAGGGGTGGGGGGTTTCTAGTTGTGGGGGTTTCTAGGGGTGGGAGGTGTTGTCCAGGGGGGTGGGGGTGTCTAGGTGGTTGGGAGTTTTCCACGAGGGTCGGGGGTGTCTAGTGGGTGGGGGGATGTCTAGGGGGTGGTGGTTATCATGTTTGGTGGGGGTGGAGTTCAGTGGGTGGGATGGTGGCTAGTGGATGAGAGGTTGTTTAGGGGGTGGGGGGGTTTCCTAGGGTGGGGGTGTATGGGGGAGCAACAGTCTAGGTGGTGGGGGTGTCCAGTGGGATCAGGGGGGGCTTTCCAAGTGTGTCAGGGGTATATAGGGTAGGTGGAGGGATGTCCAGTGAGGGGGGTGGTGTCTAGTGGGTGGGGGCTGTCTTGGGGGTGGGAGGGTGTCCAGGGTTGTGGGGCTGTTGTCCAGTGGGGTGGGGTTGTGTTCATTGGTTGGGAGGGTGTACTGGCGGTGGGGGCTATATTAGGGGGGGGGGTGTCTGAGGGGGTAGGTGCTGTCCACGGGGGTGGGGGTTGTCTGGTTGGTGTGAGGGTGTCCAGGGGAGAGGGTGCCTAGGGGGTGGGAGGGTATTTTCAGGGGGTGGCCTGTCCAAGGGGGTAGGGGGTGTCGATGGGGGAGGGGTTGTCCAGGAGGGAGGGGTTATAGGTTGGTGGGAGGGTGGCCATGGGGTATGGTTTCTAGGTGGTGGTGGATTTGTAAGGGGTAGGGGTATCCAGGGGGTGGGGGTCGTCGAGTTATTTTGGTCTGTTTTTGGCATATTTCACATCCTATTTGGCATCACATTGTAATGGTTGAAATGAATTTTAAAAAAAAATTGGTTTTTACGTAGGTTATTTTATAATCTACACAATAGATACATGGGGATAGGTTTTTAAGTCACTTATTTAATAACTGACGTAGTATATATGTCATTACGTCGGTTAAAAAATAACTAGCATGAAAAAATGATACACAAACTGGTTTATCTCATCAGTTATGAAAATAATCTATGTCATAACAATGTATTTCACATTGGTTTTCTATTAACTAAAATGAAAAATTCTTCAGAGGGGTTTTTTAGTTTGTCATTTATTTAATAACCGAAGAAATAAAGAACATATTATGGCTGTTATTTAATAACTGACGTAATAAATCATGACTACGAACTATTTTACATGTTATTTTTTTAGTAACTAACATCAAAATGGCTTCTGATTTCTATTTTTTATGTCTGTTTTAAAATAACCTAAGTAAAAGGAAATATTTATAATATCCCAAGCAAAATTATCAGCCAAAAATAGATATAAAAAATCAAAAATGACCGATGTATAAAATGTTTTTTTTCACTACTAACATTTACTTTTTATAATTATTTTAATTTTTAATTCATTTATTTAAATTTTATATTTTAAAAAAATTTAACGACAAATTAATCTTAAAAAATAATAATAATAAATAATAATGGATGCTCAAACTCATTGAGGTGTAATCAAAGCGGGAAATACTATTCATGTCATGAATGTTAAAAATGAGGATTCTTTTCACATTTTAAGTAAATACAGAATTGGTAATTTATGATGAAAGATGTGTATATTACATTGAAACATATTTTAAAAAATAAATCGTTGGTAGAAATATTTTTTACAAATCATTTTTAAAAATAGTTAACAATATTTAGTAATTTTTTTTCAAAAAATATCTTTTGATTAATTGGGCTACTGAATGAAAAGAGAAATATAAAAAATTTTATTAACAAATTATTTTCAAATCATACGTTCACTGAGATATTGTAATAAAGGGATAAAATATATTTTAATCAAATAAAAATAGGGTAATAAATGTCATGAGTTTCAATAGATTCGGTTCAATGATTTTGTCATTATAAACATAATCATAAGTAATCATGAAAAACTATGAGATTGTATCCTAAAATCATACTACATGGTATGTTTGATATGGAAGACCTATGAATTAATATCAATACATTATACCAAAAATAAAATAATTTTATCTAAATTAAATATATTAAATGTAAAATGGTTCATATACGCACCTCTGAGAAGAATATAGGCACATAACAATATACATGTCACATAGAAGGAAAATTAAGAAACAAATAACTTACCGGTTTGGAAACATTGAACCATAACCCCTATAAAAGTGAGATCCTAAAATATTTATGAATATAAAAATATTTATGATTATAAAAATATTTATCTTGATAATAATCATAAAATTAATTCCTAGGATCTATATAAACCAAATAAAAAATTAGGGGGTTAATATGGAATGTGTCTCATAAAAGTGAAAAGTGTGACATAAATCTATTACCGGTTTTGTACATTTTTGGATCACAAGTCCCAGTAAAGAATAACACAAAATTTCAAATATCATGATATTAATGATATTCTTAAAATAACATGTCAATGGTGCACTATGTACACCACGCAATACAAATAAGGGGTTAATTTGAATATGTCTCCAATAACAAAATAGATACTACAAATCTCTTATTGAAAGTCTCGACTTCCTTCATGCTTATTTGAAAAAGATTTAGAAAAATATATGATTTATATACCATATATTAGTTTTCCAAAATTACATATATCATACAATATATTTTTTAATTATTTCATTCCGTGACAAATTTATTGTCAATTCTATGATAAATTCTTGTTTCAGGTAATAGAAACATTGTTTTTCATGTATGGTTCGATTTGATATTTTTTAGGTCCTCTTATATTGATCATGGTTAAATTATCTATTGAATAATAATCATGAAATATTTTTCATAATTATTCATCAATTATAATTTTAATATCAATAATAAAATATGGTTTTGAGAAATGATGAACATTACAATAATGGAGAGAGTAGTTTGTACAAATGCATGGGTAAAGTTTCCATTTTCCTATGATCATTATGTAATGTATTTAATTATTATTATTTAATTATTATTAAATTATATTATATAATATAATATTGTTTAAATATACCTAAATATATCATCCATTTTATTTTGTGATGAAATGTTGGAATCTTGTCACTTTGTGAAGGTGGTGTTCCACACATATGTGAACGATGTAATAATACTTTAGTGAGTAAAAATGAATGAATTAAAATGATATATTATCTTTTTAATAGTAACATATATATTATAAAAATCCTAATAATTTAATTTATAACATATATATTTGTTAAATTTATCATTATTATCTTCCATATAAAGAGTTATTGAAAACTAATCACATCCACTCATGATGTGGAAGTCCATCTTACACACAGTGACATCACTATATTCCCTAAGGAATGGAAAGTAAAAAAAATATTTATATGATATAATAACTCCATAAGTGTAATAATTTTATAAATATCATATATATTCTTTATTTTAATCATCGTATCTAACCATGATATTGGTCGGAGTGGATACTATGGAGGGGGTGAATTGAGTTCCAATTAAAATTTCAGTTAAAAATAATGTATATTAAAATACCCCAATTTATAAAACAAGTTCAACTTTAGAGAATTTGAAAAACTGTAAAGGTTCAATTAGGTTCTCAAAGATTTATTAGGTCTTAGTCAATTTAATCAGAAGATTAAATTGTCATTTGAAAGTAATCTACTAATTTAAAATAGTTACAAACACTTGCTAGAATAATTATCAAAGTAACTTAAATATAGTTTGTATTTCAATGTAATAGCAGTGGAATATAAAATATAAATATATTATACTTTAAACATATGCTAAAAAGAACAACAGATATAACCAAGTGGTTTAGTCTCAATCTGAGACATATTCCTCTCAAATTTAAATATAAAAGTGATCCACACCTTAGATCAGGGTTAAAAACAGTACAAGACTTTCCAAGACACGTAGGGACCTGTACCACTTTTCTTCGTGGGAAAACAAAGACAATAGCGCACAGGCTGTCCAGGTCCTACTTGACCTCTACCACTATCCTCAGTGGGACACAAGAAGGTGTATAATGTTTGGAATGAGGATTTAGTATCCTCTAGTTCAGCTTAAGAGACAGTGTGTGTGTCTGATATACGGAGTACACACTATGCTCAAAAAAGTAAATAAATAAATCACTTAGAGAGAGTATATGAAATTTTAGAAAGCTCTAGTGATTGGCAGTGCAGCTCTAGACTCATTGGATTCAGAAGAAATGTTTCTGAGTTGTGCTATGGTTTTTCTGTTGAAAAACAAAGTGTCGTGGTTCAACATGGTGTCTCTCACATGTGAAGAAATTCTCTTTATTCTTCGTGTTTTCTTTAGTTGTGTTGTATTTCTCACAAGAGAGTTCTATGAAGATATTGCAATGTGTTCTTTAATGATCAGGATTACTCTTTTGTTTAGTATAGAGAACATCACGTACGAAATTTTAGAAAGCTCAATCCCCCTTATATTCCTCATCATCTGGAAATAGGAATGAATTCCATATCATAGGTACGAGGTACAATTTTCTAACACGCAACAACTATCATTAAATAACATTAATTGCATTAAAAACACCAAATATGACCTTTAGATTTATTTAAATAATATTGAAAAAATGGTAAAATTGTGTCACAGTAGTTGTTCAAACAATGTCTCCATCATGGTTGGTTTGTTATAGTATGTCCATCATGGTATGTGGCGCATGGTGTGCCAATCACAGTGTCTCCATGTCATGGTGTATGAGTCACGGTGTCTAAGTCACAGTGTCTGATTCAAGGTGTGTCCTTCACGGTGTATAGATTACTGTCATGGTGTGTTCAGGTCACAATGTCTCACTGGTCATGGTGTATGAGACTTAGAATCCATGGTGTCATGTTTACTATGTCTGTCTTACACTTCACGGTGTTTGTGTCTTGCACACAGTCTGTCTTACTGTGTCAAACATCATGGTGTCTTGATACTTAGAAAAATAAATGTATTCAAACTTAAACAGTAATATGCATAATGTGAATTAAGCTTAACCATTAAAAGGTAAGATAACTTGAAACATAAATACAGATGTTTGATAAGATAAGTAAGATTTGTGATCATGCATAATATTTGAAAAGAATAATGAGATTAATTAACAATAATAAGATTTGTGATCATTAAAACATGATTAATACATGAGGAGTCCAACCATCACCCGATTTTTGATGATCACAAATCATATATAGTTAAAATATAAATGAAATGAAATGTTTGAGAAAATAACATATATAATAATAATAGACAAAATACTAAGAGATAACTATTCTCACAGTTTCTCCCCCTTTTAGGATTATCATAAGGTATAGAGAATGGAAGGAAACATTGCATTTGTCATTAAGAACATTCAGAATAAAACATACCGTAGAAATACAAATAGTAAACAACAAAAGACGTCCCATCAAAAATTAATAAGCATAGGTTTTAAGCATGGAGTGGATTTCTCTTTGCCGTTATCAGTAGGAGCTAAAGGAGATGTAGAAGATGGAATGAAGGTAGTACACAAAGATGGTAATGGTAGACCTTCAAATATGGAGGGAGCCAAAGTAGGAGCTGTAGATGATCTAGCCTGTGGTTGATCAAGAATTACTGGTCTGATCTGAGAAAGGGATTGGCTGACTGACATAACAGTTGAGACTAGGGTAGGTAGACCTGGTTGAAGAGGGGCAGAAGCTGGTGCAACTATAGATATACACTGCACATGTAGATAAGGCTACAAAATATTGATGAAATCAATAATTATTTATCCACCATATTTTATAGACTTCAAAATCATCCTTATTCCTTGTGAATTTTACCAACAATCTAGTGAACTCTGTAAGTTTCTGAACTTGAGCATTAAAAGCTTCAGTCATTGGAGAGATTTTCAAATTCTCTACAAGATATATAAATTGATTGGTCATGTCACTTTTAGAGAAAATCCGAGGGAGATAAAATTCTATCTTCTTGGTGATCTCCTGTTGAGCATCATTGTCAATCATAAAATGAATGTGAACCAGGTCATGTGATCTATCACTATTCTTCACATCTTAAGGAAAAGATGAAAAATCTAAACCACTAAGGGCATTCTGAATTTCTTCCTTGATTAGGGATCTGATAATAGAATCATCCAAAGAAGTAACAGAATATTGATCAGATGGAGGAGAAGCCTTTATAGCTACAGTTAGAGCTTTGAGATATTTCAAAACCTTTTAAAGGCATCCAGTGTACTCATCTGTGAGCTTATTCAGATTTTATACAAGATCTCTCATGCATTGCAGCATCATTGTGTGTCTTTCTCCAATATTCTCATCAAAAGGAAATAGGTAGAGATGAATCTGAGATACAATCTCTCTAGAAATTTTGGAATCATTTGGTTCAGGAGAAGTAGTAGCAGGTGTAGGAGTTACAACAGTATGAGCGGGCTCTGATCTTGAAGATTGTTCTTTTTGCATGTCGGCAACCATACTTTTCAAAGTTGCAACATCAGCACTAATCAGTTTGATTTCAACCCTGACTTCTTGAGTTTCATGGATCATCCTTGGTTGAATATGCAGAATGATATTTTTCAAAAGAATCGAGGCATCTTCCTGACTTGGTTGAGTCACAGGACAAGGTTGATAGGATAAAATCTTCTCAAATCCATCTAAGATAGTCTCTCCAAAGACATTCAAATAATCATTGGTTACAATATACTGTTTCTCATATAAGAGTGTAGGTGAAGGTAGTGGTACAGGTTCTGGTGCCGATTCTGGTTGAGGCTCAGGTTCAGATGTAGGTTAAGGGTGAGTGACTGATTTCAATTGAAACAAGGTGGAGAGATTCATTCTAGTTGCAGTCACTTTCAGTGATTCACTCACATCATAAAACATGTGGACTTCATACCGAGTGAACACAGTGTATGAATTAGTGGAAGGAGGTGCATCACCAGGTTAATATTTAGATTCAACAGACTTAGCTGCACTAGGTTCAAGGTTTTGAGGTTCCTCCCCCTCAATAGGTGCTTCCATTTTAGGAAATATAGGCTCAGCAGGATGGTCAAGATCCACATGTTCAACTCTATTCTCCTCAGCCATTTCTTTCCTTGCCAACTGAAAGGCAATTTCCATCCTCTCTATAGAAGAGGGTATGTACTATTGAACTGACTGTTCCATAGGCTGTGCTTCCAGACTTCCTTCTGGAATAGAGTTGAGATATTCTAGATTTTCATTTATATTTTCTTCTTTCATTGTAGGGAGGTTTTCTTTACCACTAGACTCTTCCATGGCATGATGTTCTAAAACAGGGATAATCAAATCTCTTGTAGCCTCAGGTTGGGTTTCTAGATCAACATCATATCTAGAAGAAGGAGCATCTTCCATCCAAGAACATCAGAAGATTCTTCTTCTCTAAAAATAAAAAAAAACTTCATCTCTAAGAGGTATTTATGTAGGTACATTAATATGGACAACCGTCCTTTCTTTCTCAATAGGAGCTTCTTCCTCATGTGGTATTTCAACCTCTTCTCTAGGTGGTACTTCAGCTATCAATTCCTCTTCATCTACCTCTTCTGGATACTCAGCCACATCATTTAGTTCCAAACCAGGATCATTTATATTCTTTAGACTTCTTGGATAGTCAACAGGATTATACTTATCGTAAACATTTTCATTATCTTCAGCCCACTTCTTCTTCCAGAGGTTCCAATTAATTTTCATCCTTCTAATGGTAGGCTTGGACAAACAAAAATAAAAATCCACAATCTTTTCTTCATTCATCCCAACAATTCCTTTGGAAACTAGCATAGTTGATATCATCCTTGAGTAAAACAAGTAGGTGGATTTGGAAGTGACCTTAATCAGTTCACACATGTGGTGAATGATATATTTTCTGTAACGCCCTGACCCTAGTTACCCAGAGTCGGTGCATTATTACATAACATTGGCATGATCACATGAAAGATCAAATCTCGAAAGACCGATTACATTAGTAGCCCTGGAATAACAAGATACATTAATAAAGTTTTCATTACATCATAAAATGAAAATTAGAATAATATAGTCTCCATAGTCCACACTCTTATCCCCTCATGTTATCCCTGAAGGTCATTCATAATTTACTTCTTCACATCCTGGGAAAAATAAAACATAAAAAAGGGGTGAGCTCAAATGCCCAATAAGGATAACAATATAGCGGAAACTTTAAAATGGATAAAAATATAGCGGAAACTTTCATAAATAAGAATAAAAATTTAAGGCAATGTATAACTAAAACAAAAGGCTTTTAAACTTGAACATCAAAATAGTATGGAAAAAATAAAATGAAATAATGCCATTTACTTATTCACATGGATATTCTACTAATCGAATAATCACATGCAATATCAGTAACCACTTTCATAATGATGGAATCCATAATGCCAGACTATCATAACCACATAGCCATGGCCTCGTTCCAAGACTACAAATAATATTTTTTCAAGGCCTTGTGCCATGACACTAGTTTGTATCATGAGACCTATCGATGCATCGAGGAGCTAGAGCGGGCTCCACCCGTCACATATTAAGTCCAATGTATTCCCATATGAAATCGTTTAAACATAAGATAAACATTCGTATTAAAATTAGCATACGAAATGTCAATACTTTCACCATATACCATAAAGGGTATAAAATTAACATATCCATAGTCAAACATATCACAAAACCTTCAATAAAATATGGATTTTTTGTTTCATAATAAATCAGCTTCAAATAAGCTTAAAATCCATCAAAGGATGTTGACATAGATAAAATAAAAACTCTTTTTAGAGAAGTATCTATTTTTATTTTGAAATCAGTTAAGAGTCATATAAAATAAATCATTTTCTTTGAAAATATTCTTATAAGCTTGTAAGGGAAGCTTCAACGATTTTATAATGGCAGAAAATTATCGCACCTGCCGTATAAGTTTATAAAGACATTCTTAATTTAAATTTGTCGAAAAGGATAAAAAGTACCTTGTTTGTAAAACGATGGAAATATTCCTTTCAAAACACATAAGCGTATAAATGACTTTAACCCATTGACTAGTAAATAGTAAATGTTTTTTTAAATACGTTTTTAAGGAACATGGATGTGGATAACAAAGAGATCCCAGTAGATATTTATGAATAAACATCCTCGGAAAATAAAAAGATTGTAAAATTAACCCTTACCTTGTACTTTTCCTTGGTTGGGGTAGTTTAACCTCTTGTATAATGGTGAAATAATTTTTATTAAATTATACAAGAATTATAAACATTAATATTATATCATATATGATCTTTTAACATTGATTTGTTAATAATATCTTAGTATTATTGTTGTTTCGGGAGTTAACTTATTTGTTTTGTTTTATATGTTTTGTTACGTAAGCCAAGTTTTTCATGGATAGGATGTATCTTATTCATATCCAGAATGATATCATGTCATTAAACAGTATTTTTAAATAATCAAATGATAATTATACTTGAATGGATACGATGGAGAATGAATCTCATCACGTTTGTGGAGACGGTAGTCCGTACGTACGCACGAGCGACAATATCATTCATTTGATATTAAAATAATATATAATTGGATGCTATATCATATATACAGAATCATTATCATGTTATATTTATTATTTAAATGAATTATTTATTATACCCATATAAAAAATATATTTAATAATAATAATTTCACTACGACGTGGAGACTGTAAGCCGTACGTACGCACGTATGGTGACATGTCATTCAAACGATGGATAGAATACTAAATATGGTTGTAAAATATATATAATAATTTTACAGTATATAGGAGATACAGGATTCATTATTTAATAATGAGAATAACAAAGAATGAAGAAGTTGAAGAAGAAATGAATTTGAAAAAGGTTGGTGTAAACATTACCTCTTCTTCGGGTTCTTCCTTTTTATTTGATAAAAAGGGATCCTTAGGTTGGCTTTCTAATCAAACTAAGGCATGTAGGTTGTATTGAGGGAAGTGGAGAGAGTATTTGGTAGGGGTTGGCTGAACCAAAAGGCTTTGACGACGTGAATAAATGAGAAGGGGGACTTCCCTTTTATAAGAGGGGTGAGGGGCACCTTTGGAAAAGCTAGAAATATTATTTTATAATAAATTCAAATTCGGTTTCTAATGGATCAAAAGTGTATTATTTAAAGGTTAAAGTGGGGAATGGGTCGAAAACCACTCAACCAATAGAATTTAGATTGGTTTGGGGCATTAAATTAACCTTATCTTTTAGTTTTAACGCTTAGTTAATTAGTTTGACATTTACTATGTCACTTTGTATTTTTATATTATATAGTCAATAAACTTATTATATAAATCAATGAGACCCCCAAGTGGTTCATTAATGATACACCTATCATTATATAAGTGTCTGGGCCTAACCTTAGATTTTTTTGAATTTAATATCAATTAGTAATAGAATATTTATTTTAAAAGCTATTTTATGTCAATTTTGACAATATTCAATAATTGATTTTTGAGAAAATCATAACAGAATGATTACTTCGAACAAAGTTAATTAAGTCAATCCTAACATGTCATATTAATGTAGAAAATTCGTGTAATTCATAAAAAGTCTCAAATTATATTTTTTTAGGTATTTATAATATCAATTTGTTTAATTTTTCACTATTATGGTAATTAATGCATTAAATTATTTAATGTCTAAAAATTTAAAATAAAATATCATTATGTAGGAAATATTTTTTTCATTCTAAGGAATATTTACAATCAAATTTATCTTATGTATAAACCTATATTAAAAATGTTTTTGTAAATAAACTTTTATTTTAACTCTTTTAACTCTTCTTTGAATAAAATAAAATAAATGTCCTAATCTAATCCAAGTGGACCTAAATGATAATATATTACTCCTAAGGTTGTTTTTTGTCGAGATACACTTGTCCAATAGAAGTAGGACACGTTTTAGGGTAATATTAATATCATTTTTACCTTAAATTTCCCTATTTACTTTTAACCGTAGTAAATAAAAATAAAATGTTACTATTCACCAAAAATTATTTTCATCTCAATGAACAACATTTTACTCCTATATATTAACCGTGTATCTCAGATTTTCGAAATTCCAATCAAAAAAGCTGTAAAATTATGTTTTATGAAAAATTCATTTTTTTAACTACCACTTAGTATTTTCAATATTCATCAAAAAATTAAGTTTTTCAGAAAAATACAAAAAATTCACCCAAGGCTAATTTCGATAATCCGAACCCAAAAATGAAGTCCATTTTGAAAAATAAAATTCATAAAATTTCAAAAATTAGGTATTACTATTCATAACGGCTAGTTTGATTTGTTGTGGTCTGTTAGAACTCGATGTTGCGTACAACACACTATCTCATTATTCAAAGAGAAGCGTACCATAGAAGCTTGGGGTGTTACATTCTCCTCTCCTCCCAATAATTTCGTCCTCGATATTTCTAGAATACTACTACATGAAAAGACTCAGGTGGTTCTTCATCATAAGTTCCTTAGGTTCCCACGTTGCCTCTTCCATCTTATGGTTTCTCCACAAAACTTTTACCAGACGCGTCGTCCGGTCTCTCAGTACTTGTTCTCTACTATCAAGAATCATGACGGGATCTTCGCAATAAGACAGATCGGGTTCCAGTTCTAATTCTTCATAGGTGAGTACATGCATTGGGCCAGGCATGTATTTCCTCAACAGAGATACATGGAAGACATCGTGAACTTTGGAGATATTTGGCGGCATTGCCAATCGGTAAACTACATCCCCAATTCGATCTAGAATTTTGAATGGTTCGATGTACCTGGGACTCAATTTACCTTTCATACCAAAACATATGACTCCCTTCCATGGAGATACCTTCAGGAAAACATGTTCACCGACTTGAAATTCCAAATCCATCCTTCAATTATCGGCAAAGCTCTTCTGCCTACTTTGATCTGATTTGATGTGATTTTGGATTACCTTCAACTTTTCCATTGTTTCCTCTACTAGTTCTGGACCTACAAGTTTTCTTTCACCAATGTCATCCCAACAGGTTGGTGTGCGACATCTTTTTACGTAGTACGCTTCATATGGTGCCATCTGAATACTCGAATGGAAGCTATTGTTATAGTAAAATTCTACCAAAGGTAAATATTGATCCCACATACCTTGAAAGTCATGTGATAAAGATCTCAACATGTCTTCTATGGTTTTAATAGTCTTCTCTGATTGTCTGTCTATCTGAGGGTGGTAGGAAGTGCTCAAATTAATTCTAGTATCTAGGGATTTCTTAAGACTCTTCCAGAATCTTGAAGTAAAACGGGGATCACAATCAGAAAAAATTGATAGGGGTACTCCATGAAGTTTGAAAACATCATTAATATATAGTCTTGCTAGACGTTCCAGTGGTAGATCTTCTCTTATAGAAAGAAAATGTGCTGACTTGGTAAGACGATCAACAATGACCCATATTGTATCGTTCCATCTAGGAGTCTTTGGTAGCCCCATGAAAAATTCCATCGTGATATTGTCCCATTTCCACTCCGGTATGGGAAGAGGTTGCATGACTCCTCTAGGTTTTTTCCTTCTAGCTTTCACTTGTTGACAAACCATACATCTTGACACAAAATCAGAAATCTCCCTCTTCATGTTGTCCCACCAAAAATGTTCCTTCAAATCTCTATACATTTTGGTGCTCCAAGGGTGTATAGAGAAATTGGAACTATGAGCATCATCTAGCAATTCATTTTTTAGATTAGGTATATCGGGAACACAAAGCCTCTTCCCAAATTTCAAAATTACTTCTTCATACACAATGTATTTCAATCTCCCATCATTCACAGCTTTAATCTTCTTTTAAAATTTTTCATCATCGGTCTGAGAACTCTTAATCCTTTCTAGTAAAGATGGTTTGGAAACCATTTGAAAAAGAATTTATGTTTCACCTTCCATGGTTATTCCATGTCCATCTTCACTAGATCCATGAAAATAGGGTCCCTTTAAATTCTCATATCATTCAAAACTCCAGGGTATTTTCTACTCAAAGCATCTGCCACCTTGTTTTCTCTCCCCTGGTGGTAGTGTATCATACAATCATAATCTTGGAGTAATTAAACCCATCTCTTTTGCCTCATGTTGAGTTCTTTTTGTGAGAAAATATACTTCAAACTCTTGTGATCAGTATAAATTTCACATTTTTCTCCATAGCAGTAGTGCCTCCACATCTTCAATGCAAATATCACAGCTGCTAACTAGAGATCATTAGTTGGATAGTTTTGCACATGATTTTTTGACTCTCCTGATGCATAGGAAATAAACATATCATTCTGCATAAGGACACAACCAAGTCCTTTCTTCGATGCATCGCTATAAATAATGAACCCATCATTCCCCGATGGTAGAGTCAATATAAAATAATTGACTAATCAAATCTTCAGTTCTTCGAAAAATTCTTCACACTCTTTTTTCCAAACAAATTTAACCCCTTTATGTGTGACCTTTTTTAATGGGTTAGCCAACCGGGAAAAATTCGGGACGAAATGTCGATAATAACCTGCTAAACCAATAAAACTACGTACCTTAGTTATACTCCTCGGTGCTAGCCATTATTGGATTTCCTTGGTCTTAGAAGGATCAATAGAGATTCCATTTTTAAAGACAATATGGCCAAGAAAAGAAATCTCCTAAATCCAGAATTCATACTTGCTAAACATCCCATATAATTCTTGTCTTCTCAGAGTCTTCAGGATAATGCGCAAGTGATTTTTATGATTTTCGTAGCTTTTGGAGTATACCAAGATATCATCAATAAATACCACCACAAATTCATCGAGATATTCTTCGAAAACACTATTCATTAGATACATGAATATAGAGGGTGCATTAGTCAATCCAAAAGGCATTACTGTAAACTCGTAATACGCGTACCTGGTTGGAAATGTTGTCTTTGGAATGTCTTCCTTCATTACACACAAATGATATTATCCAGATCAAAGGTAAATCTTTCAAAAGTATTTAGCTCCATGTAGTTGGTCAAATAAATCATCAATGTGAGGTAGTGGATACTTGTTCTTTATTGTTATAGCATTGATTGCCATGTAGTCGATACATAACCTCATAGATCCATCTTTCTTTTTAACAAAAAGAACCGGGGCTCACCATGGGGAAACACTAGGGAGAATAAATCCCTTATTACTCAACTCCTCTAGTTGTTTCTTTAGTTCAACTAATTCTATAGTGGCCATTATATAAGGGGTCTTCGATATAAGCCTTGATTCAGGAATTAAATCAATGGAAAACTCAACTTCTCGTTCTGTAGGATGTCTAGGTAAATCGTCCGGAAACACATCTACATATTATTTCACAACAGGTACATCCTCTATTTGAACATTCCATTCCTCACCAATATTCATTTCATTATATTCCTCCCCAATAATTGAATTTAGTTGAGCTACTGGGGGTGGATCTAGATAAGAATTAGGTGGTGTCGATTCTACTCTAACGATAAGGTGTTCCTTATCATCATCATCATGATTCGTAACCTCATTCTTCTTACAATAAATCTGCGCATCATATTCTGAAAGCTAGTCCATACCGAGGATTATATCAAACTCAATCATAGGTATAACAATGAGATCAGTAGATAAAGAACATTTATGTGCTCTAATGGCGACTGATTCACAAAACATTGATGAAATGATACTTCCATTAGAAGTTTTAACTAACATCTCTCTAGTTAAATCAAATTTGAAATATCTAATTTTCTTAGAAAACTAAGAAGATATGAAACAATGCGGTGATCCAGAATCAAATAATGCATTTCTTAAACTTGAGGAAACCATTAAATTACCTTCCACCACGTCTTTCGGAGCTTCTACCTCAGCAGTAGTGATAGCATAAGCTTGGCTGTGATCCCTTGTCCTTTTATGAGGTACGTTCCCCTGATGCTTAGGACATTCATTTGCATAATGTCCCATCTCCCTTCAATTTTAGCACTAAACATTGGTAGATTCCTTCTTCCCTTTTCAATCACGAGCTTAGTGGCCTTTTTCACCACACTTGTAACAGACACCCATTACCTTCAAGAATGTACCTGGGTGTTTCTTCCCACATTTACCATAGGATGGATATTGAACCATTCCATTCTTCCCCTTATTACCATTCCCAGATTTATCATCAGATCTATTCTTCTCTTTCTTTGCTTTAAAGTCATAAGACTTAGTGAATTCTTTTTCGGTCTTGATAACACACGAGACAATGACTTCGTACGATGAGAAGGATTGTGAGACTAATGCTCGATGGAGAAATGGTTTTAACCCATCAAAGAAATGATCAATATTACTTCTTGGGTTATGTATATAATCTCTAGAATACCTTGTTAACCTTGTATAGTTAGCCTCATACTTTGTGACATTCTCATCCTCCTTTTGTCTCAGACACAGAAATTGCCTTTCCATATCTGTTCGATGGTCACGAGGAAAGTATTTTTCTAAAAACATATCTTTGAACTCTCTCCATTCCGTATTTGATACTTCATCATCTTCATTAATGTTTTGAATCAATGAACACCATTGATCAGCATCTTTCATGAGGCGGTAAACTCCCATGATATCTTTTTCCCTTTCACTACTCCCCAAAGCCTGAAATATTTTCTCTAGGGAATTTATCCACTACTCAGATACTAAGGGATTTTTACTTCCCTTGAACGTTGGTGGTTGTTGCCTCATGAAGCAATCTATCATTGATCCTCCACGCTGGTGATTACGGTGCTCCATACGGGTAAAGTTATTATTCATAACATGAGTGAGTTGTCCGAGAATAATGATTAGTTGATCGGCACCAGTTGCATCACCAGCTCCACTATAATTATCTTGAGCAGGAGGGAAATCTCTACATGGAGTGCGTGCATTGATACGTTTTCCATTTCTTCCACTAGGCACCATTTCTAAACAATGGCATAAACTAGATCAGTTTATGAATAAAAATACATAATTCCATACTTATAAAACACTTAACATAAATTGAACTATTTATGGATATAATCCATAATCATAAAAATGTTTTCTTTGAGGAAGTATATACTCATAAACCTTTCATAATTATTTGTAAAGAAAATGAGAGTTATCCTAAGCATATCCCCCAGGAGTGTCGTAACCAAGAGTGCAGCAAGGCCCGTTATCATGCACCAGTTCCCGTTCGAGTCTAGCTCAAAGCGGTGTTTTCAGGTTTTACCCCTAGGTACATCTGTGCCAGAGCCGCCTCTACCTGCTCCAATCCAGATAGGGATGCATTGCTCAGAAAACTCACAAAATCTCCACAATACCAAAATTCTATGATGTTATTCTATATTAATCCTCAAAGTCCATCTTAAATCTGTGTACTCTAATCAGATTTTATCTAAATCTAACTTCCAAGGTTTGTACTAAACTTCCTCTGATACCAACTGTAACGCCCCAACCCCAGTTACCCAGAGTCGGTGCATTATTACATAACATTTTCTTGATCATAAGAAAGATCAAATCTCAAAAGACCGATTATTTTAATATCCTTGGAATAACTAGATACATTAATAAAGTTTACATTACATCATAAAATGAAAACTAAAACAATATAGTCTCCATAGTTCACACTATTATCCCCTCATGCTATCCCTGCAGGTCATTCATAATTTACTTCTTCATATCTTGGGAAAAATAAAATATAGAAAAGGGGTGAGATCAAATGGCCAGTAAGGATAACAATATAGCGGAAACTTTCATAAGGATAACAATATAGCGGAAACATTCATAAATAAGAATAAACATTTAAGGAAATGTATAACTAAAACAAAATACTTTTAAACTTGAATGTCAACATAGTATGTCAAAAATAAAATAAAATAATGCCATTTAATTATTCACATGGATATTCAACTAATCGAATAATCACATGCAATATCAGTAATAACTTTCATAATGATGGAATTCATAATTCCATACTATCATAACCACATGTCCAAGGACTCGTGCCAAGACTACAAATAAGATTGTGCCAAGGCCTTGTTACAAGACACTAGTTTGTCTCATGAGATCTACAGATGCATCGAGGAGCTATAGCGGGCTCTACCCATCACATATTAAGTCCAATGCATTCCCATATGAAAAGGTTTAAACATAACATAAACATTCGTATTAAAAATAGCATATGAAATGTCAATACATTCACCATATACCATGAAGGGTATAAAAATAACATATCCATAGTCAAACATATCACAAAACCTTCAATACATTATGGATGTTTTTTTCCTAATAAATCAGCTTCAAATAAGCTTAAAATCAATCAAAGGCTATTGACATAGATGAAATCAAAACTCTTTTTAGATAAATATCACTTTTTATTTTGAAATAATTTAAGAGTCATATAAAATAAAACATTTTCTTTGAAAATATTCTTATAAGCTTATAAGGGAATCTTCAGCGATTTTATAACGGGGGAAAATAACTGCACCCGCTGTATAAGTTTAAAAAGACATTCTTACCTTAAATTTGTCGAAAAGGTTAAAAAGTACCTTGTTTGGAAAATGATGGAATGATTCCTTTCAAAACAAATAAGGGTATAAATGAGTTTAACCCATTATCTAGTAAATAGTAAAAATGTTTTTAAATACATTTTTAAGGAACATGGATGTGGATGATAAAGAGAACCCAGTAGATAATTACGAATAAACAACCTCGGAAAATAAAGCAGAATTATCTGAATATTTTAACATGCTGGAAGAAACTTGCAATGAACATAAAGACAAATATAAGTCATTAAAGAAAAAACATGCTCTCACTGCTACTGTTAAATCCTCCCATGATATAGAAAAAAAAACAATGATCAACCATTGAAGGAAAATACTGAATTCAAAATATCTAATGAGAAACTAAGGAAGGACTTAGAAAAATTCACAGAGGGAAAAGATACACTTACTCAATAGTTAGGTAAACAAGTTGCACCAAAGTATACTACTGGTTTGGGATACCAACCTGGACAGAGGCAGTTTACCAAAACTAGATTTATTCCTAAATCTGGATAAAATTCTTCTTGTTCCAGTTCTGGAAATTCATATGATTCAACTAGTTATTTATATAGTTATAGATCAAATAAAGTTTATCTTTAAAAAAATTTTGATTCTGTAAATTATATGAATCCCATAAGACAAATTTGGGTATCAAAATTATTTATTTCTAACCTGTTTGGACCCAAGAGAATGTGGGTAGAAAAATCATATTCCATCAAAAACTGTTTTATAGGAAACCTTCTTGAAGAGTTCCCATAGGAAGATATGGTACATGGACAGTGGTTGTTCAAGGAATATGACTGGGGATTACACATTCTTTAATATACTAATCAATGTTTATGGAGTCCATGTCACCTTTGGTGATAATTCGAATGGAATGATCATCGACCTAGGCTAAATTGGTAACACTAAATCAGTTTTAATTTATAAGGTTTTATTTGTTGATGGGTTAAAATATAATTTTTTTAGTATATATAAATTATGTGATGATGTCTTAAATGTTATGTTTGAAAATTATTCTTGTAATATTTTTAATTCTAATAATGTTTTAATATTTTCTTCATTCGGAAATGAAAATGTTTATGTAGTTTATTTGAATTCTTTAGCTAAAAAAACATTACTTGTTTAAATGATTTTCATAAAGAATATTGGCTTTGGCATAGAAGATTAGGACACTGTAATATACATTCACTTAGAAAACTAACTAGGAAGAACATAGTTAGAGACTTACACAAACTTGAGTTTCCAAATGACCATGTTTTTAATCCATATCAAAAGGGAAAACGACACAAAATCTCGTTCAATCCAAAGAAATAAGTGTCAACTTCTCAACCCCTTGAGTTGGTTCACATGGAATTGTTTGGACCTTCTAGAGATTCTATATTAAATTGTAAGCATTATGTCTATGTCTTAGTAGATGACTTTTCTAGATATACATTGGTATACTTTTTAGCTCACAAAAGTGAAGTTTGTTCTTATTTTGTTAAATACTCCAAGTCCATAGAGAAGCTTAGTGGACTTAAGATTATGACCCTGAGAAGAGATCATGGCTATGAGTTTGAATTTTTTCTCACAAAATAGCCATACTCACAATTTATCTGCCCCTAGGACACCTTATCAGAATGGTGTAGTAGAAAGAAGAAATAGAACCCTTCATGAAATTTCAACAACTATGCTTAATGAGTATTACCTACCTATTTAATTTTGAGCTGAAGCTGTAAAGTCTCTATTGATGATATAACAAGCCGTATTTACAGCTTCAGCTCATAAGTAAATAGGTAGGTTATACTCATTAAGCATAGTTGTTGCAATTTCATGAAGCGTTCTATTTCTTCTTTCTATTACACCATTCTGCTGAGGTGTCGTAGGGGCAGATAAATTGTGACTATAGCTATTTTGTGAACAAAAATTCAAACTCACGGCCATGATCTCTTCTCAGGGTCTTAATCTTAAGTCCACTAAGCTTCTCTATGGACTTGGAGTATTTAAAAAAATAAGAACAAACTTCACTTTTGTGAGCTAAAAATTATACCAATGTATATCTAGAAAAGTCTTCTACTAAGACATAGACATAATGCTTACAATTTAATCTAGAAACTCTAGAAGGTCCAAACAAGTCCATGTGAACCAACTCAAGGGGTTGAGAAGTTGACACTTATTTCTTTGGTTTGAATGAGATTTTGTGTCGTTTTCTCTATTGATAGGGATTAAAAACTTTGTCATTTGGAAACTCATGTTTGGGTAAGTCTCTAACTATGTTCTTATTAGTTATTTTTCTAAGTGAATGTATATTACAGTGTCCTAATCTTCTATGCCAAAGCCAATATTCTTTATGAAAATCATTTAAACAAGTAATGTTTTTTAGCTAAAGAATTCAAATAAACTAAATAAACATTTTCATTTCCGAATGAAGAAAATATTAAAACATTATTAGAATTAAAATTTTTACAAGAATCATTTTCAATAATAACATTAAAGACATCATCACATAATTGATATATACTCAAAAAGTTATATTTTAACCCATCAAAAAATAAAACCTTATAAATTAAAACTCATTTAGTGTTACCAATTTAGCCTAGATCGATGATCATTCCATTAGAATTATCACCAATGGGGACATGGCCTCCATAGACCTTGATTAGTCTCTTGATGAATGTGTAATCCCCAGTCATATTCCTTGAACAACCACTGTCCATGTACCATATCTTCCTATGGGAACTCTTCAAGAAGGTTTCCTATAAAACAGTTTTAGATGGAATATGATTTTGGTACCACATTCTCTTGGGTCCAAACAGGTTTGAAATCATTAATTTTGGTACCCAAATTTGTCTTATGGGTTTCATATAATTTACAGAATCAAAATATTTTGAAAGATAAACTCTATTTGATCTATAACTATGTAAATAACTAGTTGAATCATATGAATTTCCAGAACTGGAACAAGAAGAATTTTATCCATATTTAGGAATAAATCTAGTTTTGGTAAACTGCCTCTATCCAGGTTGGTATCCCAAACCAGTAGTATACTTTGGTGAAACTTGTTTACCTAACTATTGAGTAAGTGTATTTTCTTCCCTTTGTGAATTTTTCTAAGTCCTTCCTTAGTTTCTCATTAGATATTTTGAATTCAGTATTTTCCTTCAACAGTTGATCATTGTTTTCTTTTTCTATATCAAGGAAGGATTTAACAGTAGCAGTGAGAGCATGCTGTTTCTTTCATGACTTGTATTTTTCCTTATGTTCATTGAAAGTTTCTTCCAGCATGTTAAAATATTAAGATAATTCTGCTCTAGTCATGTCTACAGAATCAGAATCAGATTCAGCATCAACTCTAGAATAATAGGAATTTAAAACACGAGTATCTAAGGTTACCTCGGATGTGTTGGTCATGAAACACATGTTGACACAATTATTTTTAAAATTAGAAACTTCAGATTCACTTGTGTTGTCTTCTAAAGCACTCCAGGTAGCTTTCATAGCTTTCTTATAATTACTGTCCTTGTAGTCATGTTTCTTCTTGAACTTCAGTTTTGGACAATCAGCTTTTATGCAACCTTTTCTTTTTCTTTCATATTAGACGACTTTATCACTATTATCTATATTTTACAATCCTTTTTTAGTGACCTTTGTTGTCATAATTACCTTTTTAGTTTGTTTTTCTGATGAATTTATTCTTCCTATAGAATTTCTTAAACCTCCTAGCTATTTGTGCCATTTCAGCATCACTGTCAGAGTCTGAATGATCACATGTATAACTTTCAGTTTGTATTTGAACTTTGTCTTTATCATTTCTCTTTGAATCAGTAGACTTAAATGCCACGGATTTTCTCCTGGGTTCATCATCTTCTTCCTTATTCACCTTATGTTCTTCCTCATACATCATAAGCTTACCAATTAGTTCTTTAATAGGTAGAGCTCTAATGTCACATGATTCTATGATTGAAACAAATGTGCCTCTCTATCTCTCTAGAAAACATCTCAGCATCCTCATGATTTGTTCCTTTACTAGAATAGCCTTTCCAAGTGAACTCATTGTATTGACTATCTCATTGCACCTGAGATACAAATCAGAAATAGGTTCATCAGTATTAATTTCAAAATTATCATATTTAACATATATATTTGTTAAATTTATCATTATTATCTTCCATATAAAGAGTTATTGAAAACTAGTCACATCAACTCATGATGTGGTAGTCCATCTTACACACAGTGATATCACTATATTTGCTAAGGAATGGAAAGTAAAAAAAATATTTATATGATATAATGACTCCATAAGTGTAATAATTTTATAAATATCATATATATTCTTTATTTTAATCATCGTATCTAACTATGATGTTGGTCGGAGTGGATAATATGGAGGGGTGAATTGAGTTCCAATTAATATTTCGGTTAAAAAAATGTATATTAAAATACCCTAATTTATAAAACAAGATAAACATTAGTGAATTTGTAAAATTGTAAAGGTTCAATTAGGTTATCAATGATTGATTAGGTCTCAGTCAATTTAATCAGAAGATTAAATTGGATTTTAAAACAGATCTACAAATTTACAATAGTTACAAACACTTGCTAGATTAACTATCAAAGTAACTTTAAAATATTTTTTATTTAAAAGTAATTGCAGTGGAATATAAAAGATATATATATTATACATTAAACGTAAGCTAAAAAATAAGAGCAGATATAACCAAGAGGTTCAGTCTCAATTCAAGACTTAGTCTTCTCAAATTTATATATAAAAATGATCCACACCCTGGATCGGGGTTAACAATAGTACAAGACTGTCTAGGCCACGCTGGGACCTCTACCACAATTCTTCATGGAAAAAAAGACAATAGTGAAAAGGCTATCTAGGTCCTACTTGAACTCTATCACTATCCTTAGTGGGACACAAGACGGTTTAGAATGTTTGGAATGAGGATTTTGTATCCTCCAGTTCAGCACAAGAGACAGTGTGTGTGTAAGATATACAGAGTGCACACACTACTCGTAAAGGAAAATGAATAAATCACTTAGAAAGAGTATATGAATGTTTATAAATCTCAAGTGATTAGTAGTGCAGCTCTAGACTCGTTGGATTCAGCAAAAATTATTTGGAGTCCTTCTTTGGTTTTTCTATTGAAAAACAGTGTCATTGTTCATCTTGGTGTCATTCACATGTGTAGAAATTCTCTTGATTATTCGTGTTTTCTTCAGTTGTATTGGATTTCACACAAGAGATTTCCTTGAAGATATTGCAATGTGTTCTTAAATGCTCTGGGTTGCTCTTCTGTTCAGTATAGAGCACTTTGAGTGAATTGTTTGTAGCTTCGCGTATATTCTAGTATGTGTATTTTGTGTGTTCCTCTATTTTATCTCAATCCTCCTTATATTCGTCGATCTCCTGCAATATGAATTATTAACTTTTAATAGGTATTTGGTACTATTTCTTGACCTGCAAAAACTATCATTAAATAACATTAATTTCATTAAAAACACCAAATATGACCATTAGCTTTATTTAAATAATAATGAAAAAAATGTTAAGAAACGGTGTCACAATAGTTGTGCAAATGGTGTCTCTTTCAGGGTGTGTTCTTCACGGTATGTCCTTCACGGTATGTGGCTCATGGTGTGTCCTCCACGGTGTCTCCATGTCACGGTGTCTAAGTCACGGTGTCTGAGTCACAGTGTCTGAATCACGGTGTGTCCTTCACGGTGTCTGGCTTACTGTCACAGTGTGTTGAGGTCACAATGTCTCACTGGTCATGGTGTCTAAGACATAGAATCCACGGTGTCAGGCTTACTGTGTCTATCTTACACTTCATGGTGTTTGTGTCTTGCACACAGTCTTCCATACTGTGTAAAACATTACGGTGTCATGATACATAGACAAATGACTGTATTCAAACCTAAACATTAATATGAATAATGTGAATTAGTATTAACCATTATAAGTTAAGAGAACATGGAACATAAATACAGAGGATTTATAAGATAAGTAGTATTGGTGAATGAAAAAAATTTGTAAAGAATAATGACATTAATTAACAGTAATAATATTTGTGATCATTAAAACATTATTATTACCTGAGGGGTCCAACACATGAGACGTGGTACTAGAAAAAGAAATTTCATTTGTTTGTGAGGTGGTAGTTTTATACACATGATTGATGATTTTGTAACCAATTTTATTGATGTATATATTTATTAATGAAATTACCATAACATTAAAACATAAAACAATATGTAAAATACAATGGTTATTATATCATTCTTTTTTTAAATATAAATTTTATGAGGTGGAGGAAGAAATAAAATAAAAAATGTTTGATGAAGATCATTACCTCTTCTTTAGGTAACCTCTTTTTCTCTAAACCGAAATAATTCCAAGGATATATTTATTCCCAAAAAAATGATTCAAGGATATTAATAGGTAATTTGGGTAGGAATGTATTTTGATATTTTAAAAACTAAATTGGTCTGAAGGTGTGCTGAGTGGAGGAGTGAGGGTGACCTTTTATAAGTGATGTGTGTCGCACACATGTAATTTCTGAAATGTAAAAGGTGTAACAATGTTTATATCATACAAAAAGGATTAAAAATGTAGAAATATTGATAATTATTCATGATATGGTATCATTATGGCCATTGAATAGTGTTTATAAATGTATGTATTCATTTTAAACCTTATCATTTTAGTTTAAAACATGATAAACCCATTTTTACAATTATAGTGATAATTTATCTCTACTAATTTCATTATTAAATTTAGAAAACCAATAATTTTACATTATTATAGAATATATGATTTTATGATTCAGAATATGAAGTCCATTTTTCAAATTAAATTCATATAATTGTAAATTTTAATCAAAAATTTATCCAACACACATGACGAGAATGGTGGTTTAGAAAGAGAATATTTTAAAATATTTACACCATATTTAAACCCAATTTCAATATATAATTGATTAAAATGAAATAATTTGTATTAATAGATATATAATTAAAATAATTTTCCTATAAAAAAAATTTATAAATAATTTTACATTATAAATAATATAAACCAAAACATATTTTTCAATGAAAAATTAGTATTTTTTATTCATCAAAAGAAATTAATAGTTTCATTAAATTCTCAAAAAAATCAACCAAATATAATTTTTACAATATTATATCAAAATATAATTTCCTTTTTTCAATTAAATTTTCCATCAATGGGAAAAATGATATTTAACACAAAACCATCAAGTGTGGAAAAAGAGGGCTTTCAAGAAATTCATATTTTTCATTAACTAGATTTTTTCTTAATAACTATGTGTCTTATAGTAATCATTATATGAATATAAACAAAATTATTTTGATATATTATATATACATTTTAATTGAAAAATTACTCAGTATTTATTTTTATAATTATTTAAAATGGTTAAACTTTATGCACATTAAAACAATAATTTTTGAAAAAAAACATTATTTGAACCAAAAAACATAAACTAAAATCCCATATAATGTGGATTAAAATTTAATTAAGTGGGTTTAATGTGAATTAAGAATAATATTTTTACATTAAAAACAATAGGGTATTTAAATTATGTAATTTAATGAAAATAAATAATTGCTTTACAAAAATCATATTTTTTCATAATTCACAGAAAAATAATTATTTTCATAAAAACTCTTAAATTTCCCAATAAGTTTATTTTGATATGATGATTTAAAAAATTGAAGTTATTTTTATTATATAAATTTAATAAAATATAAAAAATATTTAATAAAAATTAAATTAAATATCTTTTAATGAAAACATATTTTTGAAGAATATAATATCTTTACTAAAATATAATTGACTATTAATTAAGAATTTATTGGTAAATTTTTATAGGGTTTGAAATTAATATGCATATTTCATCAAATGGAAAATAGTATTAATACGCACATTTTTATAATATAATTATTGTGATCATACTAAGTGTTATATTTCATCATGGTTCACTGAAGCTCGATGTCATGTGTTCATCACACTATCGAAGAAACCCACTGTTATGTTTTATACAACCTAAACTCAGTGTTGCTGATAACCCAATATATCTAAAAAAATTATTATGTTGTAAAAAACCCTAATAAATTATATTTATGTTAAATAAATCATATATTGTTCAATATATATAATTATGGATCTATAATATCTGTATAATAAACATACATGTATTATACCGGTGGTCCAATCATGTACCAATGATGTCAATACTTTTGGTAAGATATTTCTAGTCTCTCTTTTATTTGTGTGCAACATATGAAAATTCACCACTGATTTATTTGATGTTGTGTATGTACTTCCCATTTGAAATTTCAAATAATTAATATCCATATTTTTTGATACACAATGTTGCATTAGGTGTTATAATTTTTTTGCGATTAAGATCCAAAAAAGTTACAAAATATTTAAGGGATTTCCACATCACACATATTTTTATATCAAACACATACTTTAATCACCACTTTTTAAATTAATGGGATTTATATAATTTCAATGATTTTATTTTATGATTATTAAACATAATATTACATGGATTTAAAAATATATTTCAGGATCACTCTTTCATGGGCTTATTGTTCTAAAGATACCAATGTGGTTAATGATTAATGTCTCCATTTTCCTTCTTTGATAAAAATGTTATATGATTCATGGATATTTATTTATGAGGTTTATACAAATCCCCTTGTAAATGTAATATCATTAATTTATTTATTCACATTATATTATATGTTTCATTTAGTTTTACTATTTTACGGGGCTTACAAATCAATGTTACCAAAATTGTAATGGTTTTAGGATATAATCATCTATATTATCCATATTTCTCTTGATTTTTATTCCAATGATAAAATGTCATTAAATAACACTCATTAATCTCTTTAATTTTGTACTCTTATAGTTATGTTATCAAAATACATGTTCCCATTCTGTTTCATCTATTTATAAAAATTAGAGTTAAAAATAATGCTTATAAAAAATATTTTTTTCGAACGAAAACAATTTTCCTTCTAGAACCCTATTTTAAATAATGTGCTATCAATTTTTCCTAAAATCATGGTAATGGTTTATTAACGAATCTGTTACCATGATTGACTTTTAAATTTTTTTGAAATTAATATTCATGTCATTTTCAGAACAACTCTCATTTGGCTTTTACTAAAAATGTGAAATGGATAATTTTTTAAAGTGTATGGAATTAATGGAATTTCCTACTATCGTGAAAATTATATTATTTGAATCTATCATTATAAGTAACTGAGTGAATTATTTACAAAATATATTGTGAATTTGTAGATTAAGAAATAGATTTTCAATGACAAGTTATCGTAATTAACAAACATTCCAAATTATTTACATTCACAAATCATTCTCATTTGAAGAAGATAATCCTTGTGGTATTTTATGCATTCTAAGGGATATTAACCATGTCTAATAATTTTATTTTTTATTTTATTTTTTTATGATGATATTTTTTTAAATGAAAAATCTTTCTCTTTAATAGGATATACTATGATAAAACTCTTATGTATCCTATTTATTTTCCTAAAACATAGGAAACTATGAAATATATAAATGATTATGATAAATTTCTCTTTTACATACATTATGATATGGTCAAATGTTTATGAATCACATTATCTATCATAGTCTATGAAATTATATATGTTTTATTATCTTCTGGATAAAAAAAAGTATGATTTTTCTTATGTAATGGGTGGGACACATATCTACCTCCAATGAATTTGGTAAACGATTATATCTCATGAGATAGAAAATTAAATAATTTTTAGTGATCCTGGTTCTATAAAGGAATTTTTATTATATGATTTTCTTCTAATTAAACCATGGCTACTGTGATGGTTTAGGGAGTGAACCCATTCAATTACGATACCCTGGGTAGTAATCCTTCACTAATATGTAAAATATTTTCTATAATTATTTGAATGCCAAAATTTTATGTATTATGAAAATGTTATTGTAACACCACAACATTTGACAATACATTATATTCAATAACTTGTGTTGTACGCAACATTGACTTGTCATATGTAACACAGAAGATTGAGTCTCCACGAAACATCACTTTTGTGTGGTAATTATTTATCTGATATATTTATAACATATCAATTTAATATAGTAATATATATTTTAATAAATAATTTTTAAAAGTTATTTACAATTTTTTCCTATATATAAAACATATATTTAGTGAAATTTATATGTTTCGGTAAGATAGTTATATGTTTAGTCATCCTTTTTTTGAATTGAACTACTTTTAATGTCATTTAATGAAAAAAAATAAAACTAACTTTAATCACATAAAAATTTATTTGGTAAAATATACATAATTTGGGAATTTGTAATGTCAAAATTAACTTAGGGTGAATTTCTAGTATTTTTCAGAAAACAATCAATATTTGATGAATTGTGAAAATACTGCATTATTGTTAAAAAAATATTTTTCATTTAAATATTTGATTTTAATTTAAATTGATTTTAATGTCACAGTAGTTAAATGAAATATATATTTACTCAATTTAGGTCAGTATAATAATTTTTATAAGAGAATTAGATCAAAAAAATTCATTGATATTGTTTATCATCGTTTTACCTACCGTCTAGCCACATTTGAAGATTGGCATTAAAAGTAATTTTACCACTTCTATGAATTGAAATTAGGAAAAAGGAAATACAAGGTTGTAATCAGTATGAAAAACGTGGTTTAATATGTTCAAAATAATTTTTGGCAAATAATAACTTTTGAATTTTATTTACCACGGTTAAAGATAAATAGGGTAACTAAAGGTAAAAATAATGATATAAAAATATAAAATTAGCCTAATATTTGTCATAATTTCATTGGATAATTGTTTTTTGATGAAAATCATGATTAGGTAAAAAAATATGATTCTTTTTATTACACATCAGTTAACATAAGGCATTAATTATATTTTAGTTAAATAAGAGTTAATAGTGTCATTTTCAGATTTTTGTAAGTGAATATTTTTTAATATAGGGAAATAAATAAGTTAAATTAGACTAAATATATTAATTAAAAATACTATAAATATATATACATAATGATAATTTATTTATATTTTTATGTGTTAAATAATTAAATTTAATTGTGACCCAAGGATGATGTAGTAATTGATTTACTCAAGGAAGAATCATAAAAATAATATAAAAAAGTTTAAAATAAAAAAAATTTAACAAACTTAATGACATAAAATAATTTTATAGGTAACCTATCTATGTTTGTATCCTTATATATATATATATATTGAAGTTATAATGGTATTTTGTTATTTTTAAAAATAAGAATATTGAATAGTAAAAAAATTGATATAAATTATATTTTCAAATAAATAATATTTTATTAAATGTTATAAAAGTGATAAATATATATGGTTTGACCAACTAACATGGATAATGATAATAATTTAAAATATTATCCACTTTAGGTTCATTGTTAATTTTATACTATGTATATTAACCTTGTAGTTTGAAAATTCAAGAACATACGGTTGAGTCAAACTGTTTAACTAACGGTTAATTCTTAAAGACGAGGTTAATTTTATGAACTAAAAATGTCTAAAATATATAGGTTGAGAGGATATCAACCCATAATAAATATACAGTATAAATAAATCACTTGGTAGTTATTAGAAACTGAAAATAAATTTATAATAGAATAATATTTCAAGATTCTCCTAAATTGCCCATCACCCCCATATAAAGGTTCTTTTATCCTTATCATTAATAAACTCTTACCAATACCTTATTTTCATAACCAACCAACCCTTTACCTCTCTATAATTATCTCACTTAATCAGTTATGGATTTATTTATGAATAAATCCATATTATAGAGTCTTTTTGTGAAAATCAAAAGGAAATACCCGAAAAGAGAAAACTGTTTTATCAAACTCTTTCAAAGTTATTCTATAATTATACTTACACTTCCAAAATTGTTCAAAAGTTAAAATTATAAATCAAATATATAATATATTATGATATGTTTTTATTATTATGGGATAACTACATTCCTCCTTTTACACATCCTACAAAAAACAATATCTCAATGTGTTCGTACGTACGGCTTACCATCTCCACATCGTGGTGTAATTTGTTTTCATGTACACATTATTTAAATTGGTATAATGATGAATAAAAATGATTTAAATAATAAATATATCATGATTTTGTTTATTTAAAATTAATATTCCATCAAATTTTATACCATTTAACCTTTAATTAAATGATAATGTCGCTCGTAAGTACGGACGGATTTCCGTCTCCATGACGTGATGAGATTAATATTCCATGTTCATCATCCTTGAATGATTATAAAAATATAAATTTGAAGTTATTATTAAATATAGGACATAATAATTATACTCTAATATATATATATATATCATTCACTTGCTTCTATTCAATACAATAAAAAAACAGAAATAGCATTAATGTGTATGTACCACCTACCATTTCAATGAACAGTGTATTCCATTTTATATATCTATCTATTATAAAATTTTATATTTAGAATATATACAATATATAAATCATGTTATACATTCTGGAATTAAGTAAATCATGATCTATGTAATAAGATCAAGAATAACAACTCAAAACATGTGCCATAATGAAAAGGATTACTGCCGTAATTCTTGATTTAACATGGAAATTATATATTAATGTGTAATGTAAATTAATAAATGAATAATATATGATGTCATAGAAAATATTATGAATCTTTTATGTGTCAATAATTTTGTTTAAACCATTATATAGTAGTTTTGGACACATACAAAGAATATATGACCTAAGGTAAGGGAATTTTTTCTCACATTTAATTATCGTGACATATAATCCATGTTAACCACTTATTTCTTATATGTGGTGTATGTCATTCCCCTATTATATTTGATATCATTAATAATTTTTCATGATTTTTGATAATTAATTTGATAGTATCAGGATTATTATTTAAATGTTCAAAGTGGTATGGTACGCTTTGAATGTTTAAAGAATTAATACTTCCTCCATTTAAATAATCTTTATATTATTTAATATAAGTATTTATATGCGTATAAATGGATTATAAATTACAGAATATGTATATTTTTATTTTGATAAAAAAAATTCAAAAAGGAATCTTTTAAAAGTATTATATTAGATTTAACTTCACAATCTTATTATTATCTGAGATTGTTTATACGTAAGAATCCACCCATTATTCTTTATCATCTATTTCCATGTTTTTTAAAATATATTTAAAAATATTATTGACATTAATTTATAGTCAATTTACCCTTGTTTGACTTTTTATAAAACATTTTGAAAGGATTCTTTCAACTGTTTTTCAAATTTGGTACTTTATTATGTTTTCATAAAATTAATGAAAGAATGGTTTTTTTGTAACACCACAAGATTTCATATTATGTTAGTTCTTCAAAGTAATTCAATAACTTACACTACACGGAACATCGAGTTTAAGCGCACAATGACTTACCAAACTAGTCATTCAAGAGCAGTTATGAATAGTATTAAAAAATATGAACATTATATAACCCTTATAATTTTAGAATCCATATAATGAGTTTCTTAGACATAATTTATTGACAAATTCATATTTTTCAGATAAAAGATGTATTTTAAAAAAATGCAATTTTACCACCTTTTATTGGAGAACCCTTTTTAACTAAAATATTTGTACTTTTATATATTAAATTTGACAAAATAAAATTCTTCATTGGGATCGGGACCTAAGAATTTAGTTTCAGTAAATTTTTTGGTGTTTTTTCTGATTAATTTCATATTTGGGTGAATAGTGAAAAATAATATACTTTAACTGAAAACCACATTTTTAATCAAAATAATTTATAGTGTTCAAAAATACATATGAATGGTCTAGATGTATAATTAGATTATATATTAACCATTTAATCCAATGTTTTTAATTGGAAGTAATTTCACTTTGAAATTGGCCATAAAAAAATGTCAATCTTTTGGTAGTTATTATTTTATAAAAATACACATTTTGGTTTTGAATACAAGAATTAATTTTAAACTAATAAATAAAATTTCAATGTATTGAATTTGGTAAAATATACTTCATTTTTGAATTCAGAATATCAAAATTAGCTTAGGGTGAATTTCTGGTATGTTTCTAAAAACATTTAATTTTTGATAAACAGTGAAAAACACTGAGCTATAGTATAAAATCAAATTTTTATTTAAGTAATAATTTATGTTATCTAAATTTATTTTTGGTGAAAATAGATACATAATTCCCATATATGTTCAATGTAATTCATTGGAGTCATTTTGTAATAATATTATATATATAAAATTTTATTGATCTTTTCACCGTCTTTTACCCACCTCCTAAGAGAATTTGTAAATTCACATAAAACTAAATTTCACCACTTCAGTGAGTATAATTTTGAAAATCCAAGAGACACGGTTAATATCAATGAGTTAAATGTGGTTCAATAAGATAAACATAATTTTTGGTGAATAGTAACTTTTTACCTTTATTTACCATGGTGAAAAGTAAAAAGGGTAAGTAAGGGTAAAATTGAGATTATTATCACCCTAACACATGTACTAATTCTATTGGCTAAGTATTATTCGACCAAAAAACCCTTAGGAATAAAATATGAACCTCTTTGGTCCACATGGATTAGATTAAGACCCATATTATTATTTAATTCAAAGAACAGTTAAAATCAAATTTTAATAACTAAAACATTTTTAATATAAGGCTAGAGAAAAGATAAATTAATGTATAAATATTTATTAGAAATCTAAAAATATTTCCTATATAATGGTATTTTTTTTAAATATTAAATAATTTAATTTATTTATTACACAATGATGATGCAATAATTACCTAATTAATAAATATTAAAATAATTGATAATATAAATATACCAATAAATGTAATTTGAGATTTGTTATGAATTCCACTAATTTTCTAGGATAATATGACATATTAGTGTTGGTTAGATGAATTTTTTGAGCATTAATAATCTTGTTATGAATTTAGCAAAAACAAAATACCAAATAGAGTCAAAATTGGCGAAAAATAGTTCTTAAATCAAATATTAGATTGTTAACTGATATTCTATTCCTAAAAATATAAGGACCTACTAAAAGACTTATATAATTATATTTGTGTCATTAATTAACCATTTTTTGTTCTCTTGTATGTATATATTATGTTTATTTTCTATATAATATAAAAATACAAAGAGACATAGTAAATGTCAAACTATTTAACTAATAGATAAATATAAAAGTTAAGGTTAATATATTGACCCAAACCAATCTAAAACATATTGGATGAGTGGTTTTCTACCCAACGACACCATAGACTTTAAATAATATACTTTTGAGCCATTAGAAACTGAAAATTATTTTATTATAAAATAATATTTTATGTTTTTCCTAAGGTTCCCCTCACCCATCTTATAAAAGGGAACCTCCCCTTTTCTAAAATTCACACTATCAAAACCTTTTAGCTCAGGCAACCCTACCCAAATATCCACTAAAAGTCCCTCACTTCATCCTAGAGGCCTTCCATTGGTCATAAATCCAACTAATGGATCCCTTTTGATCAAAACAAAAGAAAGAACCTGAAGAAGAGGTAATAATTTCACCACCCTCGTTCAAGTTATTTTCTTCTTCCACTTCTTCTTTATTTGTTTTTTCCATTATAAAATAATAACTACAGAATATTCTATATACATTGATGTTATTATAAATATGGTACAACCATATTCATTATTCTATCCATCCTTTGAATCACATGTCACCATACGTGCAAACGTACGGATTACCGTCTCCACGTCGTGGTGTAATTGTTATTCAATACAATATTATTTAGATGAGTATGATAATGATGTTTAATTCATGTAAATAAAAAAATATAACATAATAATGATTCTTTATATATAACATACCATCCATTTATATATTATTTTAATATCAAAAGAATGAAATTGTCACTCGTGCGTACGTACAGATTACCGTTTCCATGAACACGACGAGATTCATTCCCCATCGTATCTATTCAAGTATAAATTTCATTTAATGATTAAAATTAATGTTTAGAGATATTATATCATTCTGAATATGAATAAGATACATCCAATCCATAACAAATATGTCTCAAATAACAAAGAATATAATGGAAAACGAATCTGTTTACACCTGGAACGACGATAATACTAAGATGTTATTAACAAATCAATGTTAAAAGATCATATACGTTATCAAATTAATGGATATTATTCTTTTTTAATTCAATATAAATTTTTTCACCAATATAAATGAGGTTATCCTACCCTCGACCAAGGAAAAAGTACAAAGTAAGGGGTTTCTTTTCTCACTTTTAATTCCGTGAGATTTCCATTATTCAACACTTATTTATTGCATGTGGTGTGTGTACTACCCAAGATTGTATTTGTTGTATAATATATATTTTTTTGTGGATATTTACATCATCATTTTATGATATTCTTTTCATGGGTGTATGTTTCGTAAGTTACCAAATCGACTAGGGAAATTAAAATTTCAATTTCCACTCATTCGGCTATACACATACATCATTGATTATTTTCCTCATAGATTATGTGTGGAATCACTATTAATTTGAGTATGTCATAATTTCCACTCCCATTTCTATGGATATACTTTTGATGCATATAATCACTACATTTATAAACTCTCAAGTCATCGATATGAACTTGATAAGTGTAATTTTAACTCAATCTCTATTTGTTGAGTTAAATATCCAATTCATTAGTGTTGTTTTTACATGAATGTTTGTGAATGTCCACTGATTTATTTACACTGAATATACAATAATATTGTGTGTATTTATATTTTTTACATATAATTATGTCGTTGATTTATCCTTAACCTAAGGATACAAACTTTATTAGAGATTTCATCTCAATTTACATTCCATTGAGACTTTTTTGATGTTATACACTAAATCACTTTTATATGGTGTACATAATGTACTTTGACATTGTATATCACGAATCCCATTATTCTCATGACATTACAATGTTTTTATTAACTCAATTATTTGTATTCATGTGTCTCTCTTTTAGGTAGGAACTCTAAGTAATATATCATTTTAAATGATTTAAACATTTATTATTCCAAATATTTCTCATTAATGTCCATGTTTTAAAAATGTTTTTAAGGAATTATTTATATGGACATTAATATTTTAAAATTAAAATTCATTTTCAACATTTCAATGTGGTATGGGACACTTTGATTCAGAAATCATGTTTAAACAGCTTCATGATAAATTTTGAGAATTTTAAATCTTTTCATAAAATGGGGGATATATTTCTCAAATAGTTTTGATGAATATCTTTCATCTATGTTAATATCCTTCATTATTCTCAATTTAGGTTAATCTGTTACACAACAATATTCCATATTATATTGAATGAGTTATGTTTGACTGTGGATGCTCTATTTTTATACCATTCATGTTTTATTGTTAAGGTATTGACATTTTGTATGCTAGCATTAATATAAATGTTTATGTTATTTTTAAACCTATTCATATGAGGAATGCATTAGACTTAGTATGTGATGGGTGGAGCTCTCTATATCTCCTCGATGCATCAGTAGGTCTCATGAGACAAACTAGTGTCTTGGAACATGGCCTTGGCAAAATCTTATTTGTAGTCTTGGCACAAGGCCTTGACTATGTAGTTATGATAGTCTGGAATTATGCATTCCATCATTATGAAAGTGGCTATTGATATTTCATGTGATTATTAAACTAGTAGAATATCAATGTGAAAAAAGTAAATGGAATTATTTATTTTCATTTTTCCATATTACGCTGAAGTTAAAGTTTAAAAGGCTTTTGTTTTAGTTATACATTTACTTAAATGTTTATACTTATTTATGAAAGATTCTGCTATAATGTTATCCTTATTGAGAATTTGAGCTCACCCCTTTCTATGTTATATTTTTTCTAGGATGCAAAGAAGTATATTAGGACTAACCTCTAGATATATTCTATGGGATCTCAATGTTGTCTATGGAAAAAATGTTGTTGTAGTTTTCCATTTTAGGAGGTAATGCAAACATTATGAATGTATCTAGTACATCTAAGGCTACTAAACTAATTGGTCTTTCAAGACATGATCTTTTATGATCATTCCAATGATACTTAATAATGCACCGACTATAGGCTTCTTGGCTCAGGGTGCTACAGTTGGTTTCCGAGGAAGTTTAGTACAAACCTTGGAAGCTAGATTTAGATAAACTCTGATTAGAGCACATATCCCTAAGATAGAATTTGAGGATTAGTATAGAAGAACTTCCCAGATTTTTGGTATGGTATATATTTTTTGATTTTTCCAAAACATACATCTCTTTCTAGATACTGGTAGGTAGAGGCGGCTCTGTAATAGAGGTAACTAGGGGTAAAATCCCAAAACACCACTTTGTGCTAGACTCAAATGGGAAATGGTGCAAGACAACGGTACAAGATTCAATCTTGGTTATGACAATCCCAGTGGATATTCTTAGGATTATTTACTTTTTCTTTACAAACCAATTTGAAGGATTTTTGGAGTTCTAATCAGACAGGCTCCCGAAAAGGAAGGTGAACCTTGTGGGAAGTTTCCTAGGGTGTGTGTGAGTGAGGAAAAAGCACACTGGAAAGGACATGTGTTGGCCTGTGGGGACTATCATTAGTCAGATGACCCATTCAGGCACGTGGGTGGAACCTAGGGTGGGCCCCACGTGTTTTCGGGGCAACTGGAGGTACTTGGTGGGTGAGGACCCGACGGCCATGTTAAGGCGGGGTGGTTGTGCTGTCGCTGGGGCCTAGTTGTCACAAATATGACAATAAATGACATTGGTTAATCCAAATGTGTTTAAAAATTAAAAATATACTATCATGATATTCTCTAAGTGATTTTATGACTCTTGTTACTCACACAATGCTTTCTGGTTTTATTCAATTGCTGGATTCCAAGGAAGTCATAGTAACATTGAGCATGATGGTCAATGTGGTAGTGGTGGTGGAAATGAGCAACAAAATGGATTGCCGATATGTGTAAAATATATCTTTTTCATACAAAATCAGTTTTCGGAAAATATGATCAATAACATATATATTAACCAACTCCCGGACTCAACAATGAAGAGTTAGGTGATGAATGATAAGAGCTCCTACAGTGGATACCATGGAAAAATGAATCCTCAATTTCTATCATGTAGGAAATGTGGAAGGAATCACCCAATAAAGTGTCTCAGTGAAACAAATAAATTCTTTAATTGTGGGAAAGAAGGACATAAAGTGAAGAATTGCCGAGGAAAAAAGAAGAGTATTATGGACGAAAATAAAAATGGTCCCCAGAATCCATTTACATTCATTTGTCGTAAATGTAGGGGACCTGTCCATTACCCAAGAGAATTCCCTATTCTATATGATATATTCTTGCTCAAAGATGAAACTATGTGGTAATAAATGGTTGGAGAAATGTTTAAAAGTATTAGTGCTCCTTATTGATGGGATTACGTTCGAATAATTTTATCTTGTATTTGTAACCCTACAGTTGTCATCTGAAAATTATATTTAAGGATGAATTATCTTTTCTCTTGTGGATATAGTTATAAATAACCATTTGTTGTTATATGATTATTGGTTTTGAGGAAATTACAAGTTATTATATTTTGGGAAGAAAATGCAAGGTATGAGATACCATTTGTGGTTAAATTATGTTATGGTTATTTTGAGGAATTTATCTAATTTTGGTAATGTTATAAACTATATTTTTTGAAAAATGAAAACACACAGACAGTGTGACAACTCATCGTGTCAAACAATGCTATGGTAATTGATCCCACAACCAGAGTGCAATTGGGATTTATTTCCTACCACTGGACAATGTGAAGTCCCTGGTAGGTGTGACTAATTATTTTTAGTTAAATGATTTTACCGATCAATAATAAGGTGATTTGAGATCTTATGTCTTATCAACTGAACACCCATATTATAGGAAAATGATTTGGTGATTAAGTGATAAATTTTATTTTGGAAGATCTTCACTTTTATAGGAACACTATATACCCAAGGAAAATAGAATACTATGGGATATCATTTAAGGAGTAATGGGGGATTTTTATTTATGTTTTTTTTGGATTTATAGTGATTTGGTTTATATATGGATATGATTAACCTATAATAGAGAATATGGGATTAGGTTAATTACTTTTAAGTATTTGACGTTAAGAGTATTTGATGTCATTTGGAGATTCAATTTAACGTGGAAGACTGCATAACCAATTTCTTCTATGTTTTGGGTTTAAATATTAGTTTGTATAATATTGACGTATTTTAAGGACAATGGTTTATTGAATGGTATTTATTTAACTATGGGGTATTTTTGGTTTAATTTTAGAAATTAATATTTGTGTTTCTTTCTCTATATGAATATCCTTTTGGGGGATCGTCAGATTTTTTACTTACAATTTTGGTTTTGATTAATCTCTAAAGTCAAGGTAAATATTTACTTTATCTTTTGTGGATCATGTGAATCTCTGGAAGTTTTTTCAAGCTCTTCTGGTGTGACCAAGTCTTATTGAATACTAATCATTTTAAAAAATGTGTTAGTGGTATAAATTTATTATATAATGAAACTATACTTAAAAATTAAGTATATCTCTTTATGTTCTTAGTCAATATCAAAAATAAAGTCCTCATTATTATGAAATGTAAGTTAAAACAATTTTTTTTTTGCTCCTTTAATTTTCCTACTGGGAAACTAATGACCGTTTGTCCCATAAAAAGTTTGTGGTTTTCTTATTGTTAACTTTCTCCTGATCATGTTTTATATCCCTCTCCATGTGAACATGACACTTATTTTATCTTCTATATCCATGTTTTCCTACATGTAATCCTAGTATGGTTTTTCTTGGGTGACCTTTTCACTTCACTTTCTTTCTTTTAAAGTGATAGTTTTATTGACTCTTTTTGTGATGTGGGACATTCCATTATATTCCTATGCACATTTTCAAAAATCTAGAGGATGAAATTTATTGAAGGAGGTAAGAATGTAACATCCTAAGATTTCATAGTACGTCAGTTCTTCATTGTAATTCAATAACTTACACTACATGTAACATTGAGTTCAAGTGCACCATGACTTACCAAACTAGTTGTTCAAAAGATTTTATGAATAGTATTAAGAAATTTGGAAATTTATATATCCTTTATAATTTAAAATCTATATTATGAGTTTCTTATACATAATGTAATTAGAAGTTAATTCTTTTAAGATAAAAGAAGTATTTTTCAAAAAATGCAGTTTTACCGCCTTTTAATGGAGAACTCTTTTTAAATACAATATTAGAATATTTTATATATTTAATTAGACAAAATAAACTTATTATTTGGGATCGAGGCATAAGAATTTAGTTTCAATATTTTTTTGTGTTTTTCTGAAAACATTCATCTTTGGGTAAATAGTGAAAAATAATATATTTTAACTGAAAACAAATTTTTTAATCAAAATAATTTATATTGTTCAAAAATAAATATGAATTTTTTGGATTTATAATTAGATTATATTTTTACCATTTAATCCAATGTTTTTCATTGGAAGTAATTTTACTTTGAAATTGGACATAATCAAATGTCAATCTTTTAATAGTTATTATTTTATAAAAATACGCTTTTAGTTTTGACAACATGAATTAATTCTAAACCAATAAATGCAATTTCTATGTTTTTAATTTGGTAAAATAGAATTAATTTTTGAATTCAGAATAACAAAATTCACTTAGGGTGAATTTTTGGAATGTTTATGAAAACATTTAATTTTAAATGAATAGTAAAAAACACAAAGTTATAGTTTAAAACCGAATTTTTATTTAAATAATTATTTATTTCATTTAAATTTATTTTAGGTAAAAATAGATACATAACACTCATATAAGTTAAATTTAATTCATTGGAGTCATTTTTTAATAATATTATATATATATAATTTTATTGATTTTTCACCGTCTTTTAGCCACCCCCGAAGAGAATTTGTAAATTTACATATAACATAATTTTACCACTTTGGTTAGTTAAATTTCAAAAATCTGAGAGAAAATGTTAATATCAAGGAGTATATTCGGTTCAATAAGATAAAAATAATTTTTGGTGAATAGTAACTTTTTACTTTTATTTACCATGCCTAAAAGTTAATAGGGTAATTAAGTGTAAAAATGATATTATTTTTACCCTAAAACATGTTCTAATTCTATTGGATCAGTATAATTCGACCAAAAACAACCTTAAGAATAAAATATGAACCTCTTTGGTCCACTTGGATTAGATTAGGACACTTATTAATATTTAATTCAAAGAAGAGTTAAAAGAGTTAAAATCCAAGTTTAATAGTTAAAACATGTTTAATATAAGGATAAACATTAGATAAATTAGACTATAAATATTAATTATAAATATAAAAATATTTCATACATAATTTTATTTTATTTATATTATTTGGACATTATGTAATTTATTTTATTTATGACACAATGAAGATGCAGTAATTATCTAATTAATAAAATATTTAAATAATGGATATTATAAATATCCAAATAAATTCAATTAGACAATTTTTATGAATTCCACTAATTTAATAGGTTAATATGAAATATTAGGGTTGGTTAGATGAATTTTTTTCTAAGTAATAATGCTGTTATGAATTTAGAAAAAACAAAATACCAAATAGTGTCAAAATTGACATAAAAGAGTTTTTAAATCAAATATTATATTGTTAATTGATAATCTATTCCTAAAACACTAAGGTTCGGAAAATGGACATATATAAGGATAGGAGTATCTTTAATGAACCACTTGTGGTTCACTTTGATGTATATAGTAATTTTATTAACCATATAATATAAAAATACAAAGAGACTTGATAAATGTCAAACTACTTAACTAAGAGTTAAATCTAAAAGTTAAGGTTAATTTTTGACCCAAAGCAGTATAAAACCTTCTGGTTGAGTTTTTTATGAAAAATAACCACCTTAGACATTAAATAATCTTATTTTGATCCATTACAAACTGAAAAAGATTTTATTATAAAATAATATTTTAAATTTTTCCTAAGGTGCCTCTCTCCCCTATTATAAAATGCCACATGCCCTTCTCTCAAATTCACACCATGAAAGCCTTTTGTCTCAGCCAAAACCAGACCAAATATCCTCTAAACTTCCCTAAATTCGTCTTATAGGCCCTCCTTTGGTCAGAAATCCAACTTAAGGATCTCTTTTGATCAAATCAAAAAAATAACCCGAAGTAGAGGTAATAATATCACCACCCTATTTCATGTTCTTTTCTTCTTTATTTTTTTTGTTGTTATTTCCATTCTAAAATAATAACTCCAGAATCTTCTATATACATTGATTTTATTATGAATATTTTACAGCCATATTCATTATTCTATCCATCCTTTGAATGACATGTCACCATACGTGCGTACGTACAAATTACCGTCTCCACGTCGTGGTGTAATTGTTATTCAATACATTACTATTAGGATGGGTATAATAATGATCTGTAATTCATGTAAATAATAAAATATAACATGATAATGATTCTGTATATATGATATACCATTCAATTAAATATTATTTTAATATCAAAAGAATGATATTGTTGCTCGTGCGTACGTACGGATTACCGTCTACGTGAACGCGATAAGATTCATTCTGCATCGTATCCATTCAAGAATAAATTTAATTTAATGATTAAAATTAATATATAGTGACTTGATAACATTCTGGATATGAATAAGATACATCCCATTGATAAAAAATATGGCTCACATAACAAAGAATATAAAGGAAAAAGAATTTGTTAACACCCGAAACGACGATAATACTAAGATATTATTGAGAAATCAATGTTAAAAGATCATATATGATATCATATTAATGCTTATGATTATTTTATAATTAAATAAAATTTATTTCAACATTATATAAGAGGTTAACCTACCCTCTACCAAGGAAAAAGTACATAGTATGGGGTTTCTTATATCACTTTTAATTATCTGATATTTCCGTTGTTCACCTTTTATTTATTGCATGTGGTGTGTGTACTCCCATTATTATATTCATTGTGTAATATAATTTAATTTATTGATATTTACGTCATCATTGTATGATCCTTCTTTCAGGGTTGTATGTTATGTAAGTTACCAAATCGATGAGGGAATTTGAAATTTCAATTTCCACTCATTCAGTTTTACGCATACTTCATTGATTATTTTACTCCAAGATTATGTTTGGAATCACTATTCATTTGATTATGTCATAATGTCCACTCCCCTTTATGTGGATATAATTTTGATACATATAATCACTCCATTTATAAGCTCTCAAGTCATCGATATAATCTTGATAAGTGTAATTTTAACTCAATATCCATTTGTTGAGTTAAATATCCAATTCATTGGGGTTGTTTTTACAATAATATGAGTGAATATCCTCTGATTCAATTACACTAAATATCCAATCATATTGTGTGTATTTTTATTTTTCGCACATAATTATGTCATTGATTCATCCTTAACCTAAGGATATGGTCTTTATAATATATTTCATCTCAATTTACATTCTATTGAGACTTCTTTGTTGTTATTCATCAAATCACATTTATATGGTGTATATAATGCACATTGACATAGTTTATCCTGAATCCATTTATTCTCATGATATTAAAATGTTTTTATTACCTAAATTATTTTTATTCAAGTTTCTCTATTTTGTTTAGGAACACTAACTAAAATATCATTTTAAATGTTTTAAAGATTTATTATTCTAAATCGTTCTCATTAAATTACATGTTTTATAAATGTTTTTAAGGATTTATTTATATTTAAATTAATGTTTTAAAATTAAAATTCCTTTTAAAAGCTTCAAAGTGGTATCACAAACTTTGATTCAAAAATATATTTTAAACGACTTCTTGATATATAGTGATACTTTAAAATGTTTTCATAAAAATGGGGATTTTCTTTCAAATATTTTTGATAAATATTTCTCATCTATGTAAATATCCTTCATTAATCTCGATTGAGGTTAATTTGTTACAATACAATATTTCATATTGTATTGAATGAGTTAGGTTAGATTGTGGATGTGATATTTTTATACCATTCAAGGTATGTGGATTAAGTATTGAAATTTCATATGCTAGTTTTAATATGAATGTTTATGTTATGTTTAAACCAGTTTATATGAGGAATGTGTTGGACTTAGTACGTGAAGGGTGGAGCCCGAAATAGCTCCTCGATGCATCAGTAGGTCTCATTAGACAAACTAGTGTCTTGGTACAAGGCCTTGACAAAATCTTATTTGTAGTATTGGCACAAGGCCTTGACTATGTGGTTATGATAGTCTGGAATTATGCATTCCATCAGTATGAAAGTGGCTATTGAAATTTCATGTGATTGTTGGACTAGTAAAATATCCATGTGAATATATAAATGGCATTATTTTATTTCATTTTTGCCATATTATGTTGAAGTTCAATTTTAAAAATCTTTTTTTTAGTTATACATTGCCTTAAATGTTTATTCTTATTTATGAAGGTTTCTGCTACAATGTTAACCTTACTGAGCATCTAAGATCACCCCTTTCTAGGTTTTATTTTTCCAATGATTCAAAGAAGCTTATTATGACTGACCTCCAGAGATAGTCTATGGGATCTCAGTGTTGTCTACGGAAACAATGTTGTTGTAGTTTTCCATTTTATGATGTAATGTAAACATTATGAATGTATCTATTACTTCTAATGCTACTAAAATAATTGGTCTTTCGAGTCATGATCATTTATGATCATGCCAATGATATGTAGGAATGCACTAACTCTGGGCTTCCGGGCTTGGGGTGTTAAATTTTTACTTATATGGAATGAGCAGCTATTTTCCACCATTATGACGCCTTAATAGTTTGAATCTTCCCTTACAATATAGAAATGTTATTTTTAAAAAATATAATTGTTTTCCCTAATAATTGTGTATTCTTTTAAATGAATTCAACGTAAAAAATGCATATTTATCTCAAAGAGTTTTAATAATTTTATTATGTTATTTTCTTCTACGTAAAAATCTATTGTGGGATTTTATACATGATTGATCTTGACATATTATTATAAATTATTCCATATTGTATCGATGGGTTTATGATATGTTTTACTATGGATGTGCTATTTTGATACAATTCATGGTTTAGGGTAAAAGTATTAAAATTGTATGTTAGTTATAATACAAATGCTTATGTTACCATTCACCCTTTTAATATTAGGAATGAATTGGAATTTTAATGAAATAGGTTGGGGACTAGTTAATGAAAACACTATGGGTTGGGGAATGTTTAATGAAATCCCTATGGGTTGGGGGATAGTTAATGAAACCCCTTTGGTATGGGGACTAGTAAATGAAATCCCCTCAATGCAACGATATTTCTTATGGGGAAAACTAATTTGTGTTTTGACTAATGTCTCACCCATATGGTCTTTGAACGATTACTTAATGATATGTCTTGAATTATATATTCCCTCATTATAAGATTATTTTTTGTTATTACATGTTATTATTCGACTATTATAATGTCTTTCAGAATGTTTAAGTATAATTATTTCCTTTATTATTTCCATATTATAGTAAATGTAATGCTTAAAATGGAAATGTTATAATATTACACCTTTCCATAAAATATTATTCTTATTTTTGAAATATTTTGCTGAATTGTCTAATCTCACTAAAAATCTAATCTCACCACTTTCTTATGTTTTATTCTCCCATGATGAAATAACTATATTATGATTTATCTATGGGGTTATGCTTGGATAATATTTTCATTATCAAAGGATTATCAACGTTTAATAGTATTTTTTGAACTATAATGTAATGTTAATGTATGTAATATATTTTCCCTGACTGATTATCTGATCAGTGCATCTGGTTTTTATTCCTTGTAATCATGCTATTGTATTAAAATAATACAACGACTTTGAGCATCTGGGTTCAGGGAGTTACAGGTGATATCAACGGATTTTTAGAAATAACCTTAGTAATAAATTTAGAAAACATATATTATATATCATAACCAAATGATATACATTGAGGATAATTAGAGAAAAAATTTCTATTATGTGTGTAAAATAAAGATGGTGTGGTTCTTGAATGAAATAAATCCCTATCTAGATACTATAAGTGGATATGGTTCTGGCAGAGATGTACCTAAAAGTAGTAACTACTACAAGGTGTTCTAGGCTTGACTCAGGGTAACTTGGTATATTATAGCAGGTTTTACTATGCACCTGGTTTGACACTCCTGGGGATATGCTTCGTATAATTCACATTTTCATTACAAACGGTTATGAAAAATTTATGAGTAAATAGGTCCCCAAGGAAATAATTCTTATAATTAAGATTCTAGAAATGTGTAAATCTCAAATTAGTGCTTAGATTTTATAGAGTTTGTTTGATTATAAATTATTATATGATCTAACCTAGTGTATTTTTTTATTTTAAAATGGCTCCCAATATAAGGAATGAAAACTCCAACAATACAAATTATCCAAATAAGATTAAGGATCATGTCATTCATGTTCATAAGAAAAAATTTATAAGGGAAATAGTACCCCACATATTCTCATAATAAGAATAAATAGTATCATGTTTTAATAAGATAAGTAATTAAGTATACGAGTACTATGAATTCCAAGGGATGCAAGAGGAGAAGGTAATGGCAGTGAACAACAAAGATAAAGGGAATAAGGGAAAGAAGGATTTTCACACATTTGATAACTATTGGAAGAATCACCCAGGTAAATTCAGGAAGGGAATGGGTTTTTTTTATAATTGTGGATAAAAAGGACACAATTCTCATTATTACAAGGGTAAGAAAAATTTTACAATTGTATAAATATTCATCTACAAGGAGATGGGACACTATGATAATCAATGTCCAAATCATCAAAGTATACTCTAGAAGATGGTATTAGATAACAATCAAGTTGTGAAACTACTACTGGTGAAGAGGAATGATTAATGTGATAATGTATTTATTGATGAATTATGTCATTTGAGTATTGTATGAATGATTTACTAGAAATATGAGTTATGCAAATAAATATGGAGCATACAAGAGTACTATTTCATTATGGATTAGCGATTGAATGGTTCCAACTAATGTGACACAGTTGTAAGTTATAATTTCTTGTAAATATTTTGTTGAGAGAATGATAATCCTAAATATGTCTATGATAATGATGTTGTTATAAAGAGGTTATTTATTTTTACAATGTATATTGTAAATTACAGACTAAAATAGAACATATTAATGGTCTATTAATTCCACCATTGTTGGAGTATAAAACATTTTTGGATTTAAATATTATATCCAGTATTATATGGTTTATGTTAGAATACTTAAGAAGAGATGTATTCAAATAGGGTTTTATGGTAATTCAGGGTATTAATTTTTTTTCAGAATACATGATGAAATAATTCACATGATTTTTATGTAACAAAATGATATGTATAATGTTATATGACATTCATTATAAATATTTGGATTGTGAGTTTGGAAAAAACTATTTTGGATTAGTCTAATTCTGGGAATGGATTATGTTGGACATTGGATTATATTTTTTAATGGTAAAAAATTCATAAGATTATTTTTGTAATGTTATGATAATATTGTTTTATGAAGAGTACAACCCACAGGTTGGTTGATAACTTGTTGCTTCGGACAAGGCTCCCAAAATCAAACCCACAACTGATGTGCGACAAGGAATTATCACATACCACTGGCATATGCGATGTCTGGCTTTGTATAACATTGTTTTTTTTATTTAAATGGTATGAAATATGATGTATAAACTCATTTTTGTAACCCTATATGATTAAGATACATATAATATGTTTTGAATATTACCATCTTTTGGAGAGGAAGATGAGTTTATGGTAGAAATTACGTATGAGATGGAACTATACTTTTCAAGTAATTATGCTTCCTTTTTTTCATATTATACGATGTAAATTAGTTATTAATATCTACATAAATTATATTAAAACAAAAAAAATGATTTCCTTGTGCATTATTTTTTTATGAATCAAATGGACCCCATGATCCTTGCAGCATTATATCTTTCTAGTGGTTAACTTTCTCTTAATAATGTTCTCTATCACTATACATCAGATCTTGATGGTAAAATATTCTTCAATGTCTATTTATTCCTATATATAACTCTAGTACGTGTTATCTTCAGTGACCTTTGTACTTCCCTTCCATTATTTGAAAATGGTGGTCTCATAAATCCATTTTTTGATTTAGGAATTTCAGGAAGATATTTTGTAAAGTACATACCATTGAAATTGTTTCCATTTTTAAATTGTGAGGAAAAAATTTATTAAATTATGAGAGAATATAACACCCCAATATTTTACTGTACATTATCTTTAATAGATTTTGTTTCATGCAACACTTACTTGGCTTTCGTAACATGCTAGGTTGATTTTCGGTGAAACTACAATTTAGTGTTCTAATATTTTAAATGATATATTATTAAAATATCAATTAAATAATATATTATATATAGTAATAATTAATTCTGAAATGTTTCTTATATCATTTTCACATAAATAGATCATATTTATATTGAATATATATGTTTTGGTAAAATAGTTATATATTTAGAAATATTTTTTTCTTGAAGGAACCACTGCCTATGTTCTTTTATGAAAAATAATAATATTAATTTTATACACATATAAAATTGAATTTCCTAAAATAGACATCATTTTTGAATTCAGAATTTTAAAATTATCATCCGGGGAATGTATTGTATTTTCTAGAAAACATTCAATTTTTTAATGAATAATGCAAACAATGCATTATTGTTAAAAAATGACTTTTCATTTATATGATTATTTTAAATTAAATTGATTTTAAATTCACAATAGATAAATAATATATATATATTAAACTCATTTATTTAATTTAAATCATTTTTATAATTTAATTAGATTTAAATATTCATTTAAAAATTTTAACATATTTTTACCCTCCTTCTAGCCACATTTGTAGACAAGTATTAAATGTAATATTCATACTTTTCTGAATTAAATTTCAAACAATAGACCTACATTCTTATAATTAATATGAAAAATGTGGTTTAATATGATCATTATTATTTTCGGCGAATAGTAACTTTTGAATTTTATTTACCACGGTTAAAGGTAATTAGGGCAATTAATGTTAAAAATAATTTTATAATTATATAAAATTACCCTAACACTTTCATAATTAATTGGATAATTTTGTCTCAACCAAAATAATGCTTTGGTATACACTATGATATCTTTATTCCACTTGTGTTATATTAAGTCATTTATTTTATTTTATTTAAAGGAGAGTTAAGAATAACATTTTCAAATTTGAATAACTAAAATATTTTAATATTTTTTATAGAAAAGATAAATTAGACAATAAATATTCATTATAAGTAAATAAAATAAATGTACATAATGATAAATTATTTATAATTTTTATACATTAAATAATTAAATTAAATTATGACACAATGATGATGCAGTAAATGACTTAATAAAGGAAGAATCAAATAAGTGATATTAATAATATTAAATTAAAAATAATTTAACATAATTATTGGAAACAAATAACTTAATATAAAAATTATAAATGTTAGTAAAATTTTTAAATTATTCTATCTAAGTTATCATGTTATGTTAGTATTTGTAAAAATGAAAATATAGAATAGTTACAAAATTGAAATAAATGATATTTCAAAATAAATACCATTTATTAAATGGTTTAAAAGTAATAAAAACCTATGATTTGGCCAAATAACTTTTATATTGATAAAAATTGTCCTACATTTTTCACTTTATGTTCTTTTGGAATTTTATAGTAACTATATTTTCCATGTATCTAAAATAATAATATGTCAAGGTAAGAGTTAAACTGTCTAACTACAAGTTAATTGTGAAATATAAGATTAATTATATGTCCTAAACCTGTATAACATATATATTTTTAAAGTATTTGGACCCATACTCAACTTATTCTATGAATAAATCACATTGGAATTATTAGAAACTGAAAAAAAATTATAATTAATTAATATTTCAAGATTTTCTAATAGTTCCCCTCACCCCTTATAAAATGGGACATCTTATTCTCATCAATTAACACCTCGAAAACAGTTTTTCTCAGTATAAACCTTCACATTTACACTAAATACATCCTTAAAATCATCATATAGTCTGTACTTTAGTCATAAGGACAACATATGGAGTGATTTTTTTTGCAAATGAAAAGGAGAGACATGAAAAAAGAGGTAATTGTTTTAGAAATCTTATTCAATGTTTTTTTCATCCTCTTGCACTTCCTAAGATGATTCCATAAAAAAATTTCTTATGAATATACAGTTTTTTATATTTTGTTAGGATTATGTGAAAACCATATTCCACCTTTTACCCATCCTATGAAATATAATATCACCATGTGTACATACGTATAGCTTACCCTCTCCACATTTTAGTGTAAAATATTTTTCATGTATAATTTATTTATATGGGTATAAAGATTAAAATAAAGGATGTAAATAATAAATATAACCTGATATATTTTCTATAAAATTCATATTCAATCCAATTCTATATTGTATTACCATTAAGGAAATTATATTGTCGCTCATTCGTATGTACATCTTACCGTCTCCACAACACGATGAGATTCATCATCCACATTCACCATTCATCAATGATTATAAATATATATATGTTAGGAATAGTTATTAAATATATGATATAATAATTACAACAGAATAATAAATATATATATACCAATATATATGTCATTCACTAAATTCCATTCATTAAGATAATAAAACAGAAACAAAATTTTGAATACGTACGACCTACCGTCTCTACAAACCATGTATTCCATTTCATATACATATATCTATTATATATATTTATATGTTGAATATTGAAGTGCACTGTGTTGCATTTGTTGTCAATAAGGTATGTTGTTGATCAGAAGATGTCAAAGAATGAATGGATGTCAAGGAGAGTCAATATGTGAATGACAAAGGCTATGATGGTGTTGGTGATGAATGGAGGATGGACATTGTGTTACGATGAATGTCACTTAGGAGATTCACTAAGTGGCATAAGTGTTTATGGTTGAAACATTATCCATGTTCATATCAGACGATTGTAGAACTGATCTTAATGTTTCAATACTTGTATCAAGATGATACTAAGTTACACCACTTGAAGAATTGATGATGATGGAGCATCATCATTACATCTGACGATTGTTGAGATGATCTTTAAGTTCAAAGAACTTTTATCAACTGGATACAATGTCAAAACAATGTTATAAGACCATGCATTGTATTGACAATGCATGAGGAGATGAGATGATCCATCCAAAACTTCTAAGTGGATGAACTGGAGTAAAGAATTCCGTGTACTAACACTTAGTGCATGTGAATCTGAAGAAGTTCCAATTTGATCTCTGATTAGATCAATGAAGAACATTGAAGACTATGTTTGATTCAGGAGTTCGGTTGAAGAAGAAGACCCTTCGGGAATTCGATATACTAAGTGAAGATAATATGAGAGGAGGAGTGATGAATTCTTAAGAAGAAGAGAAATGGAAGAAGAAGAGAGAAGGAATGGCTTGGAAGAAGTGGCATTTGGAATTTGAACATGGGTTACTTTGTTTTTACACAAAGTCCCTAAGTCTCTACTCTAGCAAAAAGGAAGCCACCAAGGGCCACCCTTAAGGGTTCAACCCAAGGCACATGTGGGACTAGGTCACTACGCCCAAGGGGATCCCATGGGGCCAGCCCGAGAGAGGCCGGGGCCGTGTATAAGCCCCGAGGCCACGCGGTGATGAAGCCCGAGCAGTGTGAGCGCGAGGAGCGTGCCCGTGTGTGCATAGTGGGCGCGAGTGGCGTGCCCGAGTGGCAGGGGTGGGCGCAAGAGCGCGCCCGCAGAGAGAACCCGGTGCGGGGCGGCACCGGGAGGGGAGAAGTTCAACTGAGGAGTAGCGGAGAGCGCTTGGGTGATAATCCACAGAAAAACCGGGATCTGTTTCGATGTGGGACGCGGGATTTTTCCGCGGAGCGAATCCTGGCCGTCCGTCTCATCGCACGCTCGATCTGGACCACTCATCGCATCTTTCGCTAGATCTTCTGATCGCGGCCGTCCGATGTCTTTCAATCGCCCGATCCAACGGCCGACGAGTCATCCGCTACCTCGAGCTCGTCCGAGGCCTCCTCGCGTGCCTCCGTCGAACCAGTGACCTCCCGCACGACAGAGATGAAGCTTCCGGCCACCAATGATCATGCTGTAGCCACCTTTGTGATCGTATCGACATACTGATCACATGCATGCATTAAAATGTTGCATGCATGCATCGAGAAAGAATTTCGAACAAGGCTGAGGCAAAACGAAGTTGCCGAGTCTTCGGTGTATTCATGCTTTGCATGGATTAGAAGAGAATAGGCCATGCACACGTTCGGCGATGCATGCATTTGAAGAAGGCCGAAGAAAATGGAACCCGCGTAAAATAAAAAGGAAAACAATATTTCACAAAATCTCAAAACACCGAAAACATAGGGAATTCGATTTATCTCACGCGGAAGATTTGAGGCATCCCTCTGCCTATAAAAAGAGAGGCCGAGGCTCTCTGTTTGCTTGCTGATCCTTTGCTGAAACATCGAAGTCCCGTGAGAGCTCCCAAAGTCTCGCGAAGAACAGCCTACGCGCATCACTTGCGCGGCAGTAGCCCGGAGCTTTCCTAGCTCCGTTTGGTTCCTTTTGCGCACTCCTTGCGCGAAAAAAGAAAAGGAGGTCCCCCGCGCGCACCCCTTGCGCGACAGGAAGGAAAAGTTGGGCAGCGTACTTGCGCGCCCTTCTTGTGCCCGCGGAAGTAGCACCTGCGCGCTGTTGCACTTGCGCGCCCCACGGTGTGGCACCTTGCACACCCAAGGCAGTAGAAACCTTGCTCGCCCAAGGCTTGTTGCACCTTGCACCCTGTGTGCCCGTGTAGCCTTGGATCCAAGTGAAACTTGCGCGGCTCTTAAAGAACAGTGGAGTGCATACCTAGTGTGTGTGTGTGCAAATGGAGTAAGAGGACCCTACGGTTTTGTGTGTGCAAGGAGAACCCGAGACCATACTTGTGTGTGCACCAAGTGAATAAATACACCATTTGTGAGTGCAAATTGAACAAGAAGGCCGATGCCATACCTTGTGTGTGTGCCAAATGGAAGAACACCCTACGGGCATTTGTGTGTGCAATTGAAGAATAGTTCGTGTGTGTGCAAGAAGTGGAGTGAAGGCCAAAGACACACCTACGGGTAGTGTATGTTCAAAACAAGAAGACCACACCTAAGTTGTGTGTGTGTGTCTAAGTATATGAAGAAGGCCGAACCTAGTGTGTGCACTAAGAGTTTATACACTTAGAAGAATAAGTGGACATCAACACTAAAGAAGAACATATATTTATGTGTGTAATCAACAAAGAATAAAGTATGTGATTCCAAGAAAGTTTGTGTGCTTAATGTAATTTCACTCTTTGAGTGTTTATCACACTAAGAAGAAGAAGGGTTGTGCATGCATGCATGCATGCACGTGCACACGTGAACAAAGATAAATCAGGCTGTGTGCATTTGAGGAGTCCAAGACCAAGAGTTCTTGAAGAATTTTGAGAAGCCATGCAATCAGTGCATGAGGATGCAGAGATGCCATGCACTCAGTGCATGAAGTTGAATTGCAGTGAGACTGGACCAGACTAAAGTTAAAGACATCAATTGTCTGAGTATTCAGTAATTGGAGAGAGGCCAGGTCATCCTTAGAAGAAGGAGATAACTCCTGAGCAAGACGAGAATACCTGTTCACCACAAGTGGTCAGAAGAAGAGCAAGGCAAGCAGCCTTTATCCCAGGCTGCTGAGGATACTTGAAGATCTTGAACATAAGAAGAGATACTCGTGCGACTCGAGGAGCCAAGAGAAGACCCTGTGGGACTCAGGGAGAAGAAGTCTTCAGTGGGATTCTGGAGCAGGTCAGTGGGGCGCTGGTAACACTGTGTGAAGCAGTATAAAGATCCTCCTGTGGGACTCAGGAGAGGTATATTGTGACTCTATACCGACCATTGTAATTCTGACAGATTATAGTGTAGAATCCATGTTGGGGTGTTTAACCAACATGGCAAGGACGCAGGCCTTTGGTGTCGAACCTTGTAAATCCTTGTGTCCTGTGCCTTTATATTTACTACATCATTCGAGGAAAGGTGAGACATACAAGAAGAGTGGATCGAGGATTTAACCAGCCATAGAGGTTTAACTGATTAAGAATCAATTAGTAAAAAGTTTTAAAGGATCACTGATTCACCCCCTCCCCCTCTCAGTGATTCACACTGATCTAGGAACTTCAATTGGTATCAGAGAGAAGGTTACCTCTAAAAGATCCAAGAGAGTCTATATGGAGTGAATATTTGAGGAAATGAAAGAACAGCCTCAAATGGAGATATCTGCCAAGACTCTGAAAAATAAATGAAGAAACAGGCAAAGAAGATGAAGAAGAAGGCTGGTGTAATCAGAGAAACTCCTTCTATGGAAAGAAATGTGAAAGTCACATCATATGACAATTCCTTTTATCATTCTTCTGATGAAGCCTGCTCTAGCTGTGATGAAGATGGAAGGAACGATGATCTTCTAAATGCAATCAAATATCTTCAGAAGGCAGTCCCCAAGGAAGTAGCAGTGTGTATAGATACAGGCATCCTTGATCTTCAAGAAGAAAAATTACAGCTAGAAGATGAAGCCAATTCTCTGGAATTCCAATTGGAAAAAAGGTTTGGCATAACCAACACTCTCAGAAAGCTGGTGAAGGATAAAGATGAAACTATTTCCCTTTGCAATGAAATATTTGAAGACACTGATGAAGAATTGCAAAGAAGCTCTTCTGAGAAAGAAATCTTTATGATAATAATCAAAGATGTGTTTCATGCACTGGAAAAGTTGAAAAAAGAGTCAATGAATGTCAGAGATGCTCAAATAGAAGACAAAGTCAAAATGGTGAAAGAGCTTGACAACTCATTGCATGAAATAAAGAATGTTCATGATGACCAGATGGAACAGCTGAAACAGAATTGGGAAGGTAGGCTAAGATTGGTTGAGGATGAGAAGAACTCCCTCAACATGAAATACTTTGAACTGGAGGTGATATTGAAAAATTTGCAATCACCCAAAGCTGAAGCCTCCCAGTCAGCTGAAAGAAGAAATTTTGCTACTCAAGTGATCTTTGAGAAGGATGATTCTAAGAGAAAGAAATCCTCTAATAAAAGGGCAACATCTTCTAAAAGGAAGGTACCATCCATCTCATCTTGTACTAATGCTTCTAATTGTGTTTCCACAAAAAGTGCAGGATGGAAGAATAATTCCAAACAAGTATGGATGAATAAAATGAAGAAAGAAAGCTCTCCTGAAGTAGCACAACAATTCAAGACAAGTACCCTACAATCAGAAGGAATCAAAAAGTCAAGATTTGTGGGTCAATGTTGGTGTTCTAACAAGTATGAGCATTGTGCAAAGGATTGTTGGTACAATCCACTAAATGCCAAAGCATAGAGGAAGCCCATGCCAAGGGGGAGCGATCCAGAAGGAAAGAAGAAGCTTCCACAGGTCCAGAGACATCTATTTACTGCAAATAGATTTGGATTACTTGATAACATCTGGGATGTTTGCAAAAGTGGTCAAAAAGATACATGTCAATCTCCAACTGTATCCAGAGCTAAAAAGAAGAGAAGATCACTGAACCTGGATAAAATGGAATCCTTGGGAAGCAAGAAGAAGAATGTTGAAGATGCTCCCAAGATGATTTTGTCAAAGGAAGAGAAGTCCTTGGATTTGAAATCCAAGAAGGGTGATGCATCCAGAAGGACCACCAAGAAGAAAACATGCTTCTACTGTGAAAAGAAAGGACACACCATGTATCTTTGTGAACAAGACATGGAACTAAATAGAAGCAGACTGGACTCAAAAAGACAATCAATCCAGAAGAAGCAGAAGGGATTGGTTTAAACTAAGTTTCCTAATAAAGGTAGCTTAACAGCATCAAAAGAACCATGTGGAATTTCCAAAACTGAGGCCTCACTTCCAAATGACTTGTTAGTCATATGGCCTAATCAGTTGCAACTTGCCAGAGAGCTGCAGAGAGCTGAAGATAAAGCACTGGAAATAGCTAAGGAAAAAGAAAAGAAAAATATTTCACAGGAAGATCATGTTATGTGTGTGAGGTGCAATCAATCTGGACATACTAGTGATAAATGCATGATATTCATTCCATCTCAGAAGGTATTCTTCAAAAGAATGAAGATTGCACCAGGAGACTCTAGTGCTCAGAAGGCACCTAGAAATAGAGGAGTCACACAAAAATAAGTTAAAGTGGTGTTGAGATCCACACCGGCACAAACATCATTGAAGATCAAATGCGTAAGTGTGAGGAATGGTGAAAACGGGACATCTCGGTTGAGAGAATCTTCTCAACCTTGTTGTTCACATTGATGAACCAAGGAGGTTCCATCTTATTCCCTTATACTTCTAGTATTTACATGTGCTAACATTGTAGGGAATTGAAGATGATGATCATTCTCATCTGGAGAGTGGTTTGGATAGAATGGTGAGCATCCCATGAGGGGGAGCCAATCTGAAGAAGATGGGATTCTGAGATTAATACCATCTTGAGAAAAGTGAAGGTATTCCAATCATACTTTCATCCCTTGTTTCTTAATTGAGTTTATCTTGTCAATTAAGGGGGAGTATGTATTGAAGACAAATGTATGAAAGGGGGAGATTTATCTTTGCACCTGAACTTTCTAATGAGTTTTTTGAAGTTGTGCAGGATTTAGAAAATTCATTGTTATATCTGAAAAATTTCAAGCCCCTTAAAGCATGATCTCACATGTATAGTGAATGTTGGACATCATTGAGTACCTTGGTTACATCACTCTTGTTTTCTACACTGGGTTAGCCCAAGTAGACTTAGAGTTGATTTACTAAAGGTTCTTTGCTAAAGAGAACATGTGACATCATCCCTCTCTCAGTGTTTTTCAAGAAAATTCTTTTCAAAGGGAGGAAGTGATATTTTGAAAAAGAACCACACCACACCTTTGCATTTGGTTGCCAATAAGGGGGAGAAAAGCTGACATATTGCCCCAGAAATGTGTGGAACACATATTGACCCATTCATATGTGTTCTACTGATTGGATTGACAATATGTGCTCTAGTGGTATTGACAACAAATACAAAGGGGGATATTGAAGTGCACTGTGTTGCATTTGTTGTCAATAAGGTATGTTGTTGATCAGAAGATGTCAAAGAATGAATGGATGTCAAGGAGAGTCAATATGTGAATGACAAAGGCTATGATGGTGTTGGTGATGAATGGAGGATGGCCATTGTGTTAAGATGAATGTCACTTGGAGATTCACTAAGTGGCATAAGTGTTTATGGTTGAAACATTCATCCATGTTCATATCAGACGATTGTAGAACTGATCTTAATGTTTCAATACTTGTATCAAGATGATACTAAGTTACACCACTTGAAGAATTGATGATGATGGAGCATCATCATTACATCTAACAGTTGTTGAGCTGATCTATAAGTTCAAAGAACTTGTATCTATTGGATACAATGTCACAACAATGTTAGAAGACCATGCATTGTATTGACAATGCATGAGGAGATGAGATGATCCATCCACAACTTCTAAGTGGATGAAGTTGAGTAAAGAAGTCCATGCACTAACACTTAGTGCATGTGAATCTGAAGAAGTTCCAATTTGATCTCTGATTAGATCAATGAAGAACATTCAAGATTATGTTTGATTCAGGAGTTCGGTTGAAGAAGAAGACCCTTCGGGAACTCAGTATACTAAGTGAAGATAATATGAGAGGAGGAGTGATGAATTCCTAAGAAGAAGAGAAATGGAAGAAGAAGAGAAAAGGAATGGCTTGGAAGAAGTGGCATTTGGAATTTGAACATGGGTTACTTTGTTTTTATACAAAGGCCCTAAGTCTCTACTCTAGCAAAAAGGAAGCCACCAAGGGCCAGCCTTAAGGGTTCAACCCAAGGCACATGTGGGACTAGGTCACCACGCCCAAGGGGATCCCATGGGGCCAACCCGAGATAGGCAGGGGCCGTGTATAAGCCCAGAGGCCACGCAGTGATGAAGCCGGCATAGCATGAGCACGAGGAGCGCGCCCGTGTGTGCATAGTGGGTGCCAGTGGCGCGCCCGAGTGGCAGGGGTGGGTGCAAGAGTGCGCCCGCAGAGAGAACCCGGTGTGGGGCGGCACCGGGAGGGGAGAAGTTCAACTGAGGACTAGCGGAGAGCGCTTGGGTGATAAACCACAGAAAAATAGGGATCTGTTTCGATGTGGGACGCGGGATTCTTCCGCGGAGCAAATCCTGGCCGTCCGTCTCATCGCGCGCTCGATCTGGACCGCTCATCGCATCTTGCGCGAGATCTTCTGATCGTGGCCGCTCGATGTCTGTCAATCGCCCGATCCAACGGCCGGCGAGTCATCCACTACCTCGAGCTCGTCCGAGGCCTCCCCGCGTGCCTCCGTCGAACCAGTGAACTCCCGCATGACGAAGATGAAGCTTCCGGCCACCAATGATCATGCTGTAGCCACCTTTGTGATCGTATCGACATACTGATCACATGCATGCATTAAAATGTTTCATGCATGCATCGAGAAAGAATTTCGAACAAGGCCGAGGCAAAACGAAGTTGCCGAGGCATCGGTGTATTCATGCTTTGCATGGATTGGAAGAGAATACGCCATGCACACGTTCGGGGATGCATGAATTTGAAGAAGGCCGAAGAAAATGGAACCCACGTGAAATAAAAAGAAAAACAAGATTTCACAGAATCTTGAAACATTGAAAACTTCGGGAATTTGATTTATCCCACACGGAAGATTTGAGGCATCCCTCTGCCTATAAAAAGAAAGGCCGAGGCTCTCTATTTTCTTGCTGATCCTTTGCTAAAACATCGAAGTCCTGTGATAGCTCCCAAAGTCTCGCGAAGAACAGCATGCGCGCATCACTTGCGCGGCAGTAGCCCGGAGCTTTCCTAGCTCCGTTTGGTTCCTTTTGCGCACTCCATTGCGCGACAGGAAGGAAAAGTTGGGCAGCGCACTTGTGCGCCCTTCTTGTGCCCGCGGCAGTAGCACCTGCGCGCTGTTGCACCAGCGCGCCCCATGGTGTTGCACCTTGCACACCCGAGGCAGTAGCAACCATGCTCGCCCAAGGCTGGTTGCACCTTGCACCTTGCGCGCCCGTGTATCCTTGGATCCAAGTGAACCTTGTGCGGCTCTTAAAGAACAGTGGAGTGCATACCTAGTGTGTGTGTGCAAATGGAGTAAGAGGACCCTACGGTTTTGTGTGTGCAAGGAGAACCAGAGACCATACTTGTGTGTGCACCAAGTGAAGACATACACCATTTGTGTGTGCAAAGTGAACAAGAAGGCCGAGGCCATAGCTTGTGTGTGTGACAAATGGAAGAACACCCTACGGGCATTTGTGTGTGAAATTGAAGAAGAGGCCGTGTGTGTGCAAGAAGTGGAGTGAAGGCCAAAGACACACCTACGGGTAGTGTATGTGCAAAACAAGAAGACCAAACCTAAGTTGTGTGTGTGTGTCTAAGTATATGAAGAAGGCCGAACCTAGTGTGTTCACTAAGAGTGTATACACTTAGAAGAATAAGTGGACATCCACACTAAAGAAGAACATACATTTATGTGTGTAATCAACAAAGAATAAAGTGTGTGATTCCAAGAAAGTTTGTGTGCTTAAAGTAATTGCACTCTTTGAGTGATTATCACACTAAGAAGAAGAAGGGAAGTTCATGCATGCATGCATGCACGTGCACACGTGAAAAAAGATAAATCAGGCTGTGTGAATTTGAGGAGTCCAAGACCAAGAGTTCTTGAAGAATTTTGAGTAGCCATGCAATCAGTGCATGAGGATGCAGAGATGCCATGCACTCAGTGCATGAAGTTGAATTGCAGTGAGACTGGACCAGACTAAAGTTAAAGACATCAATTGTCTGAGTATTCAGTAATTGGAGAGAGGCCAGGTCATCCTTAGAAGAAGGAGATAAATCCTGAGCAAGACGAGAAGACCTGTTCACCACAAGTGATCAGAAGAAGAGCAAGGCCAACAGCCTTTATCCCATGCTGCTGAGGATACTTGAAGAGCTTGAACATAAGAAGAGCTACTCGTGAGACTCGAGGATCCAAGAGAAGAACCTGTGGGACTCAGGGAGAATAAGTCTCCAGTGGGATTCTGGAGCAGGCCAGTGGGACGCTGGTAACACTGTGTGAAGCTGTATAAGGATCCTCCTGTGGAACTCAGGAGAGGTATAGTGGGACTCTATACCGACCATTGTAATTCTGACTAATTATAGTGGAGAATCCATGTTGGGGTGTTTAACCAACATGGCAAGGACGTAGGCCTTTGGTGCCGAACCTTGTAAATCCTTGTGTCATGTGCCTTTATATTAACTGCATCATTCGAGGAAAGGTGAGAGATACAAGAAGAGTGGATCGAGGCTTTAACCAGCCATAGAGGTTTAATTGATTAAGAATCAATTAGTTAAAAGTTTTAAAGGATCCCTGATTCACCCCCTCCCCCTCTCAGTGATTCACACTGATCTGGGCACTTCAAATATATATTATATATAAATCATGTTATACATTATAGAAGTAATTAAAACAATACATTAGTAATATGATCAAGAATAAAAATTGATAACACATGTGATAAAGAAAGCGATTATTACAAGAAATATTTATTTGACATGGACATTATTAATAAATGGGTAATATAATGTATTAATGAATCATATATGAAACTATAAATATAATTATTATTATGTTAGAAGTTAATAATATGTTTAAAACTATTATATAGGATTTTCAGACACGTAAAGTGAGTATTAGGCCTAATGTAAGGGGATTCCATCTCACTTTTAATTTTCATGAGATATATGCCATATTCACCACATAATTCTTGGGTGTGGGGTATGTAATACCCCTATTAAATTTCATATCTGGAATACATTTTCAGCATGGTATTTATAGATTCATTATTTGTTTTTATCATTATTATTTAAATGTACAATGTCGTACGAGATGCTATGAATGATTAAAGAATTAATACATTCTCAATTTCAATATTCTTGATACTATTTTACATAAATATTTAATTGGATATAAAAGTATTATTAATAAAATAATTCCTATATTTATGTTCATTAAAATGTTTTCAAAATGTAATATTTTAATGGTTTTATGTAAGGTTTAGTTTCACAATATAATTATTATCCTATGTATTTATGCGTAAGTATCTACTAGGTCATATTTATGATCCATGTCCATGTTTTATAAAATATATTTCAAAACATTATCGACAATTATGTAAATTCGTTTTTACAGATGTTTGAAATTTTACAAAACCTTTTGGAAGGAATAATTCTTCCATTTTCTAAATGAGTTATATTATGAATTTTTTTAAAATTAAAGAAATTATTTTTTTACTTATATGGTGTGAGCAGTTATTTTCTGCTCATATAATACCATAATAGTTTGAGACATCCCTTGCAAGCCTACACAGTTATTTTAAGAAAAAAAGGCTTTCCATTATAATTGTGTAGGATTTTAAATAATTTAAAAGTAAAAAAGGGATATTTATCTCAAAGTATTTTAATGATTTATTAGGTTATATTCATTTATTTCAACATCCTTTGTTAAATTTTATGATTTATTGAGGTTGAATTATTATGATATATTATTCTATATTGTATTGAAGTTTTTATGATATCATTGACTGTAGATGTGCTATTTTGATTCCATTCATGGTTTATGGTTAAATTATTAACAGTTTGTATGCTAGGTTTGATAAAAATGATTATCTTATATTTCACTGTTTTCATAAGTGGAATGCATTGGAATTATAATGAAATGGGATGGGGCCTAGTTAATGAAATCCATATCAGTTGGGGAACAGTGATTGAAATCCATATAGGTTTTGGACTGACTAATGAATTCCATATAGGTTGGTGAGCAGTTAATGAAAGCCCCTCAATGCATATACAGATTTGACGAGACAAACTAATTTTGGTTTTTTCTAATATCTTACCCGTATGGTCTTAGAACGAGGCCTTGATGATATTTCTGGTAATATATATTCCCTCATTATTAGATTTGTTTTTGATATTACATAGGATTATTTGACTATATGAATATCCTTATGAATGTTTATCTAGAATTATTTGATTTATTTATTCCATATTATACTAAAGGTACTGTTTAAAAATATAGTGTTATAATTTTATCCCTTGCGTTAAAAGTTCTTTCTAATATAAGAAATCTTCTACTATATTATTTAAACTTACTGAGAATATGAGCTCACCACATTCTTATGTTTTACTTTCCCATGACTCTAAGAACTCTATTATGATTTATATTAAGGATTATGTTTATATAGTAATGGTGTTCTCAAGGGATTATCAATGTTTAATTTTATGTGTTTAATTTTAATGTAATGTTCATGTATGCAAACTATATTATAGGAATTCTAAACTGAATAGTCCTTCAGTATTTGATTCCATGTAATTATGACAATGTATTAAAATAATATACCGGCTCCAAGCATCTCAGGTCCTGGAGTTACAGTTATGCTCACATTATCATTTAATTTGTTTCCATTATAATACATGACTTATTAAATGAAAATCACTATACCATGACTCATGTTTATTATCTTCGATTTAGAGGGTCTGATTGTCCAACATTATGATATTGTTCTCATTAAATTATATTAACTTTATGCATATGTTTCTCCCTTGTATATCCTTACTGAGCATCTGAGTTCACCATTTATTATTATTCTTTTCCCTTGGTTATGAAGACTAGATTAAATTAGGGTATGTTTTTATTATAACTAATGGGAATTATAATTATGGGAGATATTGAATATTTTTCACCAAATTATAGTATTTTTTATCTAGTCTCCAAATACAATAAACTATTATATCCCTAAGTTGATTATTTAGTTTAATGTATTGTATATTCATCTGAAAATAGGTAATATCTATGTATGAAACTCCCAGACTACAATATAATCTAATTTGTCTATCATTTTTTAATTAGATTCCCTTGAATACCTATAATTATCATGTAATTATAGATATTTTTTAGTTTTAATTGTAATTTAATGTAGTGGAATCACCACAAAATGATGGTGAAATAACATTTTATGGTTATAGTATTTCTTTTATGTTTAAAAAAGTGAGTCTATTTGATGTTTTGAAAAATATACAATTCACTAAGTTTTTTTTAATGTTTTGTAGTGGTGGGTATATATTATATATTTAATTACAATTTTTATAATTAATTTTTTTACATAGAATTATATTATATAATGAGTGTATGTTCAATATCGGATGAGGAAAATAAGATTAGATATTTGGAGGAGTGGAGCATGGAGATGCTGGAGATTCCATGTTTGAGTTTAGAGTCCCCTATATTTTAAATTCATATTATTTATTATTTATGATGGAATTCCTACATACATGTGGAAAGAGTTTGATTTAACTTTTTGAGACCAATATTTGAAATGATAAATAGATTTTCTATTGCCATGCCACATATTAATAGGTTATGTACTCATTATAACTTTGGTATTTTGGGATCACTCGAAAACTATGTATCCATTGGGAGACAGAGTTGATTTAACTAACAAGTTACCTTTGGTGGTTTTGGGGTTTGAGATGTGATTTGAATATTTGATGTTCATTTCCTAGGTCTCATAATTTTGAAATGATAATATAATAACATAATTATCTCCCATATATATATATATATATTTATATATATCCTAATGTAATAACCTATGTTAACATATCCTTCCATCAAATTGAAAATGAAAATATTGATTATCTGTATGGTCTACTACCACCTCATAAACCAGTTTAAATCAATTTACACAACCACCATTCAAGGGAGGATATAAATGTGGATTTAATGTATATTAATTTTATTTGTATCAATTTTTTACTTAAAAAATTATAATATCACCTAAATAATAATAACTTCTATTCTGTGGGAATATAATAACTACATTCATCTTTAGGACAGACTAACGCCTCCTAAAGAGATGTGATTTTTTATCATGTATGATTTATATGGAATGTAATATTGTTAAATTTAATGAATAATATATATATATATATTTATATTTATATATTAAATCATAATAACTATATAATGTTAATATATTATTTACCATCTTATCATTAAATCCGTTGAGATAAAAGAAACAACGTTTGAGAGTACGTATTCCCTACTCTGTCCATCAATGTTGTAATTCATTTTCAATATCAGATATTAATGGATTACTCTAAATAAATAAATAATTTATAAATGTTATTTTTATATTAGATAAATATTATGGAATTTTTTAAAAAAAATCTCAATATAAAAGTACTAAAAATACCAAACAAAAATATACATGAAAAACCGAATTAGTTTTTACCTGAAATGTGATTATGGAAAAGAAATTGTAATGAAATGTATAATAAAAGGTCATAATTAATTTATATATGATACGATACATATTTTTATCATTATTTAATATATTTATAAAAAAAGTATTTATTATATATTAATTTTATAGGTGTATAAAATATTTCGATACATAAGATATGGAATTTATAGTCTGTCATTTATTATTGGGAGTCATATGACATATTCACCACTATTTTATTTTTTATTGGGTATTTACTATCCTTTTCACATTTATTACCATGAATATATTTATTCTAAGGATATTTAATACTTTATTGGATTTTATTATTTAAGGGAGATTACACTTCAAATGTTTCCAAACTAGTAAGATATTTTCGCCTCACTTTCATTTCTGTGGGCCACATGACTTCTACACCAATTGTTTCATTTGTGTGTAATATATGCAACACATAAATTTTTTAAATTATTCATATCCTAATATGTATGGGATATAAATACCAAACTAATTATTCTTATTTCCTAGGGATTAATATTCTAAACATACCAATGTGATAAAGGTTTTATGATAAAATATCAATGTTTGTTACGATTGATTATGTTTAAGATTCCAATGATTTGGTCTTATGTTCGAAAACTAAATAAAATCATGAATATTATTCTCCTATATTATTTTATTGAAATTAAATTCTTTTCTTCTCACTATCCTATAATTATTTACTAACGATCAAAAAATATATTTCGACTAAAAATGTGAATTCCTTTATCACATCAGTTAAAATCCCATTTCCTACATTGTCCATCTTATCTAAATATATTTTAAAGAGTGATTTAAAATATCCAAATTACTTATTATTTTAATATATAATCATTTTTAATGTTTAAAAATAAATAAGGGGAATCAACATTTCATTTTCCATATGAGAGAAGTTTAAATCCAAAATGAAATTGTGAAAGTATTATTTGTTTTAATACGTACTGCAGGAAAAGAATATTCCGCAATCATGACTAATAAAATATCTGATGCATCATTTAAATTTTCTATAGTTACATTATAAATAAAATTATTTCATTAATATTTTAGAAATTTAGAAATTTTTATGAAATGGACTGTAATGAAAATGTTATTTTCCTTAATAATGTATAAATGATCTTTTATGGAATTTCTATTCATAAATTTAATCAATAGTTGTTGTTGTTTAAATTTACTAGGGATATGATCCAATCATTCAATTCATATTATTTCATTAGATGGGTTATGATTATTTCTTTGATTAAATTTTTATGAAAATAGTTTGTTTTCCAAGGTCTAGGCTACGATGAAATTATAAAATGTTTCTGAACCCCATTTCATTTCTATAGTTTATTCTATGACAAATTATTTATGGAACCCATTTTCATTTCCATAGATTATGACATGGTTAATGTTTTATGATCATGTGGAACTAAAATTTATTAATTATATGATCTGTGGGACCAATATTTCATTCCAATGATTTTGATTTTGTTTTATATCTCCTATATAATTATGGGAAATAGGCTGATGTATATGATTCAGTTTGGGAAAAGGGAAATGTTCATGGTATAGTATCTGAAACAAGTGGTGATGTCTGATCTGTTATGAAATGGGAAACTGGATTTGATAAAAAATCCATTATATTTCAATGTTAATGGATTTTAACCATTTCCTAAAAATAAGTTTCTATATATCAGATGGTTCTAAACTTATATGAAATGAACCTTGAGTTCATGGAAAAAAATTATTCATTTTCACTCTTATAGTTCATTAGTTATTAAATAACAATGCTTTATGCCATGGACAATTTTTATGATCCATGATAGTTTGGGTATGAAAATTTTATATTATAATTGTATTTTCATACCCTTATTATTATCTAATACATTCATATGATCATCAATTGATATCTTCCATTTTTACCCTTACTGAGAAACAATATGCACCCTTTCTTATGTTTCCATTAATTATGTTATGAAGAATAGTTTATCTATGGGTTGTATATGAAGTGTAAAAAATAGGAATATTATTATGAGATATGTAGAATGTCATTAATGAAATATGAATATGGAGTATTCAGTCTCCAAATATACTTATCCATTGATGTGATAGGTCATGTATTGGTAAAATGTATTGAATATTAAAATATTAAGATGTAATATATATGTTTGAAATAACTAGGTCGTTATTATACTACACCCTGTAATGACATGGTTTATGATATTGATTTTAAATAGTAATTTTTTGAAAAAATAATATTCAATTTCTATTCATAAATATTCCTGGTCTGGCATATGAGATGAGGCCATTAAAAATTTCAATCAATTATAAATTTCTAATGGAAAATTTTAGTTTCTGAAAATTCTAAAGAAGATTCATAATTGAAAATGTTTTTAACTCATGTCAAAAAAGGATGGAATAATAGTCACATTCAAACCAAAGAATGAAGTTAGAACTTCTCAACACATAGAGTTGGTTCTTATGGAAATATTTGTACCTTCAAAAGTTTCAAGAATAAATGGAAGGAATTATGAATATGTTAGAGTGGATGAATTTTCCATATAAAACTAGGTATAAACTTTATCTCATAAAATAGAATCTCATACTTATTTTTATAAATATGTAAAACGATAAGAACCCCATTGTAGACATTCTATAAAGTCATTAAGAAGTGTTCATGGACAAGAGATTGAAAATAATGACTTCTAAACTGTATTGTAACAAAATAGATGTATTCATAGAATTTATACTTCTAGAACCCCACATATGATTGTATTATAGAAATAAGAATCCTAACACATTAGGAAATTGATGGAATGATGTTTAATGATTACGATTTACCTCTTAATGTTTTCAAAGATATTTTCAATACAATATTAATTAATAGTAATAGAGTTTTTATTAGGCCTCTATTGAAGAAAAAAGTATATGATTTATGGAATGGGAGAAATGAAAATTATATTTTATTATATTTTTGGTTTCTAAGTCTCTATACTCAATACAAAAGATAATTTAGAATAAAAATTATCTAAAGGTGTGGAATAAATATTTCATTAATAATCAACATCCAGTAATCCATACATGGTATTTACAAAAAGAACCAAATTTTTGGAAGAATAATTACATGTAAAATTATATTAGATAGATACACATAAACATAATACCTCTTTTGAGAACTTTAGGTATAACCTTTATAAATTAGAAATCACTGTTTAACTGATTTATAATTCTTGGAAACCTACTTTTGAAAAATCACCAAGTTCTAATAAACAATTTTAACGTAAAACTATACATAAAAATGAATTATTAAATTATTTTATCTGTAGGACTATTATAGACCATTTAAACAATACAAGAGAAGATATAGTTACAGTTACAGAAAGGGGAAGAAAAACTATCACTTATCTTTGAATCATGGTTGAGCATCATGTATTTTTGTCAGAACATGTTCCTAATAACATCACTACAATAATAGATGATGAATTATGGGTAATGAAAAGTCAATAATTACTCAATCAATTTCATATATATAATTCTTGGGAGTTAGTAGGAAGTATTAAGGACAACCTCACCATTAGAGAAAATTGGGGCTTTTAATGAATCATTGATGATTCATGGAAAATTAATAGAAATAAATATACACTATTTTTTAAATTCTACATATTATTAGAAGGAATTAACTCTATGGAATCCTTTTCACAAGTAGCTACCCGTTATTAAATTAGAGTGATTCTTGTATATGTATTAAATATGAATTTGTTATTATGGAAAATGGATTTCAAGAGTGAATCGTAAAATGTATATATAATTGAAGATTATTTTCTTGGATAAATTATAAAATTTCAAAAATATCATTTTCCAATATATATTTTTTAATTAATTAAAACATTTTATTATTTAAAAAATAACACAAATGCTTCATATAATTGGATATATATAATTTTTTATTTTAAATTTTTATTTCTAAATGAATTTCTAAACATAAATTATTTATTAAAATTTTAAAAACATTTGTTTTCTAGTATTAATATATTATGGTGTTATTATTGTTAGATCATTGGAAAAATTATTATGTACTGAATTTTACAAAACGATGAAAATGAATTATGATTGTCTTTAATGGGTGAGTACAAATAGTTTCTGAATTTAACTTTTTTCCAAAAACAAATATTTTTTTAAAATAAAATAATATTTTCAAAGGATATTACATAATGATTTGTCATGGATAAAACGTCATGTTGTGACACAATGATGAGTATAACCTATAAGCTAAATTGTTAATAAACAGGATAACAAGTTGATCAATCTATTTATACATATATGTTTTGTTCTGTATTATACGTAACTTCTAGACAAATATATATTATATTTAGTATGTTTCAGTGTTCACATTTTCAATAAAACCCTAATGAATATATTTTCATTGATGTTATAATGGTAATTAAATACATAAGGAATAAAACCAATTTTGGATTTTATTACTCTAAGGGGCATGAATTGGATTTAATAACTTATTAATATGCATATTTTTACAGTTGTATGTAATTTTTGAAGAGAACCACTGAAACATGTCTTTTTTGGGATTTCAATTCATGGTTTATTAAAAAATAGAATTTTATTTCATTTTATAATGTTTAATATTACTATGTGTACATTGATTATTTTTTGTATATATTCTATATATGAATCACATATTATTGGACTATTGATATGAATTCAAACATGTCGCTATAAATTGAAAAAATTAATGTGAGATAAAATGTTAAAATAAATTTTTATCACATTATTGGACAAAACATATAGATATAAACATCGCATTTTGTGATATCATCTTTAAAAAGGGTATATCAATCATAAAGTTATTTTTATAAAAGATAGAATTTATAATGTTTTCATAAATACATTAAATTGTGGGAGAATAAATTATATAAAATATTATTTAGTTATCGCTAACATTATTTAAAATGTTTTTAGGAATAATTTAATATAATATTGAATAATATTTTATATAATTTTATTCATATATTATAATTATTATTTTATGGAGTATCATGTTAATATATTTTGTTTTAAAATATATCATAATGGTTTACAAAATTAATATAATATCATTATTATTTAGAACATGATACTATACATGTAAATACATACATTATTGAAATTTCATGTTATATTCTTATTAGCACACCTCTTTTAACCTAAAAAAACCTAATTTCAAAACAATTTTCATTAAGCATTCAATGAATACCTACATGTTTTAAAAATGATTCTCTGTATACATAGACTATATGAAGAGAACATTGGGAGAAGATACTTTTGAATCATCCAAGAAAAAAATCCTCAGTCATGTAATTAGTGAAAGATTTCAAGGACACATATGTTTCAAAAAAATGAATTATATAAGATATAATTTTATGGTTTTTGTTTTAAAAAATAATAATTTTTTTATAGAGATAAGTGTTTCCAATGAAATTTTCCATTGTTTTTTAGATGAAAAACACCATTTTATCATCTGATTGTAAATTTTGTTAATCTATTTTATGATGATAATGAGTTTATGTATGTAATTCGAATGGTTTTCTATGTTCATGAATGGGAGTTCACTTTTTTCATATATAGATATTGTATAAGATTCTCGAAAAATAGATTATATGATGATTGTACAGCTCGTACAGTATGAACCAACCCAATTTTGAGATAGGGAATCCTTATAGAAATTGAAATATTATAGAACATACCAAACGCCAATCTGGAATTTGTTAAGTGATAAATTCATTTTGTTTTTTGAGCATCATTCAACACACTATTATCTAGAGTATGGGTGATTTCGACATCATTAGATACCATGATGCCTTCATTTTGTACGTGATGGTACATGCTATTGGAACGAGGGCTGCTCTTTGCTACAAATGGTGTGTGGTTTGTGTTTATTTTCAATCCATATTTGGTTGATCAATGGGTTTTCATGTCATGTGATGTTACAGTATATGCCGAAGTAGTTTATCATGGTCTAATGTACTTGAACCATGAATCATATATTGCAGATTACAAAGGGGGTAAGTGGGAATGGTTTTTAGAAGTAAATGGTATGCATACTGCATAGGAAGATCAACTTGTGGAGTGAAAGCGGTTACCTGGAAGGACTATAATTCGTGGAAGGGTGATAGTTCATGGGAATTTATATAATTCATGGAAATGAGATGGGTTTTTTCTTAGTCATCAATGAAAATGCATTGTGTATACTTTGTAGGGAAGAATAGTTCGTGGGAGCCTGGTAAGTGGTGAAGATTTTTTAAATATCTGTTCATCAGATTATTTGGAACTATTTTCCTATATAAGGAGCACAAATCCATTCATTTTAGTGCAGAACTGAGAAAAAAAAATCAGAGAGGTAATTGGTGATGTCTAGAAGTGGTTCTCAAAAAGGAAACCATCCAATAGAGAATTATATTAGAAATTTGAATGGAATTTAGTGATGTACATATTGGTTTATGGAAGTGACTTTGTGGGATATGGTTCATGAAAGACATTTTAAAGAAGGCAGTTCATGGATGAGAAGTATCTCCTTAGAGAAGAATCTATGCATGGACGTAGATTGTGAATGTATTATGTGGTCACAGTTTGTGGTGGAAGTATGTGAAGCACTCATATTACATGGGGTATTGTGGTTCATAGAAAAATAAGGATAGTTAACAGAGGAAATTTTTGTGAATAAACATTACATGGAAAACTAGATTATATTTATAAGGGGAAAAGGGCTTAAAAAAGAATCTGTATATAGTTAAGGACATATTTCTTAATTCCACTCCTTTAAAGTGACCTCTATGTTAATAAATTGAGTTTTGATTATTCCCAACATAGTGAGCAAGGGGAGTTAAATAGAAGAGATCTAGGGGATATGGTGTGTTATCCCTAAAACATTGTAACAACAGTGCACCTAGCACACAGTGGTTGTGATAAACATATTTAATCCTTAACAAGTGAATATTAGTGGGATTCAGTATGACCAAAAAACTTTTATTGTATTCTCCATGGACTATCCCTCAGTGTTAAAGAATGTAAAATATATGTGTGGTCCTTCTTCGTGTGAATGTATAAATTACTACACATTACAAACAGTAAGATTTAACAAGTGAGGAAACAATATCCTTCAAATTAAAATTAAAATTAAATTTTGACAACCTAATTCACCCCTCCCCTATCAAGGTTTTCTGGGGTACTTCACATGACATTCATATAATTATTCTCATTACTAGATGACACATATGGATGTGTAATGAAAATTCATCCTCTTGGTTCAACACCCTTCAAATAGCTTATATTCATTTTTATTTTTATAGAATATAAAATATTGGTTATTGTCGGGGTGTAATGATAGTTTTTATGAATGGTGTTAATTTTAGCCACACTACTTGTAAGAGGATTAAGTTCTTTTGGAATCATTAGAAATGAAGTTGGTAATATATGATGAGAGACTCTATAATAAATTCAATATAGTTCCACATAATTCTATGATAGGAGAAATGATTCATACAATTTTTCAACCGGATGAAATTATTTATTCTAACTACTCATTTTGTAATGATGATTCTTAGGATGTTCATATGACTAAAGATAACAGAAGATATTTTGAGAAAAAATAAACTTGAATATTATTCATGAATCATTAGATGATAGAAACCCATGAGAAAATATGTATCTATTTATTAAGAAAATTCTCAATATTTTGTATCTAAATCTTATTATTATAATGATTCTATATTACCCTTAATGGTGGTTTTAATAATTGAAGGTATATTTCTATAGGGGTTGTTCTTTCCATGATCCAAGTGGTTTGGACTAGCTCTTAAATGATCGAAATGGGAAAAGGATTTGAATCTAATAGTCTAGAGTCCACTGATGTTTGAGATAAGTGGATCTCCCATTTTTTACTTCTACATCCAATATAATATTTTTAACATAAAATTCATTCAATGTTATTGGTGTATCTAATCCACATTATTTAAATTAATAAACAATAATGAAGATGATACAGAAGCCAAGAAGGATTCCAGAGATGATAAAAATCATGATAAGGGTGATGGGGATGTAACATATAGTGATAATGATACTGATAATCCTCCAAATCCAGATGAACCTATTATTGGTGTTGTTATTAAGGATGAAAATAGTGTAGAAAATATTATTCAATCTCCAGTTTCATAGATACTAGATAGACCTTACTCTATTGAATATTGGTTGAAGTTGTGGAATACTCCACCTTCTCTAATAGGTGAATATGAAATCCCTACTCAAGATTATCATTTTTATGATTCTTATCCTAGAATATACGGGTTTTATATGGAAGAATCTAAAAATAATGAGGTATATTTTAATGAATGTGTTATACCTCATGGTATTTTCCATATTAAAAAATATTATTGGAGAAATTTATATGATATTAGTGATCGTTATTTTTTTAAAATTATAATTTCATTCATCATGTTGATCCTTCTCAAGCTTTATCTACCCAATATCATGAATTTGGACCACTATATTCTATAATATCAATAAAAACATCAGTAGATTTCATTCAATTCAAGACTAAAAAGTTGAAGTCATAGATGATGTTTTTTTATTATTAGCTAGGATAATAGTCCTTACATTAATAGAGACATTTAATACACAATTTAATTTTTTATTTTTCACATATAATTCAATATTTTTCATAAAATACACTATATTAACTTGGAGACTCAATATTTTAATAGATAAATGGAATGATTTAGAAGACACATTGTAGTATTTTAAGTTTATTTGTCATATATCACGACTACCTTGGAAGAAAGGATTGTCACGTTTAGGACCATTCCTTCCAAACCTTCATCATATCATGAAGAACCAACTCATATATTATTTTCTATTAATGATGAATTGATTCATTTATTGATTCATAAAGAGATTATAAGTATCATGGATAGTTTGAATAACATTAGAAACTATGTGAAAATTGATGTTGTTGATTATAGAAGAATGTATAATTATTTCTTTAAATATAAATAAATTATGTCTATAGAATATTATGGTGTAATACATGGTTCCATAAAGTATTATCATTCAAAGATTTACACTAGAAAATATCTCAAGACATAGTTATTTTCATTGGGATGATATTTGATAGTTACACCTCTAAAAGAATCCTTTAAATCCATTTTATATTAGTTATTTGTAATGAATATTATGTTAAATCAATTCATGTTATTGAAATATGTGTTCCATCATGTTATAAAACATTGTAAGAGAACTAAGCTAGTATCAAAATCATTTTACATCCTTAAATTTATGTTTATATCACCCCTATGATAGCACCTCTTTAACTTCCATTTCCATTCACATATACACCACCTTCCCAATCCTCAGTATTTTTTCCATTCTACCACTTCATCTATTCCAAACACAACCTCACCTACACCACTAATATGGTTTTTTGGAATATTTATTTTCAAACAGTTAGAATGATCTATCCATTTACGAAGGAATATCTATTCTAAGACCTCCATTAATTCCTCATAATACTCCATATTCTCCTCCATATGTTGAAAAATTGAAAGATCAATATAACCCTTCTACCAATCTATAGCCCATTCCTTTTAATTATCAGAAGAGTTTTATTGTTAAAATGAATTTTTTTTCAAATGTTAATAAACTATTATTTTATATCTAATTGATTTTTTAATTTTATTATATATTATTTATTTTTTTATTTATTGTGTCATTTAACTATTAACCCTTTTGAAATTTTTCTTTATAATCCCACTTACATAGTAAATAGCATAAAAATTATATAATATATTACTTCATGTCGAAATAATTTGTTTTTAAAAATTTACAATGGTTAATAATTATTTCTAATTTCATAATAAAAAAATTATAATCCTTATTTCCCAATATTTTTTTCTTTAAATAATAATTTATGCCATGATTTTTTATCATTAAAAGAAGGAGATTATTATCTTCTTTCTGTAATTCTATATTTCAATAAATAAAAGGATTTTTTAGGTTATTTATAATAAAATTTATGATTTTTGAATATAAAACCATTTTATGGAAATGTATGGACATTTTTCTATGTCTCGAATCAACCACAACGAATATTTCATAATAAAACATCCATATAATCAACCAAGAAAATGTTATGGAAAAATAATAATGATACAGTAAGATAGACTCAATAACCCTCAAGATAAACTGAGAAACCCCATGATATATGTCAAGTGACTATTGTGATCATGATGTTTCAAAACATTATAAATAAATTATATGCCTCACTGAACATTCGTAAATAATTTTATCACAAACTGTTGGATCGACTACATAAGAAATTTAATGGAAACACGACCAAATTATGTGATCATAATTATTAGTCACAAAATAGACGCATTATTGCCTTAAACTCAAGTGAATGTTGATAAAATATAAGTACAAGGTGATAAACTGCTAGTACATGGTGGTTGACCATAATACAAAGTGATATACTGTACAACATATCTATGAATTCATAATGTGTTGACGTGTCCCTAGATGTTGTCCTATCTACATTAAAACACCCATTCCTATAGTTAAATATTATATTTATATAATTTAAACTATATTAGACTAAGAAATTTTCTATCAAGAATAAAATGTCAGTTGAAAGAAATTTTTAAGCATGGATTTCTTGCCAATGATTGGGGATATTCAAGGATGTCTTTTGAACAGATATTTCTAGAGAGTTCATCATTTCCCAATGAATAATAAATATTTGGAAATGGATGATTTGTATGAATTTGTATCACATAGACATCAAAATATTTATAGATCATAAATAGTGAACACATATTATATTTGAACATCTATGACACACTACTCTCACCAGAACATAGATGATGTAATTGATAACAATTGATCATATTTGATAATGAATACCAAATCCAAAGAAGATAATTATTATTGAAGAATAAATTTAATAATAATAAAAATAATCTACTATATATAATTATTTCTCTATATTTTTCAATTTTTAATAATTTTGATTAGTGTGTCATGTACACTATTTATCTTTTAACAAAATATCTTACATTAAAATGGGGGTTATTGAAACTCACTTTCACTTTTCATTATCCTTTCACTCACAGGTAGAAATCAATGAGGCTCTGTATAGCCTGAATCCTCTTCAATACTACTGTGTAAAACCCATTCCTTGTTGTGGATTAATTAATTTTTTAATAAACATCGTTTCAACATCTGATTTCTATGATTAAGAGGGTGGTGTCTCGGTTTGGAAATAAACTCTATATTTATTTCAATTAAAATTTTTTATATTTTCTATTTTACTCTAGTTTCAAAAAATATTTTTCGATATATCCAAATCTCAATTACAAAACATTACATCGATTGTTAAATATATCTTTTATTTTATACTTGGTTTTAGTTTTGTCTAAAACTATTTCAAATGTTAATAGTGATTTAAAAAATGTTTTTTCATAGTTTTGACCAACATAAATGAATCATTTTTAAATAATTAAATATTATAACTCTACTATTTTAGATGAATAAGAATATTTTTAAATCAATATATTTAAATTTTAAATCATTTTTTAGAAAAATTACATTTTGAACTCAATTAACACCCCCCTTGAGTGATCCACTATGACTAACAAAACCGTATATTCTTCAAGAAAATTAAAATATAATTAACCAGAAACTGATCCAAAAAATTCACTCTGAGTGAACACACTAGTAAATAAATATTATAATACAAAAAATGAGAAAAATTAACAAAAAAAATATCATGGATCTATCTTTCTTTTAATTAATAATCAAATCAAAGGCTCTCAATACTTACGAAATCACTTATCTCAAAATCAATATACCCTTTATTACCTAAATAACATGAATTTATTAAACAAAATATTTATCCACAACATAATCACGGGTTTCCCAAAATTTATCTCAAAACATATGATGTCATCTTAAAATAAATCATCAAGTTGGTAAATAATATTTCATATCAGTTTTGAAAAATTAATGTAAAATATTGAAGAAAAAATATTTATTTGTTTCAATGAATCCTCATAAAATTCTTATAATAAAATTTTTTCAGTGATAAATATAAATAAATAATGAAAATAACTATTTTTTGAGTATGAAATTTTATATAAAATAGTAAACTCACATCAACAAGTTAAAATAGAGAACTCCTTATTTCTATCATAAAAGTTATTTTCTAAAATTATCAACCATTTAACAATTATCTATTAGTTGGTTGTAATTTGATGTTTTTTCTATTTGCATCCCATTTTTAGCTTCATTTATTATCTTCGTTCAATCAAATATCGAAACACAATTTTATTTTCATAATATCGAAAATATTTAAATGAATGCATCAATATGATAATTTCATCCCATTTGATTCTAAAATGTTTTATATATGATACATTTTTTCAAATTACAACTCACTTTTTTCAATTCCAGGTCATATGTGGTCATAAACCTATTGGGTCATCCATGGAATATGTTTAAATACTTGTTAATTTTGTGTATATACAATGTGATTAACCAATTAGAATCCACATAGAAGTGTAAAATCATGTGTTTAGTTTGGTATTTTTTCATGTACAATGTGAAAATATATTTAAAACCCATTCTACTCATTCTCTGGTTATTACCCCAATGTTTATCTATTCCAGATCCTACATTCACTTATAGTGTTTGTAAACATATTTAATTTATAAGAGTTCCAAACATTTTCCACCTCATCAAAAATATGTAATTTTATCCTATACATTTAATTCTCTCTTAGAGTTATCCCTAGGGTTTTCAAATTGAATCTTATATCCATGTAACTAAATAAAGCATGTATTATAGCCTTGATAATTAATCTTCTACTATACCAAAGGGTTATCTATAGAATTGAAATTATTATTAACCATAAAATAACTACCCTTAAACTATAAACAATGAAAATCCTTTCTACAATGTTATATAAACCTTGCATGGATACAAATGATGATTCCCCAAACCCACACACCAAAATCTAATGTGAATAACACACACTTTACATGCAATATTCAATACCAACTGTTGATTCCCAACCCAAATTATACATTAATTACATAGTTTATGAAAATAATGCATTACATATATTCCAAATATGGTTTAGGTTTATAGAATTATGGAAGTTTAAAAACCCTAAATAAGAATTCTCATGATTTTCACATATATTATAAATTTCATTCATATATTTATACAACTACTTAATCCATGGTAAGACATCAACGTTTCCACCAAACCCACCACACATGCTATCATTTTGAAGATATTAATTTCAATAATTTTTTTTATTTCCTGGTGAAATAGAATCTTAATAATGGGATATATCAAACACTCAATAGGGGTAAAATTACTATTAATTCAATCATGGAATAAACATGTAATATATATTTTGGAAGGAATAAGCTATCATCACAATTCAAAAATCAACACGAATAAAGAGAATAATAAACCCATGCATATATATGAAAATAAGTATATGACATGTATAAAAAATAACTGAATTCATGGTGATGGAATGCATAGTACTAGAAATATTGATATTTCCTTCAGTACCTCTAACAAAATGTAATTCATTTCACAATTCCTATATCCAAGAAAAAATTAATTTTTTCAATAGTGTTGGAAATACATATTAAAAAATTGTGAAGGCATAGAAAAAATAACCAAACATATTTATCTCATGAGAACTACAGATACATCAATCTGCTATATAACTTTTGAACCTACAAATAACATGTTTATGTCAAATTCATTCATCATTTTATGTAGTGTGAAAAAAATAATAAATATTTCCATTATTCATATGTGTTGGAATAACAACACACACAACACCAATATATTTCTTTATGTCAATTTATGAGATATAATAATCATAACCCATATGAAGAAAGAATGTGTATATTTAAATAATACATACTAAATATTATTATGTAATCAATAATCTTCTTTATTGAAATAAATAATTTATATATTTTCCATAGTTAGTAAATAAATAACTATAATAGTTTAAATGTATACATACCTTGATAAAAAACTATAATAAGTAAGAATATATGGTTATTTCTACAATGTAAACAATAACTCAATGTATATAATTTTTGCGAACACACATTAGTTATTGATATAAAAAACCTGATATTCACAAAGAAGAGGTATTGGAAAAAAAATTATTCATTTTCACTATGGATGGATAGGAGAAACAAATGTATATAAGGATCCTATATTTGATATAAAATAAACATATACAATCCATCAAGTGAAATAAGATGTATTTTTACATAATACTAAATCCACAATTTAACAATGTAAACTGAAATAGATGTCAACATGGATGAAAATATCCTAAAAATGAATGATTAAAATATTATTACAAAATAAGGGATCAAGAATAGAATTATATTATATCTTTAGTTCAAGTACCCCAAAAATAAAACTAAAAATTAGAGTTCAAATAACGAAACATGAACTCATTAGTGTAAATTTTTTTGAATATGATATGATAAATGGGTTCAGAAACATAAAATGGTTTTTAGGAAAAAAATAACATTAATATAAGAGTCAATGATAGGGTTCAATTTAGAATATAATTTTCAAAGGGTTGAAGTGAATTTTGATGAAAATATTTTATTTTAAAATTAATATCTAATAATGTATCTCTGAAAATTATATTATGGGTTCCCCAATTAAATTATTTTTCAATGATAGAACATATTATTTTAAAGGATAAAACCATATAAACCATCTTAATATACCCCCATTTAAAATCCACACAATTAAAAGAGAAGTAAATCCTTCTTTATATTAAAAAATTATTTTAAAAATTGGGATTATAAAATATTATATATTAAAATAATTTGGGGGAGGAACCAATGTTTTTAAGAGGAAATTCCAAAAAAATGATTTATAACATTATGAAGGATTTTTGAGTTAACAATAACTCGTAGAAAAAATATATTCTATAATGTGAGATACATTTCTTAAAGTGTATATAGTGTAGAAATCTAAATCCCATAAAGAAATGATAATATATCTTGGGGAAAAAATAATGGATTATTCCCAACTTATATAAAGTCTGATTATGATAATAATCATAACTCAGTTAAGAAAAGTTGAGTTACCATTAATCCTTACCACTAGAGAAACAACTATATCAATAGTTAGTTAAATAAGGGAACATTATTTATTAAATCAGTTTAATGAATAAAAACATATAATATTAATAATTCCATTGTCCTAATATAAACCATATATTGAAAATATGGTAAAACATGTATCATATCTCTAGGAATCTGAATTTGGAGTAAGAAAAATATTACAACCTTAAAAATATTCAAATCAAACCCCGTTGATAGATTTTATTTCAAATATAAAATCATAAACTATGAATAACCTTGGATCATGATACAAAATATTAAAGCAGATCTAAAACATTTAGTCATAAGAAAACACAGTGTAAATTAACAAACATGTCTCAAGGGGATAAAATTGAGATTAAATCACCTAATGGGTTGAGTGACATTTTAATCAAAAATGTTGAATGGGGTTTTTAATTAAACATAAAATAATGTGATTAAATGATAATTAATGATATAATGAATAAAAATTATTGTTTGTTTTTTGAGGTTGGGCCTGAGACCCAACACTTATATGTGATTTGATTACCATTTCATGTATATTATTTAATATATACATGCATTTATTCTTACAATTATTGTGTTTCTATATCTATATACATAATATACATGGTAATTTACTGTGATTATGTGTCATATAAATTTTTATATAATTCCCCATATACAATGAGAACCTCAATGTACTATGATTGTAATATTTACCATATGTTATATGGTTTACATGCATCATACTGATTAGATAGAGATGATTTCAGACTATTAGGTTCATGAGGCTCATAATCATTAAGAAATATTGTCATTATGTTTTGAAATCCTCAACATGAATAAATGATATTATTGGGATTAAAAAACCAATAGGAACACCTTTTGATATATATGTCACATGTTGTTCCAATTTCTGAATATGTTTATTGATATCTAGATGTGATTTCATAGTCATTGTGTACCAATTAATCATTAATTTTGATTTGAGGAAAATCCTATGATGTCCTAGACATGTAATGGAAGGTTGTTTTGGGTTCTTCATTAGTTGTACGAAACTAATCGATTGATAAAAATATAATTTTTCAAATTGCAGTTTAGGAAGAGGTATCACATACCCTTAAGTTTACAGGAATGGGTGGACCTTTATAAAATTAATTTCCATGGTACAAAAAAAAATTTCTATCGAGTATGTTCAAGAAATCTATAAAAATTATATTTTTGATCACAGAAGTGAGTATCCTACTATATAGGATATCATGACACAAAGAGACTATAACGCACAAAATGTGTTCAAAATAGGTAGTCATACTTATGAAATCTCATACCTCATTATGGTTCATGATAGTTTAATTGATTATTCTCTTGGTCTTTAGGTGGGACTCACTATTGTCAATATAAAGACCTAGTGGGACAAATACTAATTATATACTCTTGTTCTATATATTTGGACATATGATAGTTTAAGAAAAAGTGGACCCCACATGTATGGCCATTTAAGGGATTATTTTGACAACTCACAAGTAAAGTAATTCAAATATATTAATTGTGATAATAATATTGATAATTTAATTAAATGGACAATGTATTTTGATGTAATATTATCATAAAATTGAATATGATAAAATATAATTTTAAAATTAAGATAAAATATCCATGGTTTATTAAATAAATTTTGGAGCTAATGGGCCAAGATAATGGTTTATATTTTTTCACATAAAATGATAATGTGTTACAGGGGTGTCAAAAAATATTGTTTACATTAATTGTATGATTAATTGAGTCGAATGTTTTTTCTAAGGTATAAAATTAATGGTACTACTGTCTTGGGACTAAAGTGAAATTTTAGAAAGTTTAACCAAAGTAAAAAAATGTCATTTTAGTCTCAAAAATATCAATCTCAACCATTTTGATGATTTTAAAAATGGATAATCTACTCCATTCACCACTCATGCTTTCATATGGATATTTTGATGGATGTGCAATGACATAACAATTCAACATTTATGATTGATTCTATGTTTATCACTTAATTGAAGGAATGATGTCAAGAACATAAATTTATCATGATAGAAAAAATCTCATATATCACTGATTCATCACCTATGGTGCATGTATTGATGATCTATTTTATTCCACGAATTGTTCCATTGATCAATGACACAATGAAGATGAGTGAATAAAATCCGTTATTTCAAATGAACAAGGTAACATTTATGGTGTCATTCCCATTTATTTTTCATTCATATATTTATTATCAAAAAATCCATTTCAAAATATTAAAATGAATTTTTATTTCGTTTTTTTAATATGAATATGGGAAAAAATTTGAAATATAATTATTTTTACATTTATGATGTGCCCTGGGATCAAGAAATTGTTATTAAGTGAACGTAAAATTGTAGAAGTATTTTTTTTCTAAATTTTGATAAAATTTTATATGTTTTGGAATTAGGGTTTCAATACCATCCCAAATCAACTTACATAACATCGATCCTAGTTTGTAAATCTATGGTATGTTTAATCGATGATCAATGATTTTTCATAGAAATTGTTGTTGAATTTTAAGGTTTATTTTTAATGTAATTAAATTGGAACCAATGTGATGAATGTTTTTATAGATCATGATGTGAACACATTTAGAGTTATCCAATGACATCGGAAGTCGGTTTATGTCAACCATTGGTAATAAATATTTTTGTACATTCGGTATTTATCATATAAAAACCAAAAAAAGTTGCATGATTTTCTCCCAAGGTGGAATGATATGTTTAAAAAAATAGAAATTTGTGCACACCCATGGTTGTGGACTTATTATCCCTCTAAATTTGTTGGGATGGGATGTTTTCTCGACCCCATTGTTTGGTGTAGCCAAAACAAACATATATATTATATTTTATATATAATACAATATATTTTATATTTTATATTTTATATTTTATATTTTATATTTTATATTTTATATTTTATATTTTATATTTTATATGTTATATGTTATATGCTATATATATTATATATTATATATTATATATTATATATTATATAATTATATTTAAATGAATTCTATTTTATAATATATTGTATATAATTTTGTCTTATAATTACATTCTCTGAAACTAATCCCCCAACTAGACTTCAGATATAGAAAATTTTCCTGGATTTGGCCTTCATGTCCTATTAAGCCCATCAAAAACCCATAATAAATGTTTGGGGATCACTTTTTGGTACCAAATAACATCAAATACAAGGAAAACAAGTTTAAATTAAATTCAGTGGACTGGATTTAAAAAAATTATTTTCGATAATGTGGGATATATTGATAAAAAGATAAAATTATTTTTATTCAACAAAAACCAATAAAAAGCATCATTCAAAATTTTGGAAAATCTATTTTTTTTCTTATGTAATGTAATTTCATATTGACGGATCATGAGTTGATACTTACCCAATCATGTTTTGGTTGTTATTTATTTTATTTAGTAATATTTTATGTTATAAATTGTAATAATTATTTTATTTCGATGATCTATGCATTATCCCATTTACATTAGTATATATATATAAGGGCATGTATATCATCATTTAGATGACAAAATTGACATTCACATCCCAATTTCGCCTCACCTATAAGTGAGTATGCATTCTAAATAACAGTTTAGTTCATGTCAAAGTGGTTCGAGTCTAGATCCATCATAAAAACAATTAATGTCAATAGGTATTATGTGTAATATAGTAAATGTTAGGTATCGATTAAATTAATTCCCTTTAGGTCTTGGTTATTCCATTATTTTATTAATCAATTAAACTATCGTTAATGGATCATGATAACACCATTATTAATTTAATTTTTCTTATTTGTTGGTCATTATATTTGGAAATTATATTTATTATGTGTGATAACATAATATAATAATTAAGATGCATGCATAGATAACACAAAGATGTTCAATGAATATTTCATACATTAATAATGGTTTTGTTTATATTATAATCACATAGAAAAATCATATAAAATAGAAAATGATTTAATTACAATGATTAAATTATCATATTCCTATGTTAAAATATCCAAATATTAAATTCCTTCTAACACTTGAATTTGGAAAATGATAACATTTGAATATTCTCCCCAGCCCTAGTTGAGAGTGATTCTTACTGTGGGGAAGTTATTATGAAAGTGGTATTTAGACTTAACTAATATCAGTATACATGAAATTACCACATATATCATGTTTCAACAGCAGAGGCAATGAATTGATCATTGAAATGTAATTATTTGTAGGTGATGAGACACCACTCAATAGTTCATGGATGCATGAGTTAATGTCCTTGCCCAGTCAAAAGCCTACCTTTTTCAAATGAAGTAGTTGTGATGTTATAACATAGGAAATGATGATATGTTAATGTGTTCCTATAATGAGATTACTCAATCATGTTATTATTCAAAATCTAGTAGTTTATGGGAATTTTGAGTTCAAAAAAATAGCATGATACATATAAAATTGATTATTTATATATATCTACATGTAATCATGATAAATTAGTATGCAAACTCATTTATTTCTTGTAGATAAAATGGATAACACCTCCAATTATATTTCACACTAATCAATCTTTGCTAAATAAAATATCCTGGATAAATATAAGTTCCAAGAGTGGTACATGACAGTGTACAAAGTATTATGCCAATAGTGGAATCGTTATGTGATAGAATCTCTAATTTTTATTGATCCTCATCAGAATGAAATCATGGTGGATAAATACAAACATAAAAATAAAATGGATGATGCAATAGATGTCCAGTTATTCATCTAATCATATAAGTATAGTGAACTGATGAAAATGAAGGACATCAAATATTCTTTCCAAATTCTTATTTTCTTGTAGATTTGGACCATGAGATAGATCATCATCAAATTTATATGATATCAATTTATATTTATAGATTCATTCATGCATAATGGAGTTAATTGGGACCACATTTACACTTGACGATCATATAAAATAAGAGACTATAGAAACATGGGTTCAAACAGAACCAAGAAATAGAAACTGATTTCATGCATCCATATTTACCACATAACTTCTCAAGTTTCATAATTAATTAAAATACCAATAACAACAATAATTCACTTCCATTTTTTTGGCTATAGTTCAACAAGGTTATATTGATATTATGAATACCACACTTCAACCCTTATTGTGAATAAGTGGAGGAGGGGAAAGTCCAATGGGACTACCTCATATCCCATGATAAAGACACAAATTCTCCACATTATAAAGAATTATAATTTAAAAAGGTAGGGATATGAGAATGATGTTTTCTAATTCTAATGTGCTATCAAAATCTACTGGAAGAAGAATGAAATAGCTTGTAATATGAAGAAGAATGTTAAATATTCTCCTTGAGGTATATTAATCCTTGAATAAAATCATTCTATTTTAACATTTTGGGTATTGGATAATGTATGTTGATCACAAAATTGTCTTGAAATAACGGAACCATGTAGATTATATATAACTGAAAAAAAGTAAGTCAATATTTATAATGAAAATGGTGTGATACAAGAATCATTTACAATTATATTTTATCATATTACAATACCCATAATAATGGTTCTTTTACTAAATAATAGTTTTTATACCATTTATTACCAGAAACATAATATCAGTGTCTAGTTTAGACACTATGGTATTTTATTTTTTGTTTGGAAATACATGTTGTATTCAGTATAAGTATAATATATTTTAAGCCATGGAACATTATAACAATTGGTTAAATGTACTTGAACAAGGAAATCCAGTTTTGTAAATTAATGTCAAATCAAAAAAGAATGAATCATATCCTTCCGACCTATGGATCCTCAGTATAGGTCATTTAAATTATAAGATATTAAGAAAAAAACATGAAGAAATTTATTGAGACTCCATTTTATTAAAACCATTTGATGTATGTAAAAAATTAGTACAAGGTAAAATTACTAAATTACCGTTCAATGGGAATGGATAAAGAGGCAATGAATCAATATAATTGGTTCATATAGATATATGTGGTGTAATTATAGTAGAGGAAATGGGTTGGTTTTCTTACTTCATTAATTTTAATGAATAGAGATGATAGGGTTAATTAACACTGTATAAGTTAGATTCAGTTACTAAATTTAATAATGAGAATAATGAAGTATAGAATCAACATGGTATGAATAAATAATATATTTTCTTAGATTATGTCAGATAGTATAATTTCCATGTTTTTATTGATCATATAAGTGAGTTTGAGATAGTTTCCCCACCCGCTCCTCCTTATACACATCAGTGGAATGGTGATAGTTAAAGAAGGAATCATACCCTACTTGACATGATATGTTTTTAATGATCCATGCAGCCATAATGTTATCCTTTTGTGGAAATTCAATCCAAAATATGACTTATAAAATGAATTTTGTGGCAAATAATTAAAAATATAAGATTTCATATGAGTTGAGGTATAAAAATATATACATTCTATCACATATATGTGTACGAGGCAGTCATGTTTTTTTCAAGACTATATTAAGTGAACAAAAAATAATATAAGATCATGAAGGGTTTCATTATTGGTTATCCTATGGGGAACTGATGGATATTACCAATAAAACCCTTTTTGTAGAAATTTGATTATTAAGAGGTATGATATATTTCTATAATGGGGAAAAACTTCTAATTGAAACTGTAGGAGAATGATTGAATTTGATGAAGTTAATGATCTAGATGTCCATGTTTTCAAATGAGAAAAATATCCAAATGAGACAACGGGAGATGAAGATGTTTCTAATATATAAGAAAAATTTAGGACTACTATAGAGGATATATAACTAAGATGATATTACTTTTCTAACCCTAAGTCATGTGACACATTACACATATATAATTATTAACCTCTAACAAATAATGATGATGTTGATGGAAAGGATTTGAGTAAATGGTAAGAATTCATGAATTCTAAAATAGAGTCTGTATACAAAAATCAATTTTTCATTTTGGTTAGCCCACTGGATGATGTATAAGGCTTGAATAGTAGAATTTTTTTTGGATACATGGAGGAATTAACTAAGTTGAATCCTTCTCACAAGTCGTTATGCTAAAATCATCAAGAATATTACTTTTTATGGCACCCTTCCCTAAATATGAAATTTTAAATATGATTATCAAAAAAATATTATAAATGGAATTTTTTTAAAGAAATATATTGGAAAAAAACCAATGGGTTTATTATTTCAATGGGTTTTAATAAATTATACAATCTATAAGGATACCTTTGTTAATTGAAGTATGGGACATTATCAAATAATACTTGTTTTGTTGAAGTTATATGGTAAATTAATTTCATTATGAATGAATGTGACCAATGGTCCTATATGAAGGTCAATGTGAGTGCCATAAATATACTAGTATTATAGGTGTATGATATGTTGTTAATGTGAAGTGAAGTAAAAATAATATAGCAATTGAAAATATGTTTAATTGAATGATTATCTAAGAATGTATTTGGAGAAGTAGATTGTATTCAAATGATTAAGAGGTATTCCTATAGATCTCAGAGGATTCTAGTTTATTTAAAATAGCATATAATGAAAATATTCTCAAAAGGTATAACATTGAACAATACAATAGATGATTTTATTTAATTTCACATGGAATTATTATATGTAATAACAGTTTCCCACAAATAGTTGAATCGATTGAATAAATTAGTTGAATTCATTATACCTCTATTGGGGGCTCTATCATGTATTCCATGCTATGTACAGGGTTTTATGTTTCCATTATTTTAATCATGGATGGAATATATCCATCCAATCTAGGATCATTGCATTGGGTAGATATTATAACTATCAGTATTTGCATGAGATGTAAATATGGAAATGTTACAAGTGTATGGAGAAGTCAAAGATATTTTCATGTGAGTACATAATTATTCAAGCTACCAGACATATCATGATGATCTCAAATCATAGTAATACTATGTATTTTCCCTAAATAGTGGTGTAGTTACAAGAACAAGCTCGAATTATTGTTTTATTTCCAATTATACTGTAGATTCAATGTATATAGTAGCATCAATTACAACTAATGAAGTTTTTTGGATACATATCATTGTTTTTTCAAGTAGTGTTGCACCTACTAGTGAAAACTATTATAATATAATGTGATACTACTATGAATGCGGTTCACTCCATGGATACTATATCACGCTATGGGAAAAAGAATAATTTCAAAAAAGTTATATTTGTTATATTTTACATAGATATTGGATGTCATAGTTAATATAGTAGCCATAGTGGATTACATGGAAGAACCCCTAACTAAATACATATTGTAGAATAATCATAATCATCATTTCAGAGCTAGTGGGTTTAGAATTGTTATCATTTGAATCTATTGTAAGGGACCATTTTTTTGAGTGGATTCCCTAAACCAATCTCTTTTATATAATTTTATTACAAATACAAGTATATAGTTCGATATATATTTGTTTATTCATACCATAATTATGTTGATACCCTTACATAGTTGGTTTACATTGTATTGTTCATATATTAAATATCATATCAAATAGTATATTTGTTCCCATATATTATGAGAAACGTGAAATATAATGGCATTAATCATAAACACATGTTATATGGTTTAGAGAAATTATTATGATGGGATATAGATAATAAATTTTTATTTTCTAATGGCAGCTTAGAAGAACTAATTCATCTTGAAATGAACTTATGGCATGGTGATACTCAATAGATGAGAGCCTAAAGAATGACCCTCTAATAAGAAAACTAATTGTTTTAGGTGTCATTGGTTGTTCCTATATATGAACATGTAAATTAATATCTAAATTTAAAATCATTATCCATGTGTACCATTTAATAATATAATGTGATTCCCTAAAAAACAAATGTTGTTGATTTCATGGTGAGGTGGCATGAGTTGGGGTCATATTTTTTGGTATGACATTGGTTGTGTGATCAAGATAGATATTTTCTCTTTGGATTTTAGGAAGATATATCCAAAGGGCCACAGATGTCAAGAATGATACCAACATTCTTAAATCCATGGTCATGTTATATGATATTATGTCCATCATGTAAGGTTGCGATATATAAAAAAAATGGTGACATAAGTGTATATCTATCTTTGTGAGATATCACCGGAAAAATAGAATATATTACATAGAACATGTTCATATGTGGATATTTTAACAATGACTTTCCAAATATCCTTATTGGACATAGTGGTCATCTATAATTTTCTCCAGGTCTGTTTGTTTGATTTACTGATATCAAGATAATTACCTAGATGGTAACATGCTATCTATATAAACATGTTTCATATATTTATATGAATGGTTGTTTTGGAGAAAGTGGGACCCACAAGAATGGTCAGCGAATGTATGAGGGTCATTGATTATAAGTAAAATATTACAATTATAATTTGTATGTATATAATATTGATGATTGAATTTATATCTCACAGTATTGATGTTGTTTTTATCATATAAGTGAATATATAAAAATATAGTATTTCAAACCAAAAAAACACATTCAAGGATCATTAAACTGTTAGTTGAGTTTATGGGATGATTTAAATGTACTTATTTTATCCAATCAAAAGATAAAAAGTAATAATTAACCGAGCATATAATTTTGAAAATTATAAAAGAAATAATTAATGTGGGAAAGATTCTAAAATTATTATTTTTTACTTTCTAGGGACCAATGCACAATGTTAGAAAATATGAACAATGTATATAATATTATTTTAGACATAATAATAGTGAGATCCCTCATTTTATTGAATTTAGAGAGAGAATATATCATATCATCTCCTATCAAGATCTTAGAGAGATATAAAAAGAAATAACGTGGACATAATAATCCATCTTTGTCAATCAATTCTGCATTATTCAAGCAATCGAAGGGACATGGTAAAGATCATCCATTTCCCAAACCAGCACCAATGGATCATATATCAACAATACAAGAGATGTGGTGGACATATGGATGATTTACTGGATTCTTAGATTGATTCTCTTAACCCATGATACAACATCAATGAGTTAATAAAATCTATGATTTCAAAGGTACAAGGTAATATTTACAGTTTCATTTGATTTTTTTTTTATTAAAATGAATTACATGTGATCCTTTTGAGAAAATGAGGTACATGTTCTGTGTATTTTTTGTTTCTAAAATGAATCTAATCCCAATAGAATATTATTTTTATTATTTCCATCCTCCTATTATGAATTAGTTTCCATTATTGTTAGAAATAGAAATTGAATTGTGTTTTTAATAGTAAATATGTCTCAAATGAAAGATTTTTTAATTAAAACTTCCTACATTGTCCCATATTCCTTTTGTAAATTCACATAACAATCTAAATAAATAAAATTATATTTATTAGATAAAATCATAGAAACATTTTTCCTATATATTTAATTTTATATGTAATATTAATTATAATATTATATTTAAATATTATATAGATTTTTCTTATGTTTGTGTGATAACTGAATCAGTGTCCACTTATTCTGGTAATATTAGAAATCAAAGATGATATTCAAATTATATGTAAAATTATTAATATAAGCATTCCATAATAAAAGAAAAATATTTAAGATCATTTTAACTTATAAAAGTGTTATTATTTAGGTTCACATAGCCTTATAAGAAATAGTTTTATAGAGTTATTCTTATAGGTAGATAAATATTCGCTAACTTGAAGTAGTGGTGATGTCATATCATAGGTAATGATGAGACTTTAATGTATCCCTACTACTGGAATACTAATACATCTTATTTTTCATAATCTTATTGTTTAGGGATAATATGATTTCAAAAAATAGCGGGATATATATAAAATAGATTATTTAAACAAATCTACTATTAATAAAGATAATGTACTAATCTACCACATTTATTTGTTGTATATAAAATATAAAACAGTACAAATCCAATTTAACTATGATAAATATTGGATAAAAAAAATTCTGACTGAATATAACATCCTAGAGAGGTACATGAGCTTGTGCATAGTATTATTCCAATAGAGGATTATTTATGAGATTGAGTCTCCAATTCCTATTTATCCACATCAGGGAGAAATCATGGTGGATAAAGATAAATATAAAAATAAAAAGGACAATGCGATTGGTGTTATGTTCTATATGTCATCATATATGTCTAGTGAACTATAAAAAACTAAAGAGGAAAAATATTCATTCCAAATTTGATCTTTTCATGTATATTTTTACCCTGATGTAGATAATCATGAAAGATATGTGTTGTCAAGTTCAATATATAGATTCATTCAAGCATAATTATGTTAATTATTACCACATTTACAATATATGATCATGTACACTAAGAGACTATAGAAACATGGGTTCAAACTGAACGATTAACTATAAACCGATATCATTCTTTCATAATTACAACATAGTTTCACGAATTTTATAATTAATTATAATATGAATTACATTAATTAGTCAATACCATATTTTTCCTATACTTCACCATGTTTATATTGATATGATCAATATCAACACTTCAACCCTTATTGTGAAAAAGAGGAGGAGGGGAAAGGATAAAGAGACAAAGACATATAACATGATAAAGTCATCAATGTACCACATTTTAAACAATCCAAAGATACACATGGAGGGAAATGAGAATGATGTTTTATAAATTAAATGTGGTAAGATATACCAATTGAATATTAATTAAATATCTACAAGAAGATGAATAAAGTGGTCAAATATTCACCATAAGGAATATTTATCCTTGAATAAAATATTTATATTTATACATGTTGGTTGTTTGATATTGTATGCGAATCAAAAAATGGAATTGAAACAAATGAACCTTGTAGATTAAATAGAATTGAAAAAAATTAGTCAATACATATGATAAAAATTGTGTGAGAAAATAATCATTTACAATTATATATTATCATATTACATTATCAAAAGGATTGGTTCTTCTACAAAATAATAGTTATTATATTCCATCTATTACCAGAAACATAATATTAGAGTCATGTTTAGAAACTATAGTATGTTATATCATGTTTGGAAACACATGTTTTCATTATGTATAAGGTTAATATAATTTATGGCACAGAACATATTTATAATGGGTTATATATACTTGAATAGGGAAATAATGTTTATAAAGTCAGTGAGAAATCAAAAAGGAATAAATCTTATCCTACCTTCCTATGGAACATCAGCATAGGTCATTAAAATGCGAATAGATTAAGAAAACTACATGATGAATTATATTCAAAATCCATTTTGTTAAAACCCCAGGATGTATGTCACATATATTGACTAGTTAAAATGAAAAAATTGTAATGCCCAGACCCCAGTTACCCAGAGTCGGTGCATTGTTTTAATACATTGGCATGATTACAAGGAATAAAATTCCAAAGGACCAATTAGTTTAGCAGTCTTGGAAAATTGATTACATACATGAATGTTACATTACACTTCATAACATACAAAACATCATAAATAATTATTTATGAATGCAATTATTACCTTTTCTTAACCCTTCTTATCAATCACAATATACTTCTTCGAATCCTGGGAAAAAATAAAACATAGAAAGGGTTGAGCTCAAATGATCCGTAAGGGTAAGCAATATAACAGAAACATTCATAAATAAGGATAAACATTTAAGGCAATGTATAACTAAAACAAAAGCCTTCTAAACATAATCTTCGACATAGTATGGCAAAAATAAAATGAAATAATGCCATTTACTTATTCACATGGATATTATACTAATTGAATAATCAAATGCAATATCAATAACCACTTTCATAATGATGGAATTCATAATGCCAGACTATCATAACCACATAGCCAAGGCCTCATGCCAAGACTAAAAATAAGATTTTGTCAAAGCCTTGTGCCAAGACACTAGTTTTTCTCAAGAGACCTACTGATGCATCTAGGAGCTATAGCGGGCTCCACCCGTCACTTACTAAGTCAAATGAATTCCCATATGAAAATTTTTAGACATAACATAAACATTCTTATTAAAACTAGTATATGAAATGTCAATACTTTCTCCATAAACCATGAATGGTATAAAAATAACACATCCACAGTAAAACATGTCACAAAACCTTCAATAAAATTAAAAAGTTTTGTATCATAATAAATCGACTTAAAATAAGCATAAAATCCTTCAAAGGATGTTGACATAGATGAAATAAAAATTATTTGAGAGAAATATCTCTTTTCTCGAAATCATTGAAAAGTCACAGTTTTATAAAGAATGTAATTTAAAATAGATTTTTGAATCAATGTGTCCCATACCACTTTAAAACCTTTGAAAATAAATATCATTTCAAAAAATTCATGTCCATATAAATAAATCTTTAAAATCATTTTGAAAAGATGGACATTAATTAACAAGATTTCGAAAGATAAATCTTTAAAACATTTAAAATTCTGATTTTGATAAAGAGTACCTTTCATAAATTCTTAAAATATTCATTTTTAAATCATTTAAAAATCACATATATATAAAATAAAACATTTACACTGAAAATATCCTTATAAGCTTGTACGGGATGCTTTTATGATTTTATAACAGCAGAGAATAGCCGCACCCGCTGTATAAGTTAAAAAAACATTCTTACCTTAATTTTGTCGAAAAGGATAAAAGCACTTTTTTTGGAAAACAACGGAAAGATTCCATTATAAACCTCTTATAAAAAGTAAAACATGGGTATAAACTACTTTTACCCATATTCTTTGTAAATATTAAAAATTTTTTGAATTACATTTCGAAGAAACATGGATGTGGATGATAAAGAAATCCCAGAAGATTATTACATATAAACAAACTCGGATAATGAAGAGATTGAGAAATAAACTGTTACCTTGTACATTTCCTTGTTTGGATGTAGGATAACCTCCATAATAATGGTGATATAATTGTTATTAAATTATACAGGAATCACAAACATTCATATGATATCATATATGATCTTTTAACATTGCTTTGTTAATAAAATCATAGAATTATCGTTGTTTCGGGTGTTAACTTACTCATTTTGTTTTATATGTTTTGTTATGTAAGTCGTGGTTATCATGGATAGGTTGTATCTTATTCATATTCATTATGATATCAATTCCTTAAAAATTATTTTTAAATCATCAAATGATAATTATACTTGAATGGATTTTATAGATAATAAATCTCATCGCGTTCGTGGAGACGGTAGTCCGTACGTACGCACGAGCAACAATATCATTCTTTTGATATTAAAATTCTATATAATTGGATGTTATATCATATATAATGAATAATTATCATGTTATATTTATTATTTACATGAATTACACATCATTATTATATCCATCTAAATAATAATTTATGGAATAACAATTACCCCACGACATGGAGACGGTAAGTCGTACAGACGCACGTATGGTGACATGTTATTCAAAGGATGTATAGAATGATGAAATATGGTTTTATAATGTTTATAATAACATCAATGTATATATAATATACTGGAGTTATTATTTTATAATGGTAATAACAAAGAAAGAAGATGTGGAAGAAGAAAGGAACTTGAAAAAGGGGGATGAAATCATTACCTCTTCTTCGGGTTCTTCCTTTTGATTTGATCAAAAGGGATTGTTAAGTTAACTTTCTGACTAAATGAAGGACTCTAGGATGTAGTGAGTGAAGTTGAGAGAGTATTTGGGCCGAGGTTGGCCGATCAAAAAGGCTTTGATGGTGTGAATTAATGAGAATGAGGAGTGCCCTTTTATAAGAGGGGTGAGGGGCACCTTTGGAAAAGCTAGAAATATTATTTTATAATAAATTCATATTCGGTTTATAATGGATCCAAAGTGGATTATTTAAAGATTAAGTTAGGGATGGGTCTAAAAACACTCAATCAATAGAATTTATACAGGTTTGTGTTACTATATTAACCTTATCTTTAAGTATTAACTCTTAGTTAATTACTTTCACTTTTACAATGTCTCTTTGTATTTTTATATTATATGGTTAATAAACATACAATATACATCCAAGAGTCCCCCAAGTGGTACATTAATTATACACCTATCATGATATAAGTCTCTTGGCCGAACCTTAGTTTTTTAGGAATTTAATATCAATTAATAATATAATATTTGTTTTAAAAACTCTTTTATATTAATTTTGACACTATTCAATAATTGATTTTTTTGAAAGTCATAACAAAATGATTACTTAGAAAAAATCCAATTAAATCAATCCTAATATGTCATATTAACATATAAAATTATTTTAATTCAATAAAGGTCTCCAATTATATTTATTTGGGTATTTATAATATCAATTATTTTAATTTTTCACTATTATGGTAATTACTGCATCATCATTGTGTCATAAATAAATTAATTTATTTAATGTATAAAAATTATAAATAAAATATCATTATGTAGTAAATCTCTGGGATTTCTAATAAATATTTACAGTCGAAAATCCAACATATATTACCCTATGTAAAAATTTTTTTTCTAAAAGATATATGCTTGTGTCATTTTTGTATTCATTTTAACTTAATTAATATAAAGTGTCATTATCACTTACAAGTGGCTCCATGGGGTCCAAAAATCGACCCAAAGATGACCATGGTCGGACATGTATCAACCAATAATGTTAGGACATGTTTTAGGGTAATTTTTTATTATTATAATATTATTATTTTAACCCTTATTTACCGGATTTACCCTTTAACCATGGTAAATAAAATATTTACCGAAGTAATTATTCTAAATGTCTAAAAATAAAATAGAACTATTTACACAGTTTGAAAAACCTGATTACAAATATAGAATCCATTTTTCCAAATTAAAAACACAGAAGTGGCAGAATTTAATTTAAATTTAATTCCCATTGTTAAAACAAAAAGCGTGTTTTTAAGAGATAATATCTATCAAAAGATTGGCAATTGTTTATGTCTGGTTTAATTGTGAAATTATGTCCAATGAAAAATATTTAATTAACTGGTAAAAAAATATTCTAAATATACTTTAAAAACACTCAAATTCATAATTTATCAATATTAATTATTTCAATTAAAAAGTAGTTTTTAATTAAAATTTAGTAATTTTCCCTATTCATCAAAATATGAAAGTTATCTGAAAAGTACCAAAAATTCACCCTAGGCTAATTTCGATATTCCTAATTAAATAATGAAGTACATTTTGAGAGATATAATTTAAAAAATTTAAAAAATTATGTATTACTATTTATAACGGCTAGTTTGATTGGTTGTGGTGTGTTAGAACTCAATGTTGCGTACAACACACGCTATCACATTATTCAAAGAGAGGCATACCGTAGAAGCTTGGGGTGTTACATTGTAAATTTTTTTATGTCTCCATTCTAAAGAATAAATTTATTTAGTCAAATTGCATCCTCTCAATTTGAAATTGTTCTTCGAAAATAATAAAGGTTGAAAATAGAAAATATCTTTTTGGGAAAACCCACATCTGAAATTGGGTGACTAAAATTTAGTCTTAATATGAGGAAAAGAGAAATGAAAGGGTCACCACCTAATTATGATCTCGATTAGGAGAACATTCGTGGAAATTACAGACATATAATTGGAGGAAAAACTAAAATACTTATAGGTAGTGATTGAGGCCATCAATTATAAATAAGTGTAAAATTGAGGTCCTTAAATTCATCAATCTATGATGATTTGAAATACCATCGGTTCAACAAAACATAGGGTATTAGGATAACACATTTTTTGTTTTAGGATTCCTTAAATAAAGTATAAGAATTAATTTATTCATAGAATAAGAGGAGAAGAAAAATATATTCTTGACATGTAGAGTTCCATCCTTTAACAAATTTCTACCACAAACTCATATTTAACTCTAAAAGATAATAGAACGTAAATATAATATTCTATTTATCCTATTAGTATAGTGTAAAAAAAGAATTTATAATTCATCTAGAAGATATTTTAAAAAAACTACATTATTTAATCCCTGACATTACGTGGGCCAGTGGTTGGTGATACACCCTTGTTGCCCTTCAGTTGTGGGTTCATGTCTCGCGGCCTTACCGGATGCGACGGGTTGCCGCCCGACCTCCGGGTTTTCCTTTTATGGAAGTCCAAAATAATCCAAACTAGAACAATCCAAAATACTTCGGTCCAGAATTTATAAGGAAGGTAATCACAATGAAGATCCTTTTTTCCACGTAATAACATGTGAACACCGTCATCATGTACTCTTTTAAAACACTGCAATAATCTTAAATTACCATAAAACCTTATTGATTACATTCATGATCCCTTATTCTTTAAAGAATAATAGATATACTCTTTCAATCCAAAAATGATGTAAACCAAAACAATGATAGAATATACAAATCATTAATCAATTTTGAGGTAGTCAAGAATATCCAATATAATTTTTCCAAAACAATAATGTTTATTCTAAAATCACTACCTCGGTATCAGAACCATATTGTGGTTTATCATTCTCTCAACCATATATTTTCCAAAAATTTAACCTGCTATTGAGTCATTTTTCTTTGTTCCACACAATCTCACGTCCTTAATGAAAAAGTACTGCAGTACAATCCTTATATACTCCATAATTATTATAACAAGTAAATTGTTGATACAACACTCAAATGACATAATCAACATAAGAACTGTAATCATTCCTCTTCATCTGTGGCAGTATCATAACTATATTATTATCCAATAGAATCATTTGCGGCATAATTTGATGACTGGGATATAGGTTCGCGTAGTGTCCAAACTACTTGAAAATGAAGCATTGTACATTTGAAACAATTTTCTTACCCTTTCAGTCATGTACTTTGTGCCCTTTTCCTCGACACTTATAACAATCTCCCATTCCTTTCAGGCAAGTTCCAGGGTGTTTCTTCCCACAGTTATCACATATGGGAAAATTATTCTTTTCCCTCTTCCCTTTATCCATATTTCCCTCTTCCATCTTTTTCTTCTCTTGCTTCCCTTCAATGCCATAGGACTCAGTAAACTCTTTACTTATCTTATCAACACATAATATTATTTATTCATATGATGATAATACATGGGAGACTATTTCTCTTATAAATTCTGGTTTAAGACCATGAAAGATATGATCTTTCTTTCTCTTTCGATCATGTACATTGCTTGAGTTATCATTCCTTCTACTGGGTTCCATTTCTAAACAATGGCATACACAAGATTAGATTATGAATAACAATACCTAATCCCAAACATGTAAAACACATAACATAAATTAAATAGTTTATGGATATAATCCATAATCATAAAAATGTCTCCTTTGAGGATGTATATACTCATAAACCCTTGATAATGGTTTGTAAAGAAAATGGGAATTATCCTGAGCATATCCCCCGGGAGTGTCGTAACCAAGAGTGCAGCAAGGCCCATTGTCATGCACCAGTTCCCGTTCAAGTCTAGCTCAAATCAGTGTTTTCGGGTTTTACCCCTAGGAACATATGTGCTAGAGCCGCCTCTACATGCTTGTATCTAGACACGGATGTATTGCTCAGAAAACTCAAAAAATCTCAATAATACCAAAATTCTAGGAAGTTCTTCTATACTAGTCCTCAAAGTCTATTTTAGGGCTATGTTCTCTAATCAGAGTTTATCTAAATCTAGTTTCCAAGGTTATTTCTAAACTTCCTCTGATACTAACTGTAACTCCCTGACCCCAATTACCCAGAGTCGATGCATTATTTTAATACATTGGCATGATTACAAGGAATCAAGTCCCAAAGGACCGTATAGTTTAGCAGTCTTGGAAAATAGATTACATACATGAATGTTACATTACACTTCATAACATACAAAACAACATAAATAATCCTTTATGAATGTCCATTATTCCTTAGTCTTAACCCTTGTTAACAATCACAATATACTTCTTTGAATCCTGGGAAAAAATAAAACATAGAAAGGGGTGAGCTCAAACGCTCCGTAAAGGTAAGAAATACAGCGGAAATGTTCATAAATAAGCATAAACATTTAAGGCAATGTATAACTAAAAAAAACATTTTAAACTCAACCTTAGACATAGTATGGAAAAAATAAAATGAAATAATTCTGTTTACTTATTCACATGGATATTCTACTAATTGAATAATCACATGCAATATCAATAACCACTTTCATAATGATGGAATGCATAATGCCAAACTTTCCTAACCACATAGCCAAGGCCTCGTGCCAAGACTACAAATAATATTTTGTCAAGGCCTTGTGCCAAGACACTAGTTTGTCTAATGAGACCTACCGATGAATCGAGTATCTATAGCGGGCTCCACCCGTCATTTACTAAGTCCAATGCATTCCCATATGAAAAGGTTTAAACATAACATAAACATTCGTATTAAAACTAGCATACGAAATGTCAATACTTTCTCCATAAACCATGAATGGTATAAAAACAACACATCCATAGTAAAACATATCACAAAACCTTCAATACAATACAAAAGTTTCTTATCATAATAAATCAACTTCAAATAAGCTTAAAATCCATCAATGGATGTTGACATAGATGAAATCAAAACTATTTGAGGGAAATGTCTCTTTTCTAGAAATCATTGAAAAGTCACATATTTATAAAATAACTATTTTAAAAGAGATTTTTGAATCAATGTTTCCCATACCACTTTAAAACTTTTGAAAATAAATATCATTTCAAAACATTCATGTCCACATAAATAAATCCTTAAAATAATTTTGAAAACATGGACATTAATTAAAAATATTTAGAAAGATAAATCTTTAAAACATTTAAAATTCTGATTTTGATAAAGAGTACATTTCAAGAATTCATAAAATATTCATTTGAAATCATTTAAAATTCACATAATTATAAAATAAAACATTTACTTTGAAAATATACTTATAAGATTATAAGGGAAGCTTTTAAGATTTTATAACAGTGGAGAATAGCCGCACCCGCCGTATAAGTTAAAAAAACATTTCTTACCGTAATTTTGTCAAAAAGGTTAAAAAGCACCTGGTTTGGAAAACTATGGAATGATTTCATTATAAACCTATTATAAAAAGTCAAACAAGGGTATAAATGACTTTAACCCATATTCTTTTTAAATAGTAAAAATGTTTTGAAATACATTTCGATGAAAAATGGATTTGGATGATATAGAAATCCAAGTAGATTATTACGTATAAACAACCTCGAATAATGAAGAGATTTTGAAATAAACCCTTACATTGTACTTTTCCTTGGTTGGGGGTAGGTTAACCTCCTGAATAATGGTGATATAATTGTTATTAAATTATACAAGAATCACAAACATTCATATGATATCATATATGATCTTTTAACATTGCTTTGTTAATAATATCTTAGAATTATCGTTGTTTTGGGTGTTAACTTACTCATTTTGTTTTATATGTTTTGTTATGTAAGTAGTGGATTTCATGTATAGGTTGTATCTTATTCATATCCAGTATGATATCAATTCCTTAAACATTATTTTTAAATAATCAAATGATTATTATACTTGAATGGATACGATAGAGAATTAATCTCATCGCGTTCGTAGAGACGGTAGTCCGTACGTACGCACGAGCGACAATATCATTCTTTTGATATTAAAATAATATATAATTGGATTATATATCATATATAAAGAATCATTATCATGTTTTATTTATTATTTACATGAATTACATGTCATTATGATATCCATCCAAATAATAATTTATTGAATAACAATTACACCACGACGTGGAGACGGTAAGCCGTACGTACGCACGTATGGTGACATGTTATTCAATGGATGGATAGAATACTGAAATAAGGTTGTAAAATGTTTATAATAATATCAAAGTATATATAATATACTGGAGTTATTATTTTATAATGGTAATAACAAAGAAAGAAGAAGTGGAAGAAGAAAGGAACTTGAGAAAGCGTGGTGAAATCATTCCCTCTTCTTCGTGTTCATCCTTTGGATTTGATCAAAAGGGCTCCTTAAGTTGGCTTTCTGCCTAAAGTAAGGACTATAAGATGTATTGAGGGAATTTTAGAGAGTATTCGGGCAGAGTATGGCCGAACAAAAAGGCTTTTATGGTGTTAATTAATGAGAATGAGGAGTTCCCTTTTATAAGAGGGGTGAGGGGAACCTTTGGAAAATCTAGAAATATTATTTTATAATAAATTCATATTCGGTTTAAAATGGTTCCAACGTGGATTATTTAATGTTTAAGGTTGGTATGGTTCTAAAACCTGTAATCCAATAGAATTTAGACTGTATTGGGTTACTATATTATCCTTATTTTTAAGTACTAACTCTTAGTTAATTAGTTTCACTTTTACAATGTCTCTTTGTATTTTTATATTATATGTTTAATAAACATACAATATACATCAAAGAAACCCCCAAGAGGTCCATTAAATATACACCTATCATTATATAAGTCTCTTGGACGTTCTTTATATTTTTAGGAATTTAATATCAATTAATAATATAATATTTGTTTTAAAAACTCTTTTATGTCAATTTTGACACTATTCAATAATTGATTTATGTGAAACTCATAACAGAATGATAACTTCGAAAAAATCCAATTAAATCAATAATAATATGGCATATTAACATATAAAATTATTTTAATTCAATATAAGTCTCCAATTATATTTATTTGGGTATTTATAATATCAATTATTTTATTTTTCCACTATTATGGTAATTACTGCATCGTCATTGTGTCATAAATAAATTAATTTACTTAATGTCTACAAATTATAAATAAAATATCATTATGTTGGAAATATTATTATATTTATAATTAATATTTATAATCTAAAATATAACATATATAACCCTATGTAAATATTGTATTGCTAAAAGATATATGCTTGTGTCATATTTGTATTCATTTTTACTTAATTATTATAAAGTGTCATTATCATTTACAAGTGGCTCCATGGGGTCCAAAAATCGACCCAAAGATGCCCATAGTCGGAATTGTATCAACCAATATGGTTCGGACATGTTTTAGGGTAATATGTTATTATTATAATATTATTTTTTTAACCCTTATTTACCAGATTTACCCTTTAACCGGGGTAAATAAAATATTTACCGAAGTAATTATTCAAAACGTCTAAAAATAAATGTTATCTATTTAAACAATTTGGACAACCTTATTCCAAATATGGAATCCATTTTTACAAATTCAAAACACAGAAGTGGCAGAAATTAATTGAAAATTAATTCCCGTTGTTAAAACAAAAGGCGAGTTTTTAAGAGATAATATCTATCAAAAGATTGGCACTTGTTTATGTCTGGTTTAATTGTGAAATTATGTAAAATAACAAATATTGAATTAAATGGTAAAAATATATTCTAAATATACTTTAAAACACTCAAATTCTTAATTTATCAATATTAATTATTTTGATTAAAAAGTAGTTTTTAATTAAAATTTAATAATTTTCACTATTCATCAAAATATAAAAGTTATCCGAAAAGTACCAAAATTTCAACCTAGGCTAATTTCGATATTCCGAATCCAAAAATGAAGTAGATTTTGAGAGATAGAATTTATAAAATTTCAAAAATTAGTGATTACTATTCATAACTGCTAGTTTGATTGGATGTGGTGTGTTAGAACTCGATGTTGTGTACAACACACGCTATCGCATTATTCAAAGAGAAGCATACCGTAGAAGCTTGGGGTGTTACATTGTAAATTTTTTCTTTTTTCTCTATTATAAAGAATTAATTTATTTAGTAAAATTTAATATATAAATGTTTAAAATATTGGATTTAAAAAGGAATCACTATTAATGATGGTAAAAGTGCATTTTTGAAAAATACTTCTTTTATCTGAAAAAAAGGAATTTGTTCTTATATTATGTCTAAGAAACACATAATATGGATTCTAAAATTATAATGATTATATAATGTTTAAAATTTTGTTAATACTATTTATAACCTCTTTTGAACGGCTTGTTTGGTAAGTCAAGGTGCGCTTTAACTCGTTGTTGCGTGTAGTGAATGTTAATGAATTATTTTGAAAAAATAACACACTATGAAATCTTGTGGTGTTACAAAAATTACTTTCATTGGTAATGGAGAAATATCTAATGAATCGTTATAAGTTGTTTATATAGTTATATGAGGTATATTTATAATAGGGGAAAATGGTTGGTTTTCTTACTTCATTAATTATTCTAATGAATATAGAATATATTGATATATATAAAAAAATTATATAAGTTATATTTAGTTACCATGTTTAATGATGATAATAATGAAGTATATAAACAGAATGGCATGAATAATTAGAATATTTTCTCAAAACATGTTGGATAATATCATGATCATGTTCTCATTGATCATCTAAGGGAGTTTACACCTCAGTGGAATAATTATATTGAAAGAAAGAATCCTACATTACTTGATATACTCAGATATATGACGAGTCATGAAACTATACTATTATACTTTTGAGTATATTCACTAGAAACTATGTAATATATAATGAATTGAGTACCAACTAAAGAAAAATATGCGATTCCATATTAGTTGAGGTATACATAGAAGGCCATTCTATCACATATATGTGTATGGGGATGTGATGTTTTTTTCAAGACAATACCATGTGAACAAAAAGAATATGAGAGCATGATGCATGCCATTATATGTTATCTTAAGGGGATAGTGCATATTACTAACACAACCCTTTTGATAGAAAGGTTATTATTGAGATATATTCTATATTCCTATAATGGGTTCACAATTCCAATTGAAATTGTTAGACCATGATTGAATTGGATGAAGTTAATGATAAAGATGCAGAGGTGTTCAAATGAGAAAAATCACAAAAAGTGACAATGGGAGAGAATTATATTTCTATGATGCAAGCATAATTTATAACTATTAGAGATTATAAAGAACTAGGTATATATGATTTCCCTAAAACTGAGTCATGTCACATAATACACTTATAGAATGATTAAAATCTAACATATAATAATGATGTTGATGGAATGGATTATTGAAAATAAAAAGAATCCATGAATTCTAAAACAGATCCTATATACCAAAATCAAATTTTCATTTTCGTCAACCAAATAGATCATATATAATGTATGGCTAGTAGAAAAATGATTTAGGATACATCAAGGAATCAACTATGATGAATCCTTATAACAAGTCTTTATTCTACAATCAAGAAGAATATTTCATTTTATGGAATTCTTCTAGGATTATGAAATTTGGAATATGAAAATCAAAAAATGTATTCTAAATGGAATGTTTTCTAGAGAAATATATATGAATAAAACCAATGGGTTTATTATGTCAAATAGTTTCAATAAATTATACAATCCATAGAGATACATTTATATATTGAATTAGGGACCATGGTTGAAGTATGGTAGTTTTGAAGAGGCTATATGATAAATTCATTTCATTGTGAATGATTGTAACCCATGTGCCTATATTAAGGTAAGTGGGAGTGCCACAATTTTTATATTATTGTAGTTTTATGATATATTTTTAATGTTATATGAAGTAAAATTCATATAGTAATTAAAAATATGGTTAAAATAATTCTTCTCCATGAATGAATTGTCACATCCCATATCCCAGGGCATGTGTCTTGACATACCCCAAGCCCGCCTTCCAAAGGATAGGGGTTGGTGACTAGCACTGAAGACGTCAACCTGTATATGAATAGAATTTTCCTGAGTATCCGTATGCACGCGAACACAACCACGTCCCATATCTATAATAGTAAACATACATTCCTCTAAACAACCACTGATTAAAAGTAAACCTATAAGTCAAATGGGTCAGAAAATAAACCCAACAAAAGATAAACTGGAAAATAGGAAAGTATATGGAAAACACTGAAATCCATCAGTTGGAAACCCAAATTCATGAGTGAGTACATATTATCTTCTAGAATCCATAGAAGTGCGCCATGAATACCTGGTCTCACTGGACACCATTGGGTCTTTGGACACCAAGCCTTTCGTCAAGGCGGTGGTCGTCTACACTAGACACAACACGTGCAGGCGAACCCCGTACAAGGATGAGTAACAATATACTCATTATGAACCCTAAAACACAAATGAAATATCAAAAATCAATTCATATTTAATTCCAAGAAACATTATCATGAAGTATGATCATGACACAAGAAATCTCACACCATGTATAATTTCGAGTTGGAAAGTAGGACCGTTACTAACATCACCGAACACCATGGGTTGTGAGAGAAATCCACCTCAATGAGTACAGTGGGCCTGCGGGGTCACACAGATGTTTCTTCTCCCCAACCATGGAATATTTTGATACTCATCCTTGATGAGTACTGTGGGTATGTTGGGTCACACAAAAGCTTCTCCCCAACGTGGTAATGTCGGGTCACATAGAAGCCGCTTCCCACCTTGTCCATACTTAGGTACTCTTACAGTAGAGTATCGTTGGTATGTTTTGTAACATAGAGACGCCCCCCACCATGGGTGTACCAAGACACAGAAAATATTCTTCCCTTTAGATCATAGTAGTTGATCCACAGAGGGTCGAATGTCAGCAATCATTAGGTCTCATCCAACTATAGGGTTTCTGAACATAGTGCACTTTATTTTCGGAGAAACACACCTCAAGCATTTCTTATAATTGAACACTTTTTAAATCCTCTATAGATTCTTCCAAAAGAACATCCTCATCGTAAGGGTTACAACTATGGAAATCGATCATCAATCGGATACCCTATTTGCACAGTATTGTCATTTTTCCCAAAAGAGGCTAGTGGTCCGGGTATGATCCAACCTTGTCAGACTGACCGGAATTGGGTCCACCATCATGACCTAGACCCATCCAATCCTGCATCCCCCTTAGTAGCCACCACCTGATTATGTCCACTGCTTATCATTTTCGGCCATCACCAGCACCAGCACGATGATAGTTTCTTCTGCGGACCACCAAGTTCGTTCTGGTGGTCCATTCTTCACGCCACTTAAACGTAAGGCCTCATGGGGATTCCATGTTTCTTGATATGGCCTCAAAACCCCCTTGCATACACTTAGAAAGCACTGTCATGAAGAATTCACAAAATACACAAGGCGGAGGGGCTCGGGACTTGTTCATGTCGGCTTGTTCCCTCTATGTTAGAGGTTTAGAAAACATGGGATAATAATTTGATGTTCTATAATAATTTAATCAAGTAATCCCAAGATAAAACCCCAAGAGATGTACCTTCCCACAAGAATGAGTGATTTGGGGATAAACCTATTCATAGGGTGAACCTCGTTCATCTTTTAAAATAAATAATGTCGGAACAAGAACAAAATAGACCCCTACCTCGATGTAGTTCTACATTTCAGTGGTACTCCTATGAAGATACAATAGGTCGATTGCGTTCTTCACTAACTGTTCCCATTCATTAAGATGTGTTGAAGTCATTAAAGATCCGCAGATATTCATAATTCATTTTTAAAGAGAGTCCTAGCTATTTTTTTTATTGTATAAAATTCAACCCATTGATTCTCCACACCCCAATGCATTAAACCATTAAAAGAAAACACATATAAGGGCTTCTGTTACACTGTGATGTTGCGTCATTACGTTGATTCATTAATAAATCATCTTATCTGTTATTATCCATTTAATTCATCTTTATAGAGTACAAAAATGATCCATTAATGAGGTTCATTTAATGATCCTCGTCACCGCACCTCGGGGCCAAAATATTTCACTCAACGGTGAGGGATGAAAAATAAAAAACATTTTAGGTTCTTTTATTCTTTTCCAAATTGTATTAAAACTATATTTTCTAGTTGAACCTCACCAATCGAATTTAATATTTTATAGGTGATTCTCATTGTTCATCAGTTCAATGGTGCCCTCATATTTTTGATCTGGGGTCCTATTTACCAGTTGGAAATACCCACTATAACATTTATTTAATCAAACATAAAAAAATATAAAATTCATTTATGGTATCACTAGGACTTAGAATAATGTGTCGTCAAAGATTATTTTTTTTGAAATAATTCCACCTAATTTATAAACATTATATGGAATTTCTGAGTCATTATATTACACCACATTTTAGGGTTAATGCCCTCATAGTCCAAATCATGGCTCAAAAAAATGGGGGTATTGAAAACAAATCTGAGCCTCCCGCTCCAAAGTTCTCTCCTTGAGATTGTTATCCTCTCACCGAACATGCACCAGAGTAATCTCCAATCAAAAAAGGACCCGCTCTGGTCGATCCTCCATCTCTGTTGGGAACTCCGCAAACGTCCCCCCTATTCAATGACCAGCTGGACCCAGTTGATGACATTCGATGGATCATGTACGTACCTCCTCAGCAGTGACTCATGGAAAACATCATGCACCTGGTGCATCAGTGGGGGGAGAGTTAGGTGCTACTCCACCTCCCTAACTCTACTATGAATTTTTAAAGGTCCAATGAACCTTAGAGATAACATTACGTAGTAGAAAAATCTCATCAATCCTCATCGGTGTGAGTCCTGAAGGAAAACATTATCTCCCTCCTCGAACTCCAAGGGCCTCCATCTCCTATCATCATATGATTTTTTATGATATGTATAGTCCTCATCTAATCCTGGATTATCTGAACATTCTCATTGGTATCCTGTACCAACTCTGGACACATGAGTGCTGACTCCCGTAGGACTATCCTGTATAGAGGCAATCTGCATGGCTTCCCATACAAGACATCAAACGGTGTCATAAAAATGATGTAGTGATAGCTGTTGTTTTATGAAAACTCCACCTGTGGTTCGTGGTCCTCCAAATTGTTACCAAAATCAAATACATAATCACAAATCATGTCCTCCAAGGTATGTATGGTTTTCTAGATCTGATCATCTATCTGGGGGTGAAATATTGTGCTCATGAAAATATAAGTCCTTAATGCCTCCTAAAATACATTCCAAAACTTGGATGTAAAGAATGCATCATGGTCTGAGACGATCATCGAAGAAACCCCGTGATACTGTATTATCTCCTGGATGTAGAGGTGTCTCTTTCCCTTTAACGATTCCTAATCCCAAATGTGTATGAAGTGTGTGGACATGGTGAATCATTCAATGATTACCCGAATAAGATTGTGGCCCCTAGACATGTGTGTTACCCCCATCATGAATTCTATCCAGATACCATCCCACATCCATTATGGTACCTCAAGTGGCTGCTCCAATCCTGATGGAACCGGATGCTCTCCCTTCACATGCTGACAAGTGAGGCATCATGAAACAAACTATTCCACTGCTTTCTTTCTCCCTGGCCACCAATACTAATGTCGGAGGTCCTGGTACATGTTCACAACACCAGCATGTACCACTAAATGGAATGTATGGTACACCATCAACACCTCCTCCCATAAAATCACCGGTACTACAGTGCATCCTTTGAAAATGATGATGTGCTTCCACCTTTTGAAAATCCATAATGAGCCAATAATGAGGATATTTAAGAACATAGGGCCTCATAATAAACATCCACATGATGTTCCTCCTTGACTCGTAGTATGATTAGGGGAGTGAAAATCATTGACTGATGGTAAGATTCTCTATCACCATCCATGAAGGATATATTCATTGTAGATAACTACTCCAATGCATCACACATCAGCTATAGGCCAAACCACCTTCTTATCACATTTCATACCAAGTCTCCACTTACATGAGTATAAACTATCTCAAAATCATAGTCCTAGAGTAACTCCAGCCATCACCACCATCTCATGTTCAGGTCCTTCTTTGAGAAGATGTACTTGAGACTCATGTTTTTAGAGTAGATGGTAAATCATTCACCCATCAAGTAGTTATGCCACACATTCAAAGAAAAGGTCACTACTTCTAACTCTAGTTTATGGGTTTTGTAGCTCTTCTCATGTTGGCTCAACTGTTGTGAGCCGTAGGCGATCACCGATCGATCCTACCTCAGGACGCAACCCGTTCCATTCCTTAATTCATCATCAAAAACTACATACCCAATTCTCTTAGCCATTAGTCTCAAGATTGGGGAACTTTTCAGTGTTCGCATCAGCTCCTAGAAACTCTACTGACAATTTTCCTTCCACAAGAACGGTTGTCCCTTATTTTTCAAATCTAATAAGGGTTCTTCTACTCTAGAATTATTAGGCATGAACTTTCGAAAATATCCATCCAACCACAAGAAACTGTTCACATCATTCACCCTCTTGGGTGGTTCCCAAGAAATCACTACATCTATCTTCTCCAGATCAACTAAAACTCCATCCTCTGAGATGACATTTCCTTGAAAGTTGACATACTAAATCCAAAACTAGAACATTGAGATCAAACTATAATGCTGGGGATCTTGTAGTGAATCTAGGACTATCAGCATGTGTCTAGCATGCTCCTCTTCTAACGCTGATTACACAAATATTTCATCAATTAAAACCACAGCTAAATGATCGAGTAAGGATGGATGATCCTATTCATGAGTCCCATGAACACTGCTGTGGAATTGGTCACTCTGAAGGGTATCTCCCAGAACTTGTAGTGTCCATACAAGTATCTGAAGGCTGTCTTTGGTACGTCTTCATCAATTTCCTGAAGTTAATTATATCCTGATCTAAGGTATATCATTTAGAACTGCCACATTCCCTTCACCATATCGTAAAGCTCATAAATCCTCAGTAGTAGATACTTTTTATTCAGAGTCACCTTGTTTGGGTGTGGGATGTCCATGCATAGCCTCAAGATCCCATATTATTTCCGAGAAAACAACCATGGGGTAACCCATGGTGAAACAGTAGGTCTCATGAAGGCCATATCCTACAACTAATCCAACTGAACTGTCAATTCAGGATTTTCCACGGGATCCATCTAATATGCCAATGTGGATATCAGTGTTGCCCTTGGATACAAATCGATATAGAAGTCGACCTCCCTTTAAAGGAGGTAGTACTAGATCATCTATAGTAAAGACATCATCATACTCATCCACCACTACAATAATGCATGGAATCCTATCTTCCACCACACCGAGAGTGAGGCTAGCCAACTAGTGAGTGATTGGCTGCACCCTCCTCCAAGAAAGTTTGTCCTGTGCTAAAATTTTTTGACTCTGGATAGTGAAGTAAAATCTAGTCCCATCCCCAGGGACACACCGCACTTTGTGCCTAATAGATCCGATATGAGCATGGACTATAGATAACCCATCCATACCCAAGATGATGTCGTAAATCCTCAAAGATTCTACTGAGAGATCCCTATCGAATCTCTCACCTCCTATAGTAACCTCACACTTCTAGAACCGGTGTCCAATCGTAGTAGTCTCTAATCGTAAGGATCGATCCAATGAATCCACTGAAATATCTAATCCCTACACAGGGTCGATGGAATTGAAAGTGTGACTAGAACCTATCTTTATAAAAACATCATCTTAGGTTTATAAAACACATATAATACCTCTAATAATATCTCATGTCCCATGTTTATATTCTTCTATCACCAAAAGCGTGCATATCCCCTGTCCTTCGTCTCCCTAAGCCTTTGGTGGACCACCGCGGGTGGTGGAGGTAGTATCTCAAACCGTCATAAAACGCCTTCTGGTCTCCCCCCATTCCAGCCCTCCTCTTTGCAGACCAACTCACTCAAACCTCTACCTCAGCTTGGGAGGTCCCTTGACTATCTACTGATTTTCTATGAAACTAGTTAGCCAATCACGATCCATGTGTCCCTGCCCGCTGCATATGAAGAACAGCCTGATTCACTGCCGACTCCCTCTTCTCAAGGATCCCTACACTACTGACCCTGAGTCCTAATGTAATCCCCATAAATATAGGACACACTTGGGTCCCCTCTTCTACTGCCTACTTCTCACCACTAATGACTATACTTCCTGATTTATATAGGTTGTTCCAGATTTCAGTGCCTTCTCTATTAGGAAAATCTCTACTAGATGGTCTCTCTCTATCAATCTAGCTGGAGTAGTAATGATGAGAGACACCATGGATGCCCTAATCTTCAATCTATGTCCAAGCTCAATAGTCTGGGCCCTGATGAAAGTGACTTGAACCATGTCTATGGAGTAGCAAGAGAGGTCTATAACCCACACAACGTACTTATCACTAACATGATACCTTGATGTAGGACAATCAGCTCTTGTATGCACACAGAGCACAATGTCTTGGGGAAAAACACCTCCTCAAAATGTTGCTCATAGTATATCTAGGTGAAGGTCACCTCATCATGTATCTGGATGGTCCAGCTCCAACATCTCCCAGTCGATCCATGCAGAAGTCTCGTGTCCATTATCTCCATCTAGTAAAGGGGTGTACTCACTAATTAGAAGACCCATGTCACTGCCTCCATCCAATCCCTAATTACTTAAGGATTTGTCCCTCCCCTAAACCTCGGAGGTCATTGTCTCTGAAACTCATGCGAGGCACTGATTCTGCATATGTACACTACCGATAATGACAACTGTAACAATTGATCAATGAGTGGTGGAAACACCATTGTACAACTTGGAAGGGCCATCCCTAGCCCCGACCTCTGATTATATGCCCCATCGTTAGGTGGGTTGTCCTCGTGATCATGTATCGGAAGCCTACAATGGTGTCTATGTAGAGGCATCCTGAAATAGATCAAGATGCACCACTGTTACATGATTATACCTATTGAGATGACTTGAATTCAAGAATATCCAATGTAGACACTTATGCAACCAGTTCTTTCATGTAATGAGCCAAAAATTAGAATTCAGTGTCTCGGTGTAAGGATACATCATCCACTACAACACTAGGATCCCCTGATCTAAAATTCAAAATCAAAACATTCAACACTATTTTCCCAAAAACCTAACAATAGAATAGTTGTTTTTGAGGTAGAACCTAGCACTTCTGATACAACTATTTCACAACCCATCCCCCAAGGCCCATGTTGTGACATACCCAAATCCATCCTCCCGAAGGATAGGGTTTAGAGTATAGTAATAAAGGCGTCAACTGGCAAGTGAGATTCATTTTACTGAGTACATGTACATACGGACACACAACCCCATAATAATGAAGAAAAATTAGATATGAATGCCCCTAAACAGACTCCGAGTAAACGTACAACTGTAAGCCAAATTGGTCAGAATAAAACCCCCAAAAAAAGACAAACTAAAAATAAGAAAGTATAAGGAAAACACAAAAATCCGCCTACTAGAAATCCCCATGATGGGTTAGTATAAAGTAGATTTTGGAATCCATAGAAGTATACCCCGCATACCTGGTCTCACTAGGCACCACCGGTTCTTGGTCAACCATATTCTCCATCAAGGAATCAGTCATCTACACTAGACACAACACGTGCGGGAAAATCCCATACAGGGGTGACTAAAAATATACTCAGTAGGGACCCCTAAAAAAAGGAAAGACCACAAAGCAATAAATTGAGAAAACCACCAAACACGATCATGAATCATGATCACGACAAAAGACATCTCATAACATGTGTAATTTTGCATAGGAATGTAGGACCATTAGTCACATCATCAAAAACCACGGGTTGCAAGAGAACTCTACCTCAAGGAGTTTTGTGGGCGTATCGGGTCCCATATAAGCAACATCCAACAATCCTTGTACTATTGTGGTGCGCATCCATGATGAATACAGTGGGTTTGTTGGGTCACACAGAAGCCTCTTCCCACCGTGGGCATGTTGGGTCATATAGAAGTCGCATCCCCCATTGTTCATACTGAGGTAATCCACATATCGAGTTTCATGGGTCTTATAGGTCATAGATATCAACTTCACATCATGATCCTACATGGTCACACAGAAGGCTCTTCAAACTAAGCCATAGTAGCTAATCCACACATGGTCACTTGTCAGCAGAATTTTGGTCTCAACCAACCATAGGGTTTCCTTACATAGTGTGATTGATTTTTGGAAAATCGTTCCTCAATCCATTCACGGAATTAATCATCCTTGAAACACTAAATAGAGTATTCCAAAATAACATCCTCATCATAAGGATTATAACCCCAAAAATGGCTCGTCAATAGGATGCCTAGTTTTCTTGTTATTGGTTTTTTTCAAAAATAAGCGAGTGGCGTTCTGGCCTAGTCTGGCCCAGCCGGTCCGACCCATGACAGGTCCTCCGAATCGTCTCAAACATGTTCTATCCTAGCTCAGGCCTAGTCCAGCCCAGTCCAACTTGTTTTCCTCAGGCCCAATGGGACATGGGTCTAACTCGCGCTCTTCTCGGTAAACCAAGGCGAGACATAGCTGGATGATGTCTCTCGCTCCCCCGCACCTCACGGGGCATCTGCAGGGCCAGTGCCTCTACCGTAGTTGGTTGACCGTAGCCTACCACATCCACAGTGCACTAACATGGTCGGGTGACTACGTCCACACACCACCTATTAGGGGCTCGGAGTCTTGCGGCTCTTGTGCAATGTTGTAGACCAATCTGGCCGCAAAGCTTCTTCCAGCACGCCGCCACACACCCACAACTGCCACCACGAATCACCAGGTCCGCTCTAGTGGTCTATTCTTCAAACCAAATTCCACTATGGCCTCCTAGAGATTCCATATTCCCTCCGATGACCTTGAATCCCCCTTGCCGCCATGTCGAATACACTATCATGAAGGACGCACAAAACAAATAAGGTAGAGGGGTTCAGGATTTATTTGTGTCAGCTCGTTCCCTCTATGTTAAAGGTTTAGAAAAAATTGGATAATAATTTTTTGTTATATCTAAATTTAATCATATAATCCTGTTGCAAACCCCAAAGTGAATTATCCTCGCAGAAGAACAAGCAATATGCAGATCAACTTGTACGTGGTTTAATCAAGGTTATTATTTTAGAATAATGAATGCAGAAACATGAAAGAAATAATCAACATACCTAAAGAAGTTCTACATTAAAGTGGTCATCCATCGAAGATTCAAGAGGTGGAAGGCGTTCATAACTCCCTGATCCTATTCATTGAGATGCGTCGAATTTGTTAATGATCCACCGGTGTTAGTTATTTGTTGTTGGAGAGAGTTGTCACCATCAATTCATTAGAAAAAATTATACCCCTTGATTATCCACTCTCCAATGCAATAACCCATTAATAGAAAACATGTCTCATCATTTCTATTACACTGTGATGGCACGTCACTATGGTATTTAATTTATGAAACATCATATCTGTTACACTTCATTTAATGCTTCGTTACGCTGCCCAAAAGAGAACCATTAATGATATTCATTTAATGCTCCTCATCACTGCACTATCATACCTCCCTCCACCTCTAAATGGCGAGGGATGTAAAAAATTTACTTTTTAACTTATTTTATTATTTTCTGAAAATTCTTCGAACTATCTTTTCTAGTCGAGCCTTTCTAGTCAATGTTATGTCCTTTATAGGTGTAACTCAGTGTTCATAGTTCAACAGTGCACTCAGGTTTTTGATCCATTCACTTGTATGAATGTTATAGAAAACCTACTTGTCCATTTATTTAAAAAACATTAAAAAAATAAAAATTCGATTCCGAGATCCCCAAGCCTCGAAGCACATTCTGGTAAAGAATCATATCGTTAAATAATTCCATATAATTTTAAAAAATTTACACAGAATTTCTAGGACATTAGATGTATTTGGTGATGTAAATTGTATTCGAATGGTTAGGATCTATTATAATAGATCTTAGAGGCTATATAGTCTAATTATAATTACATATATTTTAAAGGTTATAAAAACTGATAATATGGACCAATACAGTAGTGGATTGTTAGTAATGTCACTAGACATTAATATATAAATAAAAAGGTTACCACAATCAAATGAGATAGAATAAATAAGTAGAATTCATTATGTTTTGTTAGTGGGAACTATCATGTATTACATGCAATATACTGGGTCTGATGTGTCCATTATTTTAATCATGGATGGAAGAAATCTGTAAATCAATGATACTTTCATTGGGTATCTATAATAACTATCCTAACATGAATGAAATATAAAAAAAAGGAAATGTTCCTACTGTGTGGAGGATACAATGTGATTTCCATGGAAGTATACAACTATTTTTTCTACTAGACAGATCATGATGATCTCAAATCAATGATTGGCTATGTCTTTTTCCTGGATGGTGGTGGAGTGAAAAGAAGAATCTCGAATCATTTATTGATATCCCATTATACGATATATTCCATGTATATAGCAGCATTTTATACAACTAAAGAAGTGGTTTGGATTCGTATCATTATTTTAGATAATAGTTTTATAACTTGTAGTAACTACTCTATTTTATTATGTGGTGATAATACTATGGAAGTGGTGCACACCACGGATCCTAGATCACATCAGATAAAAATAAAATTTTAAAATTTTCATCTATTGAGAGATTTTTTTTAGAGACTTGAAGTCACAGTTAACAGAGTAGACAAAGGGGATTACAGGAAAGACCCCATTAACATATACATGTTTTAGTAGAAACATAAAAAATGTTTCCGAGCTAGTGGGATTAGAATTGTTATCATTTGAATGTAATTCAAGTTGGAATTTTTTAGCAGATTCCCTAGACCCATATCTTTCATATAATTTGGTAACAAATACAGGTATACAATTTGATATATAAATGTTTTTTATTCTTACCATAATTGTGTTGTTACCTTTACATCCATAGTTTACATTTTAAGATTCATAGATTAAATTTCATATCAAAGGGTATATTTGTTCTAATATATTATGAGAACCTTGAAATACTATGAAATTAATCTTAAAGAAAAGTTCTATTTTCTAGGTACATCATTAAACTCACTTTTTTGTGATTCCATCTTACAAGAACTAATTCATCATAACATGAACCTGCCACATTGTGATCCTCAGTAGATGAGAGCTTGGGGGCAGGCTCTCCAATAGAAAAACCAATTGTTTTAGGTTTCATGCGTATTTTTTACCTGTTAACATGTGTATTGTTCTCCACACACTAGTATAGAAAAAAAATTTAAAATAGTTATTTTTTAATTTCTATGTCGATTTATAGCTCAGGTTATTAAAATAATCGTTATAAAAATTGTATTTGACATTGGTTATTTTAAAACTGACATAAAAAGCATAAATCTGAATTGTTTTTCTCATCAGTTCATAAATAACTGACATGAAAACCTATATACGATGTTGGTTATGTAATAAATGACATAATAAATGATACCCCGATAATTTATTACATTGGTTATTTTATTACCAACTTAATAGTCTTTCTATGAAGCGGTTTCCATGTTTGTTATATAATAACCTACGTGAAAAATGATATACGACATTGGTTGATAAATAAACAATGTAAAAACCCATTCCTAAAGAAATTTATTAGGTTGTTTATAAAATAAATGATATAAAAAACAATTATTTTAATAAAATAGTGAAACCATTACTATGCTCTACCAATGTTGACCGGAAACAAGAAGAAAGCAGACTAAAAGAAAACCATATTCCATTCCAGAAAAAATTTCAACTAGACAAAAATCATAAGAACTAGAGCAGAATTAAACATCCAAATATATAACATTCAATACTAACTATTTCTACAAAAAACAAAAACATAAATCAAACCAAAACAACTACCAAATACACAATTACAATTTAAATATTAAAAATTTCATTTTACCCTATAAACAATCTAAAATAAAACAAAACCTATAAAATAATTTGTCCATTCAACTTGTAATTGTTTTCCTCTTGAGAACTATATGGTTGAGGGTCATAAAATTTCTACCAATTAAATGTAATGTAGTTAACATGTATAATGAATAAATCAAATGAAATATTATGGCATTGTTTATAAGGACATCTAACATGGTCAATGTTCATTATTATTCTAGTTGTAATTTTTTCATACATAAACCTTAACATATAATAGCTGCATTCGATGATGCTTTTTTTTCATGATAATTCTGTTTAAATGATTGTCAATTCAAAATATCATTTTTATGCAATACATCGAAAAGTAAAAATTTTAAATGGATATTAAACTTTACTTTTAAATATTTGATAATAGATCTATTTTCATTGTGTTTTTTTAAAGTATTCCCATCCCCTATTAGAAAATAATACGAATGTGATAAATTTTAAATTAATTATAATATAATAGAATATTAAGATATTGAAACATACTTTTCTAACACATTCATAAAATATTCCCATACCCTTCCATGGATATAGTATATCCAACAAAGTTTTTTATCCCATGGAAAAAAACTACTTAAATACAATGATCACTGGTATAAAAAAATTGAAGGTTAGTGTGTTTTTATGTTAAAAGATAAAGAACACATTTTGAGATATATGTTTCATACCCCTCACAAAAAGGCACCATCCAACACTGTGTGATTTTATTCTTTTCCAATCTTTCAGCAATATAAAGTTTTCTTTGTTCCTCATCCAATGAATGTGATTCATGGTAAATCATATCTGGTACCATAAATACATTTACATATATCTGATCATTTTTCTCACAAATGTTATAATGATACATAATAAAAAATAGACAAAAAGAATACATTTTTAATAAATATAACAAAGGTAATGGTGTTAAGACATACATGGGAATAATCTACACCACATTGATTCCCATCTTATCTCCAATACGAAGCTCCAAGATATCATTTTTCACAATCCCCACATTTATTTCATTTCCAAAAACATGATTTTCCATTGAAAAGGAATAATGATTTGCCAAAAAAATTATATATCTTTCAAATCTGCCAAGACTACTAGAATCTATATCTTATGTCATGTGAATTTTATTTTTGGTTGTCTATGCAGTATTTATTTACCTTATAAGTATTCATATAAATAAATAAGAAAATATTTTAGTTCTGAAATGTTAAATCTACTTTAACAAAAAAAAGGATAAAACATACATACCTCTATGGTAATGAGTCGTAGAAGTCTAGATGGCCAAACTAAAATTTACTAAAATGATGTCAAACTTTCATCAACTCATTTGTAGGTAATGGTACATGAGCTGATATATAAATAATATCTTTTATAGTGACCCTATGATCCTCTAACTCTAATGGTTGATGATTAATTGTATCTCCTATAAAATATACCAAACCATATTCAACTATATGATTGTCAGGATCATCGACATACAACTCACAATAAGTAGGAAGCTGTGGAGAAGTAGTTGGACAAAAATTGGGGTTTTTTGGCTAAGGTGGGGGAGTGGGAGTTGTTGGTGAAGGTGGAGGATAATAAATAGGGTCTACAATGGTAGGTGGAGGAGTGGGACCTGCAGTCTGAAATTGTCTTTTCTTGTCTATAACAATAGACTATACCGAAACTCTAATATTTTCCTCTATTATCGCATTAATATTATAAACATCAGACTCCAAGGATTCTATTTTAATTTGGTAAACACCCTCAATAGAAGAATTTGAAGAGCGTGGAAACAATTTTATTACCAATATTCTCCTTGGGTATACAAGATAGGGGTGTTCAGTCTTTTCCAAAGCTACACATAAAATATCATACCTACCAGTAGCGGTAAATACCCCTTGTGTGCTCTTCTCCTAGAGATAATTATGTATTAATTAATTGAAAATTTCTGTAATGACTCATTGTATATAAATATTAGAATTAACATAAATAAATAAAATAAAAATCTTACAATCCTCTCAGCTATGATTCTCAGTTGTTCTAAAAGATATTGCCCATTTTTCCCATCTATTCTCTATTTCATAATTCATGTCTAGATGGAGGGGATGAGGGGAAACCACTCCATAGCTTGAAGACCTAGCTCTTGGTTTTTGTAATTTTTCCACCATCATTCATTCTTGCAATAAACTATACCCTCCCTTCGATAAACTATTATGGTAAACATTTTTAGATTGGTTGTCCTGATGAAATGTCCTTTTTCTATAAATTAAGAATAATATATAATTAATAGGACATTAATAAGGTCATTTATATAAGATATCTTATAAAAATTTACATCACCTTTACCAAAAATGATTCTTTGATTATACTTTCTAGAAATTGTGTCCATGTTTCTTCATCTATGAAATGATATATATGACATAGACTATCCTGTTTCCTATGACCAAAAATGAAATCCGAAGTGAGGGATGATTTGAAATCCCTCCATCTCCTAGCATTCATCGATAAACATTACCTCTTGACTCCTCCAGGGTGAGGAATATCAAATTTCATCTGATAAAGAAGTGGTAAAATATATTATACTATGAAATTTTAAATATCATTCAATAAATGAAAAAGCAGTTAATAAAATTATCTCCCATAACTGAGATATTACCGCTTTATCCACAATTCTCCAATCATTATACAAAATTCATACTTTTCTTTTACCCCAAGTTGATACAAAACACTTAAAATCATTTGCATTTGGACCTCTAGTAATATCATTCTCATCAAACTCAACTAGAATCCTTTGGTCCTAGCTACGAGAAAGTGATAATAATGGTAATTGGTGCAGCCACATTTTCCAACTCTTGAACTGTTCATTATTGTTATGGGATAAAATGGGTTTTATTAGGGAATATCAAGAGGATTATGTGAATGTTCCTCTCAAAAGGTATGATCATGAGGGTCCTCTCTAGAATCATGTGGTTGATCAACTGATTGATCTGTCATTATCCTTAAAATGAATAAGGAAAACATTAGTTCAAAAATATTTAAATACAAATATTACAAAACTAATGTAAGAAAAAAAATTAAAAAATGAACTAAGTTACATAATAGTAATCATGGTAAATATGGTAATCATGTTAAACAATGGTAAATACGGTATAAATGGAAAATATGGTAGTGTAATTTTCATTCAATAAAATCAATAAATATTTATGTTACATAAAGGTAAACTACGGGAAACTATGGTGAACATGGTAAACAAGGTAAATGTGGAAACGTAATTTTCATTCACCAAAATCTATATATATATGTTACATAATGGTAAATATCATACACTAAACTAAAAAAATTAAAATAAAATAAAATTTCTACTTATTTATTTTAATACACATTTTTATATTGAAAAAAATTAAAATATCTAAAAGTTTATGGAATTAATAAATGTAAACCATAAATAAACACATGTTACCTGAAATATTATGATTGTAAAAATGGATTTTTTTCCAAAATTCCTTCATCATGATCCTTACTTATGGAAAAAACCATGTCTTCAACATGCTCATCCTTTGTTTCATCTAATTATTCCATGGACGAAGGGATCTCACATAAATCTGCATCTTAATCAATTTAATCATCGCCAACATATTTTTTCCCTTGTAAAACAATAGAACACTATATATCTGATTGATCAGCAACATAGAAAAACTTATTTTTATGTGTTTCCATTATATAAGAATCTTTGGTGTCTTTTAATCTATTCATATTAACAACTGTCATTCCAAATTCATCGTTTCTGGCACTATTGTTACCAATAATCAATTTTTAGTTAAAAACAAGAACATTTATTTTAAATTAATCAACCTTCCATATTTTTTCAATGAAAATCTAATATTCACATGATGTAGAAATAAGGTTTTTGTCTTTAGATCTTGAAAAATTCATTACTTCTACAAACACCAACACAAAACAATTCAGAACAACACTTCTATTGTCCTGCCATTTTGTATGAAATGTATTTCCATTAATGTCACACTTGTACTATGTTATCCCTTTAAAACATGGGCCACCCACTAACCATCATAATGTATCTCATACATCTGATCTACCAAGACAGGTCTTTTTAAACCATGTAAAAAATGTTTTTTTGTGATCATTCAACATCGACATATCTTTCTTCATTGGATAAAATTGTTTCAACTCTTTAATATGCAATGTGATATATGGTTGAGCATCATCTATGTTATTCAAGATTTATAAATGTACCTTCTTTATCTATTCAGTTGACAATGATTTGACTTTCAAAACACAAATCCACTTTCCCTCAAAATTAACGTGTTCATGGTGAGATGGAGGAAAACCTATGTGCTCCGCCATAGCCAATTAGCTCATAAAAAATTCTACTACCTGCTCAGAATTATAAATTTCAATTATATAGGCTTCACATCGATATGTATTATTTTCATACCTTTGATATTTTCATATACCTTCCAAAATGATACATAAAAGGAAGATATATAGGTCCAAAAAGTATTATTTCTCTAACCATATGAACCATTAAATGCACCATTACATCAAAACAATGTAGTGGAAAATACATTTAAAATTGAAAATGTATAGAAATTGAATCCTTTTTGGAAATGTTCAAATAATTCACATAAATCACCTTATTACAGATTGCATTTAAAAATAACACACCTTCATTATAGACTCTCTAACAGATATGGGAAATATTCCACACAATGCAACTTGTAGAATATGTGGCTTAATGACGTGAAAATCATGACATTTCGTACCAATAAACATCAAATCTTTAAAAGAGAGAAATGTTTTTACATTTGAAGAATAACCTTGAGGAACTATGATATCTTGAACACACTATAAAAAGATAATTTTCTCCCTCTTGGATAATTTATGAAAAGTTGGGCTGAGATATGTTCATCTTACATTAGGATAGGGGGATAAATCCAAACATATTCCTATTGATAGTAAATATAATCTTTCATTCAACCCATATTTAGTCTTTCCTTTAATATCTAACAGTGTACCAATCAAACTGTCGTAGATGTTCTTCTCTACAAACATGACATCAATATTATGTTTCACTTCATGATATCTCCAATATGATAGCTCAAAAAATATTTACATTTTCTTCTATATGTGTCTATCATTACCAAATTTATGTGTCTTTCCCAATGACACATAAAGGTTTCTCACCCTCTCAAAATACACATTAGAGGATAAAGGTTTTGGAGAAATATAAAATTCTTATGATCCATTGAATGCCCTTTTTATTCTTTTATAATAGTGATCCATATAAGAAAACATTCTATGGCCCATGTATACTATTTTCCACCCATGATGCAATTGACAATATGAAGTCTGTTTTTTTCAAATTAGACATGTTTTATGCCACTTAACACTGCATTCAGAAAAATTTTCATACATTGGGAAGTCATTTATAGTGAACATAAGCACTGCATGTAGTTCAAAATATTCCAATATATAAGAATCATACACCCTATAAAAATCCTCTCATAAAAGTTTCAAATCGTCAATCAATGGTTACAAGAAAACATAAATATCATTTCACGGTTTCTTTGGTCCAAAGATCATTATACTCAACATGACATATTTTCCTTTCTTACAAACATTAAGATAGAGGTAGTAAATTTCCAATAAATCATGCCTTGAACTCTGTGTGCTAATGAGGATTTGATAATGATTATTTCCTTTGGTTCACAACCCAAGTCAGAGACATCTAATTTAATTTTCGAATGTAGGATATTGCTGCTAAATTTTCTTCCCTTGTGGACAGTCTGCTGGATGACATATTTTTCCATCACATATCCACCCTTCGACATTCCATCTTATCATTTTTTCATCATATGAATTAGTAAATAAACCTTTCAAATGATGAATTGTGGGAAGATACCTAAATACCTTGGTAGGGATATATATAATCTCTACATTATCCTGTTATTTTTTATTCAAATTATACCATGTTGTCCAACATTTTGGACACTCTGACAGAAATTTATTATCCATTATCTATATTATATAGTCATTCGGACATGAATGTATTTTCTTATATCCCAATCACATCTGGAATAATATTTTCTTAGCCTTATAAGATAAATCCGGAGGATCATTTTCTTTTGGAATAATTTCTTAGTACAATTGTAGTAGCTCTGTAAAAATTATGTCACTCCATCCATGTTTCTCCTTAAGTTTAATAAATCATAACACTGCCAAAAAAAATTTACAATACCTACAACCAGGATACAATTGTTTTTAAGAATCACCATATAGACGTGCAACTATCGGTTATATCCCAATTTGTTCTGCTGCAATATCATGAATCATTTCTTCAATTCGATCGTAGTTCCATATTATAAATCATCATAATCAGTAGATCTAAAATTCTATCCATTTTCACCTTACCAAAATCATGGACTATATCTTTGATTAAAACCAAGACAAATAAGTTAATCTTTGATCTCTCTACATTCCAACTTATTCGTATTGAAACATTTTAGGAAAGGATAGAAAAAAATTCATTTCTTGGAACATTTCATTGAGAAAATTTCCCAAAGGGCATCAACACTGTCCTCATATTAATTACTCATTTGATGTTCCATAATCCAACTTCGCCTCATTATTACCTATAAATAATATCAAAATTATACATCTTGTTATAATAATCCAAATTTATATTTATATGAAAAATATCATAATTTTAATGTAAAATAATTTTGAAATATAAAACAAATATATACGTATTTGGAAAATATATGAATGGAAAAAAATTTAAAAAGAATATATAAGGGCCTATAATATTTTAGTGTTTATATGAAAATAATTTTAGGATTACAAATCTCTCTCATATGGAACATGATATAAGAGTATAAATTCATATTGGATCCTTTCTTCTTAAGGGACACAAAGAATACATCCTGTTGAAACTGGATAACAAATTCATCCTTATGTAAACATGAAATATGATGTATAAATAATAAAATTTATATACATTCACCAATTAATATTTGACCTATCTTGACAATTTAAAACTGTTGGGGTGGCCCTAGAAACTATTGATATAGAATATACCAATGGTTTCACACACAATTGGCATGATTTTTGTTGCAATATCCATATGTGAACTGTTCTACAGGAACCGTAGGTATATAATTTCTGAAGTTAATATATGCTAATGGTTTCCATGAAACTGTTAGGATATATATTCTATCATATAATCTATTCCAATGGTTTCATGGAAACTATTGGGATATATGTATACCAACGGTTCATGATCCATTGGCATACACTCTCTTGTATATAATATATTGCAATGGGGTTGGGGGTTATCTAGGGGATTGGAGGGAATGTCCAGGAGGCTGGGGGTGTCCAAGGGGGTGGGGGTGTCTGGGGGGTGGGGTGGTTTCTAGGGGGTGGGGTGGGGGTGTCCAGGGTGGTGGGGTGTCCAAGGGATGCGGTGGTGTCAAAGGGGGTGGGGATGTCTAGGGGGTGTCTAGGGACTGTGTGGGTTGTCCGGGGGAGGGGGTATGTCCAAGGGTGTGGCAGATTTCCAAGGGGATGGGGGTTTTCCATGGTGCTGGGGGTGTCCAGGGGGTGTCCAGCAGGGTGGGGGGTGGTGTCCAGGGGGTGTAGGGGCTATCCAATGGGTTCGGGGTGTCCAGGGAGTAGGGGTGTCTAGGGTGGGGGGGGGAGTCCATAGGGATAGGGGGATGTCCATGGGGTTGGGGGTGTCTAGGGGGTGGGGGTGTCTATGGGAGGTGGTGTGCAAGGGGTGGGGTGGTTTCCATAGGGTAGGGGATCTCCAAGGGGTTGTCCACATGGGCAGGGGTGTCTTGGGGGGTTGTGGGGGAGGGGTGTTGTCCAAAGGGGTGGGGGGATATCCAAAGGGGTGGGAGTTGTCCATGGGGGTGGGGGTGTCTAGGGGTTGGGTACTTCTGAGGGTAGGGGGTGTCCAATTGGTGGGGGAATCTAGGGTGTGGGTGGGATGGCTATCTAGGGGGTGGGGTTGTCTAGTGGGTGGGAGTGTCCAAAGTGGTGGGGGTTTTTGGGGGTGGGGGTTGGTTTCCAACGAAGATTATTTTTAAAGAGAATGGTAGGTAAAGTTAGTTTTTATTCAAACACTAAACAATGTGTATTATCTTATAAGGAAAAATAAAATACTGAATATAAAACAAATTTTAATGTAAATATATTTCAAAAATTAAGAATTAAGCAATGATACAATTATTGATAATAAAACATTTATTGAATAAATTCAATGGTTTTAAGGTTATAGTGAAGAACATGAAAGATATTGATTTCCTGGTAGCACACACAAGTATGTACATGCACACACACATGATAGAACACACATGGTAGAAACAAAATATAGTAGAACATACATGATATCTCACCCATGGTTTATTTTACCAAAAATGAACTTATAATGGTATAAAATCACAATACGACACTTAAAATGATAGAATTAATAATTATAGAAAAATGTTATCTCAAAACATTAATTTAGGTAATCCCAAAAAATAAAGAAAAAACTGAGGAGTGTGAGGCTTAATTGGGTGTTGTGAGTCGAACTGATAGATCTGGTGATAATAAATCTGATGAATGTTGATAGAAAAATGAGGTTGGAGGGAACTTTTTTGAAGAATATTTTCTAGGTTTTCTGTGGGACAAAGATAATTCGCAGTTCACCCGATCTAAGAAAATATAATAGATGAGTATGGGGCATAGTAAATAATTTAAAATCATTATCACATCGGTTATTAAAAAACCGATGTGATAAAAATTTGTTTATCACATCGGTTATTTTGTAATTGACAAGATATATCACTGATATTTGATATATCATGTCAGTTATAAAATAACTGATTGATTAATCACTGATATTTGATCTTTCATGTTGGTTAAACAATAACAAATGTGAAAAATAAAATCATGGTATTTTTTAGGTCTGTTATAAAATAACCAATGTTGTAAACCGATTCTCGGTGCATTATCATGTCAGTTATAAAATAGGTGGCCTGATAAACCATTTTTTATATCTTTTCAAGTAGTTTATATATAACTGACTTAATAATTGCTGATGCGGTAAACATTTTTGGCTCTTTTGAAAATTCTTATCATTTTCAATGTGTAACATTTAATAATGTAATGTTATGCCATGAAAAACACATGATGTTGATTTCATGGTGAGTTAACTTGTGTTGGGAGTATCATTAATGGTATGACATTAAATGAGTGTCCAAGATAGATATTTTCTTTTATGATTTTTTGATGAGATATCTCAGGGGCCAAGGATGACCATGCTCATAGTAGCTTTCCCAAGTCCTTGGATAGGGTATAAGCTGATATGTCCATTAATTAAGGAAATATTATATATAAATAATATAACATATAGAGAAATATGTGTGAATACTTTGTTATGAGATATCATGGGACAAATAGAATATGTTACACAAAACATGTCACTTGTAGTAAGTCTTAGGTATGAATTTCCATATCTCCTTAGGGGACATGGTGGTCTACTATAATATTCTCTTGGTATATGAGTTTGAATTAGTGATTTCAATATAATTACCTTTAAAGTTACTTTTAATTTGAATATACATTTTTCACATATTTAGATGAATGATTGTTTTGGAGAATGTCAGCCCACATGCTGGGTCAATGAATGTACGAAGGTCATTGATCAGAAGTAAAATATTTCAATTAAAATATTCATATTTATAATAATGTTTATTGAATTTATATGTGATTGTATTGACATGTATTTTTATCCTATAAATAAATACCACAAAATATAGTATTTTGATTGAACAAAACAAATTCCAGGATCTTTAAATTGAATGTTAAGTTTACAAGATGATTTAAAAGATCGTATTTCATCACATTAAAAGTTAAACTATAACAAATGACTAACCATATATTTGTGACATTTATTAAATTTTAAATAAATTTACTAGTGTGTTAAAGATTCTAATATTATTTTTTGACTTTCTAGTGACCAATGTACAGTGTTGGAAATTATAAACAGTGTTTGAAAGCTCATTTTTAACTTAATTATAGTGAGATCCACCATTATGATGAATTTAGAGAGATTATATTTTATATTATCTCCTATCACGATCATAGATAATTATAAAAATAAATAACAAGGTCAGAATGATTCCTACTTTTCAATCAAGTCTGCATTATTCATGTGATCAAAGGAACATCGTAATGAGTATTGATTTCCTACACCAGCACATCTGAATCATATATCATCAATACAAGAGATGTGGTTCACATATTGATGATCTAATAGATTCCTAGATTGGTTCTGTTAACCCATTACACACAACCTTCAAGCTACCATTTACAGTTTCATTAGAATTTATTGTTTATTATTAACTTGAATGACACATGATCCTTTTGATAAATCTAGGTACGAGTTTTGTTGAATTAGAGTTTTTAACATGAATCCAATCCCAAAAAATTTGAATTTCTATATTTTTCCTCAAAGTATTATGACTTGGGTTCCATCTTTGTTAGAATTAGAAATGCAATTATGTTCTTAACAAGAAAAATGTCTCAAATGAATTATTTTTAGCTAAAATCACCCTACATTAATCCATATCCGTTCAATGTATGCACATATCATCAAAAATAAATACAATTTTTTTATTAGATAACATATCATGAAACTTTTTATTATATATTTAATGTAATATGTACGATTTATTATAATTTTATATTTATATAATATATATAGCATTCTTATGTTTGTGTGATAACTCAATTGAGGTTGACTTATTCTGGTAATTTTAGCGATCGAAGATGATATTTAATTTATAAGTTAAATGAAGAATATAATGATTCCATAATAGAAAAAACAATATTTAATATCTTTTTAATTAATAATGTGTAATTATTTATGTTCTTATAGTCATCTAGGAATGAGTTTTATATAATTATTCATGTCTGTTGTTAAACTGACCCTGACATGAACTATCTATATCTCGATGGGAAAATTACCTAGACCCAACCTGCATCTATAAAATCTTTTCAATAACCCAATAGGGTCCTAAATAGGGTATGATACTAAATTCATGTATCTCACCACCCAATGTACAGATAGAAAATTTGGTCTATGAAAAAAATTGTAGAGGGTATGGTATATAAACGATATGGAGAAATTGAAATAAGTTCCTTGGGAATTTTTAGGAATGTAAAGTTTCATTTTATATCCATACTAGAATCCCTAAAAACAAGTGTCAATATCCTATCATAGTGTTGCTAATAATAATAATCATTTACATACGATAGCCATTACGTATAAATTGTATATCATTCAATCCATAGACATTTCGTATAACCAGTATCTAATATAAACTAATTTTTATTGGTATAATCAAACTTCTCACAAATAACAAAACCATAATATTTATAATCATATTTTTCTAACCCAATGGGAATGGATCAAGCTATATAATACATAGGAATCCTTATCAAATACAAGGATAAACTCAATGGAAACATGGTAATGGAACTAGTGGACTAAAAGTATTATGCCAAAAAATTATATGTAATGTGAGTCTAGTAAATCCAGATCCAAGTGGTCGAAATGACATTGGCATCCTATGAAATCAAGAACCATGGAGAATAAAGGACAAATATATCATCTCCCATAAATCAGGAACTATGTGTAAAGCATCCAAGGAATGTAAATGGAATCAAGATCCACAGTATACCAACTAATGCATCGACTACCATTTTAATTCACATCTTTTCAATTCATCAATTTAAATGAATTCATGTTCCATGGGTACTACCACTCATATAAAAATCAATATACACCATTAAATCAATTAAATAAAATCATATAATATTGGAAATAGGAAAGGGGGGAATTCTTATATCTTAATTAATCAAATCAATTGAATTCATTTATAAGACGGATTTAATTGACAATGAATGCTCAAAACACACACCCCATGGGTGGAATAAAAAGTGAAATATCAACGGAACACCCAATATAAGGACATGGATTGGGAAAATAACTCCAAAGTGTCTCAATGAACTTGTTTAAATCCCTAACCAATTCTATTACATTCAATTTACCTATTCAATCCATTTTCGGGGCCATTATAGAATGGTCTGTGGGTGGAACAATGGAAAATCTCTCAATAAATCATTGAACCACTCGGAAAAGGTATAGAGAACATACCATATGTATTTATCAGGTTTCTTGTCCAGTATTATCTCTTGATTTAACTTAGATCATGTGAAAAAAATGAATATATGATGAACCCATAAATATGGCATATTATCTTTCACCTAAATAACTATGTCGGTCTGATGTTAAATGAAGAATGAAAAAAAAGTATTGGAGCACTCACCAATGTTGATCCACTGAGACAGATGGTTCTCGATTCCTCTTTCATGTGTAGAATTTGGAGAAAAGTATAAGATATGGATTCAATTTTAGCTCCCACACCTCCATATTGTATAACCATGACGAAATTAAATGTTTTTGGTTAAATATATTTTTAATATTTTTTTTAATTTTTACCGAAAAGTAGGGTAGCATGGTGTTTCTACAAGATTGCCCCAAATGTGCTCCAACATTGCACCCTGTATTAAGCTTTGGTTCCACATTCATGATAAGTATGAAATGTTTTCCAAACCATATGAAAACCATGTGATTAGGATCTACTAAAAAATTTTGGTTCATCACATGGGGGTGTTCGACCATATGCATGGTTTACTAAAACCATCCTATCTATAACACCCCATTGTATATCCCTCTCGTGGTTAGAGATAACCATGAATCCTACTCAACATCGTTTCTACTAAGCATACACTATGTCCTAATTTTTAAGAAAACTTGGCTCTTTGCTCTGAATGAGTACCAAAAACCAATGATAACCCATGACCACTAAGAGTATTCACATTATGTAATAAAAAATAATTTTAACAAAAAATAAGGTGACATGTTCCTCATACAAACCCATAGATTTTACACTCCCCCTTATAGTAAATCATCCACAGATTTCCCTCCCAAGGGTGGAAAATAGTCAAACATCCACAACACAAAGACTAGAAGAAAATATCATCTTCTTAGAACCATTATGAACCTATAAATAATATGAATATGATTATCCTTAAGGGTTGTATCACCATATAAATAAACCCCATCAGGATATAGAAAGTGATGTGGGTGTGAGTTATAACGGTGAAGTTACGATACATGGTAGAGGAAATGTATAACCTGATACTTATAAGATAACTACAATCAATAGGCTTCCAATCCGAATCTCTCCAGAATCACAACCATTCAAACTTATATTGGTGAAATATTACTCTATCTCCTAGTCTATCCATGACTCAGCAATAGTGAGATGCACAAAAAAACAAGATCCCCAACCTTGAACTCTTGGGGTCATTGATAGAAATTATCATAGGATTTTTGATGAGACTGTTCCAAATCCTTCTAGTTTTTGATCAAAGGGACTTTATCAAATGACTCCATCATGATTTGTGGTCCTAGGAACAGTGACTCACCTACTTATAAATAGAACATGGGAGTTTGGAATGACCTACCACAAAAATCGTCATAAGGTTTCATCTCTATATATTCTTTATAATTTTTATTATAGATAATTTGCACTATGTTAATATTTCTCCCCTAATATACTCAAAAATCCATGTCCCATGCTCCTAGAATGTATTAAAAACTTATATCGTAAACTCAGACTAGCCATTAGTCTGAGGGAGGTATTTTGTGCTCAGAAGCAACTTTGTACCCCGCCCCCTCTAAAAGATCTACATGAAAAGAGTTGTAAACTGAGAATCCCTACCTGAAATTATAGTGTATGGGTCCTCATAAATATATAATATCTCACATATACACAACCTCCTAATATCACCCACACATAATTTATCCATAATCGGAACGAAATTTGCATCCTTTATGAGCTTTTCCACAACATCACAAACAACATCACTACAATGTGGAGATGTTAGAAAACTACTAATTATTTATTTCATGATGACATCCCATTTCCAAATTAGAGTACATAACTTCTAGAAATGTCTTACTGGTCATAGAATTTCCACCTACTCTTGATGATATGTGGAAAACCCCATATCAAAACCATCTACCACATTCTTCTTTCGTGACTCCTGTACTGATGATGTAATTCATGATACATTTTTGTAAGGTCAGGATTCACTTCCAAAACTGATACATGAAACTCCTATTTCAGTTATTTTCTTATATCCACTGGGACAGAAACACAACCATGGTAATTCCGGACTTTATCAATTCCTTTAGTCAAACCAATATGTTGGATCTCACCTTCCACAATATCTCATAAAACCATGACCCCTAAATTTGAAATTTGTCTCATTATCACACTAATTAAAAGAGTGCTGGTAATAGATAGATATGAATTAAAGATATTTACCAGACTACCATTCACCTACAAGTGAATCTCATAAAAACATCCTTAAGCTTCCACCCATTATTGGCGTACTAAACTTCATGCATTGAGTCATATTTCTCAATGCATCAACCACTGCATTTCTAATCCCATATGTGTAGGTAGGATCAAATTAAAAATATTATAGGTATTCAACCCAACTTCATTACCTTAGATTTAGATCACACTATTTAAATATATACTTGTGGCTTCTATAGTCGATGTAAACCAAAAATCACTCTCCTAATAAATAGCTTTTCTAATAGCACAAAGCATGAAGAACTGAAGTTGACTCATTATCATGAGTTAGGTAATTCCACTCATGTAGACTAATCTACCAAGCCCTATATTCCATGAATATACCCCTCTACATTGACACTACTCAAAGCCAAATAAATTATGTAATTCAATAGTAATTGTATCTCTTTAACAACTCTGGAAGAATTAGCGGTGTTTCTAAAGTTGGTTTCCCATTAAACTCATGAAATTCTATTAAATAGGTAAATGTCCATACTATCATCAGACCCCTCTTAGTCATGTCGATAAGAAGTTCTTATACTCCTGATAAGATCTGTATAAAACACTTTTTATATCATGATACATACATGAATCTATATATGTCAAAGAAATTCTTAGGATACTCCTAGAAAACTATAGCTCTATCCTTCTATGAGCCTTCCAATACTCCTTTCTCTGAGATAATATGACCTTCTATGTGAACCTCATCAATCCAACAATGGGAATTTATGAGTTTAGAATATAAATAATCCATATAATGGTATCCAAAATGATCTAAAGATATTTGAAATGGTTATCTGTATTGTGAGAATACACCAATATATCATCCACTAAAACCACCACAATCAAATCATGGCAAGTATCGAAAACTCATTTCTTCATTTCCATCTAAAACTGTTGGTGCATTGGTGATATTGAACTAGATAAGTAGATACTCATATAGAACATACCTTCTATGAAAATATATACAACTTATTTTTGATGTTCATTCACGGACTAGTGATATCCTGACATCAAATCAGTGTTTGAGAACACATGATCTCCTCTAATATGATCAAACATGTCATTTATCAATGGGATGGGATTCTAGTTCACAATTATTATGTCGAAAAATATAAGATAATTCATTCATATCTTAATTCTAACATACACTTTTTTCAGAAAAGACTAAAAAACCACATAGATATATACTAGGTCGTATAAACCCCTTTCCCTTTCTGTCCTCTATCTACATCTTGAGCTAACGCAACTTCATACTAGTCATCCAATAAGAAGGAATGGATATTAGTGCACAAAATAATACTATATAAATTAATAACTCAACCCCTCCCATAAGAGCTGGCCTTGAAGATAAATATGGAAAATCATCCCTAAAATAATCATCCACCAAAGGAAAGAAACCCTAATGTTATACCTGATCATCCTGATATAAGCTAGAAATATTTGATGTCTTTATGCACAGACCAATATGTTGTGTCCTATCTCAGATAAATAATACATCCCATTCACCCTTGTGTGTATAAACTATACCCTAATGTTATCTGAATGTCAACATTTAGAGATTACTAGTGTCTAGAAACCTTGGCCATGAATAGCACCACATTGGCCTCATTGAACAGTACTTCTCCAACTCTCCGCATGATGTAGATATATGAAACTAACTCTCTATCCTAGTGTTAAAGATAACCCATTTTATCTCACTGTTATAAGGAAGTTCCTATAGTAATATTTCATGTGGCCCATCCAGCAATAATATTGGCACTCAACTAGGTCACGATCATAGTAATTTCAACAGTCCACCAACTTCCACACTAATGAAACAAAACTGATCTACTAGAATACACAACCATATTGGTACACATCTATTTTTAATCCTCAAAACATAACATCCTCCAACTAGAAGTCTAACAACAATGTAGACACACTACAATTATCTACTCAGAATTCTCACCTTCACTCTAGTTCCACTGTATAAATATTCCCCAATTTACTATCTCAGTAATAGTCTTAAACATAAAAAAATTTGAATTAAAATTGAACATCACGTTGGAGACTTTAACTGAAGAGTCTCTCTCACAATTCCTTTCCAGTAAGATGTATTGATGCAAAATAATGAATCTCTATAAAGTTAGAGGAATACTCTATAACCCTTACAGTACCATACTCTAGACTCATGAAATCACTAACTACTCTTCCTTCAGATTCTTGGGGAAAATGTAATTATAGAATCAGGTTTTAAAATCCCTCTAAGCCATGTCACAGAACTCATCAGTCTGGTTCAAGAACATCCCATGATCGCTTTCATTCTCCCTATATCATAGAATTCATGAGCATTACAGTCCTCTTAGAAGGTGTCTCCAGATGATCAAACAACTATAGATTATTATGAAGATATTTCTCAATAGAATGTGGACCTATATCCCCTGAAAACATTGGAGGAATATTCTATTGGAACACATGTGGTGTATCATCCATAGATGATGCATGCTATAGTTCTGCCTAATAAATCATCAGAAATTTTGTAACACTCTCACAGAACAATGCCTCATCACCTATTTCTAAAAAACTGTAGGTGCCTAATTTAAAACTATATAAGGAAACATTGATACCCCATGTCCCATCGACTCCATAAAAGGGTATCTTATAACATCTTAGTTGACAACTGGTGGTCGTCGGGGTGGAATGTCTCTAAAATTAGAAACATGCTCCTCAAAAAAAAAAATAATGTTATTCACAAATTTAACCATAGGATAGGTCCAAATTATCCTCTAAATAAGTCATACCACACAACCTTATTTTATATCCATGACTATATATAATTAAAGAGTCATAAAAGTCACTAGATACACTTCTTACATACCACTCAAAATATGGGTTGGGGTCATGATCTTTATTTGACCAATGTCAATTTTCTATTTGAATTCACATACATTTTGGATTTCTCTTAAAATTTTTGAGAAAAATGTTTCACCGATTTATATATATAGTAGACCATACACCTCATGAACCAAAATATTTCTTCTACCTAATCAACATCGTAACATGTTCTAGTCCGTAAAACTCATGATCAATTACTCAACATGCCACAATTGGATATGTAGGTTGTCTTATGTACCCTAATCAAGAAAACACGTTATATTATAGAAGGGACTCATTGTAAAAACTATGTTTTTCTAAATTCTATTTATAAATAATCTATCAAAATTATATGTATATCAAATATATCACAAAATTCACATATAAAAAAGTCATAAAAAGATGAAATACACAAGATATGGTATTGAATAATGCATGGAATATGATTCCTATAAAGCGCCTAATATGATGCCTGAGATAAAATACCAATATCCCTTTATATTTAAATAAATTATAATTTAAATTATTAACAATGTTTGAAACACAATTAAATGGAATCACCAAATGGTAGAATCTAATCAACTATAATAGGAAATATCTAGAAACAACATTTTTCATTCTATGAAATTTGGAATTTTCTTATATGTAGGCCAGTAGCTCCTAGGGAAAACTCATTTCCAAATTCCAATTCATCTTAACCCCCTTTCTATTGCCTCAAAATAGTAAAGACAACCATAATAGAATGTCTATGATACCATTTTTTAACATAACTAGCTTAAAATCAACCGAATGGTGTCATTATACTGGTTTTCTACATGGCCTCATGTGTATATCCCCAAATTCCAATCGATTTTAAATAATAGTGAGAGCCTATGGATTGTATATTGGTAGACTATAACCACTTTTTAGAGTGTAACACATCAGTTAATTATATAAAAATCATTAGAAAAATTGTTATATCAATCAATCAATAGATAAATATCCAAAATACACACACACACACAGTGATGTATATATATATATATTCAAGATGTACTCCCACATACAATGATGATCATATCATGTATCAATAAATTAGGCAAAATTGGTATACCAAAAAATACAATACATGTCTCATATTACCAAAAATCCCAAAAACTATCTGATGTAGTATCAATAGCCTAAACATGGCACCACAGTCACTTAATAATAAACATGAAACAATGCCACGAATAAAACAATGGGAGTATCCATTCTCCCAACCAATAACTATAAAAACTTTCCTAGTAACCATTGTATTTTTTGAGTAGGGTTTCAGATACAATCTTGGTAGGTCACCACCCAAAGTGTTTATAACAAATTCTAGCTATGAAAAACAAGCTAAACATGAAATTCATGTATATCATACACATACAAAAAGTGAAACAAGTTCCCATGTAATATTTAAGAATGTTAATTCTAAATGTTTATCCCAACCTAGATTTCAACAAAACAAGTGTATAGATCCTATTTTAAGGAAGGTAATAAGTAAATGGTAGTAAACATAATGCCCATTATGTATTCATGATATATCAAATCTCCCAAGGCCTTTTCATATAACCATTATTTCATTTCAACAATGTATGATCCATATAATCAAATGCATCACATTTACCATGTTTGTGCCATATAATCAAAAGTGTATGACCTCATGAGTCTAGATTCAATATATAGAAGACCAAGCCACTATCCTCGATTACTAGGAGAATCTCAATGGATCCTTAGTAACCACTTTTGGAGACTACAGATCATGTTAATAAAGAATGTCCAATTCATGTCCACAAAGCCAGATCAAATGGTTAGAAATTCCATTTCCATATTACTTGATCAGATCCAAGGAGCATAAAGGTCCCTGGAATCATCTACCATAAAACAGGACACATGGTTTAAACATCCAATGAATCTAAATGGAATTAATATACATGGTATACCAAGAAGGAATCCACTACCATTTCAATTCACATCGCATCCACTCATCCATTCACAAGAATTCAATTTCCATGAGTATAAATATTCATATAAAAATCCATATAAACCATTAAATCAATTCATGATCGTAAAAAAATGTCAACACATATGAATTTCAGCATCAACACTTACTAATTATTCAAAAATATTCAAATCATTTATAAATAGACATTATTTAATTAGAAAATTTCAAAATACACACCACTTGGATGGTATAAAAAAAGTGAAATCTCAACGGAATACCCCATGGGTGGCATTGGTTGGGGAAAATACCACTAAAAAGCCTCAACGAACTTATGGGAATCAAAAAAAGGTTCCATTTCATTAAATTTAATTATTCAAATAATTTTTAGGGCCATGCAGAAAAGTACATCGGGCAACACAATGGAAACTAGCTCTATAAATCACAAAACCACTTAGAAAAACCATATACCATCTATCTTATTTCCCTATTACATTGAATGTATAGTATTATATATTTATTCAACAATAATTTTAGGGAATAGAAAAATAGATGAAGAACCTAGAAATATGTCATATTATCTTTCACCTAAATGACTCTCTTTGTCTAAAGATAAATGGAGAACACCACAAAAAGAATGAATCACACACTAGAACAAATCCAATGAGACTGAATACACTAGATTCCATGTTCATGTGGATTATTGGGATAATATATTAAGATTTTATTTCATAAAGAAGTTCCTTGCCTTCCGACTATCCATTGTATAAGCATGAAAAAATGATTCTGGTTAAACTGATTATTAATGGATATTGGGTCATTTCACCCCAAAAATCTAGGTTACATTTCTTGGTTATAGAGTTTTCCAAACCATGTTCCATATTATATGCTAAGGGGGAACATTTATAGTCATTAAACACAATTTTACAAACTATGTAAAAAGCACATCATTGGGATCTACTAATTATTGTAAGTGACTCTCACAGACATGTGCCTCTATCCTCTTATATTACTCTAACCCGGAAGACAATATTACCCCAACTATCTTACCATGCATGGTTAGGAGTAATTTTAAAACCTAACCCATATTATTTCTGCTAAGTTTTCATACTACCACACTTTTCAATAATGATGATCTCTAGGTTCAAAAAAAATCCTCAGACACCCAAGATACCACAATGACATCAAAGGGTACTCAAATTAGGCAATAAAAATCCTTTAAACCATAAATAATGTGATATATACCTTTTTTTAATACCCTTTATCAATCACTAAATATTTTAAATTCAGATATTTTTTTAAAAAAATTATATGTAGAAAAACATTATAGTAAAAAAAAATTGACTAGTATGTTTTCTTAAACATCTTAATATTGGTTAAAAATTAAATGCATGTTAATATAATTAAATATTTTTCTAAAAATAACAATATAGTGATCATATGAAATATATTAATTTTTCTAGATAATATAAATTCTTTAATAACAAAAAAATCATAAGAACAGTATTACCAGTATGATGGTGTTAGACTAAATCATAGTAATCATTTTTACAAAAAAAACTGAAATTGACCTTGTTACAAAAAATGATAAATATGATGAAAAAATAGAACAAATTTTGAAATATATTATTTCAAAATGTGTGAAAATTTAATTCTTAATATATGAAAATATAAATATATTTAAGAAAATAGTATTACATTTATTTATAAAACAATATAAATGGGATTTATAGGAATAATACTAATTTTATGTGATTTATTTTACATATACCTATTTATATTTGATAAGAATGGTTTTTTAAAAATCAACTAATTATTTAATTATTATAATACTATAAAAGTTATAGTAAATTGAAAAATTAATATTCTTCAATACTCATCTGAAAATGAATTGTTTCAGAAAATTCAAAAAAACAACTTTTTATTCAAATAATGAATTTTTATTATTAAAATGATGCTTAAATTTTAAATATAAAAAAAAAATACAATTTAAAATTTTAATTTTTCAATAAAATCTAATTATATATTAAAAACCAATTTTTTTTAAAATGAAATTTTTAGTTTTTACATATTATATTTCATATTTCATATAACTTTCCAACAAAATTAGTGTTAACTAGCTATTATTATCAAACACTATTTATCTTCTTTAATCCTAGATTTATTGAAATATAAATTTATATTACCCAATATGGAGATTTTTAGAAAAATATTTTCCAAAATAATTATTGATCAGATAAGTAATTTTATGTAAACTAATTTAATTTCATTCATATTAATTTCATCCTTTATTTTTTATGCATATATTTAATAATGTGGTTACTCATATTCATTCCTTTTAATTAACTTTTTTAGTTTATGATTCTTTATTAATATTTATATTTTCATCTAAACACATTGTGCTTTCCATTTATTATAGTGTTTCATGTGGAGAATGATATCAAACTCATTGGCCTATTTAAATTTAATAATATTTTAATATAGCATGGTGTAAAAATAAAAATTTACATTGAACTTTTCAGGGGATTTTTAATCTTTTCCATCAAATAATTATCTATATAGGGTGAGTGACAATGTTCCCACTAATCCATATTAACATGTAAAATCAAATTAAAATGATTCTTGAGTGATTTATCTAAACTTTTAATTGAAATTTTTATGATGACTTTGATGATTCTTGGTCGTAATCCTTATAAAATATGATTATATAATACTTTACATACTATATAGATGACGATGATCATTAATTGATCAATATACAATAACATCATTATTATGTGATTATTATAAAGTTATGCATGTTCCATTTTACAAATATATGAAGAAATTATATTGTAATTTATCATTATTCTATCTTTCTCTATTTACTGTTACTAGGGATATGCTATAATAGTGTATGTGGCTAGGTCACTATGTTGAATCTTATTTTTTCTGAACATAGATAATGAAAATATGAAAAAATAATATAAATATTTAACATGTGTCCTGTAGAAAATGTCTTCACCCTTACTCGCTTAGGTGTCAAATTAGGGATTGGAGTACTATGAACATAAAAAAAACTTCATATAGACATGCACTATGCATATGACTATAACACTCATCAATGACTGTAATGTGTGGGGGTTTTCATTACAAAATACTAATCAGAGTGTTACTGTGTTAAATTTTCTAAATTTTATATAATAAATACAAGTACATTATTTTGAGATTAAATTGATTACTAAATTTTTTAGACTCTACAATTTTTTTAATAGTATCCACATTAGTGGGTTGGGTGATAACGTATAAAACTATGTTATTGGGTATCTCATCCTAAGAAAAAAAATTAAATCTAAAAAAACAATCAATTGAAACATCTAATTATAACAAATTTATAATACCTATAAAATTACAATCAACAAAATGAGGGTCTTTCCAGTATATTATTGGTCCCCGTTATTGTTTTTAATCATGTAATAAATACCTTGTATCTGTGAAATAATCACCATACAAAAATAATTACTATGATTATTTCATTAAAAAAATTATAATATTCATCCAAAAATTTACGGCATTCATCGTTACCTATATATTCATGTTTTCATTAAGTCTATATTGACATTATCAATCCTCTCCCAATTGGGATTCTTGGAATAATATTTTTGGTGAGAATTGTTTTAAAAAAAATTAAGATTCACTGTGAAGTCTATGGGGCACATACTTATATGTGTTTCCACCTATGAGGATATGATATTCCTTATTTCCCTAAGAAACCATCCCAAAATCATTAATTAAAAAAGAGTATTATATAATAAACCTTACATATGAGGTAGAGTTTTCCCTTCCAGGATGAGATTTCATCTCTATAACATTTTTTAAACCCTCAATATTGACAGAAGATATTTCCCCCAATAAAATTATCTTATCCTCCTAAGGAAGTATAATATTAAATCAAATTCCCAATAGTCAGTGCAAGGATAGAATCAGACCTTCACTAACCCATTGTATCCTTTTTTTACAATAGTAATATCATAGGGAGAAACAAAAAAATGCCCATCCAATAATGGATATAGCTACATGATAGGAAGAACAACGAAATTTATAATAGTATCATAAAAAAGTTGATGGGACTCTCCATCCCTTGAAATATTCATAGGTAAAATACATCACCCGAATGAAAAATAATTGCATTCCTCAAACATGGAAATATAAGGATAATTAGGTGAATAACTAGATCAAGGATCAATAGTCTAAGGAACTACATTACCTTTTGAATGATACACCTCAATATATGTAAAAAAGTGGCCATATGACTTGTATCATCTATTAATGATTAAATCTATTTTAAATTTTAAAGACTTGTACTTCTCTAACTCTTGTTAAACATGTTTATGGAAATATCATTTTGATATTTCATGTATTGTACAATAAATATACATGGATTTTATTCCAATAAAACATGTCATATATTGAATGGTGTGTAGTTATATGGGCCATTCTATATAGATTCTATGTTATGTACAACAACATTAAATTCTGTAATATATATATTGTGCACTGATGGTAATCTAAAAAAATTTAATGGCATGTACAATTACCATTACATTTCATGTAGTTACAAAATGTACGCAAAAAATATTTTTATGGGTATATTCCCACACAAAAACAACAAATTACATGGTGTGTACCTGGGGTAGAACACCTATGACACATGGTGTGTATATGAAAATATAAAACATGTAGTAATAAGTTTATCCTAATTAAACCATATGTTAACCCACATAATACAACTATAATCTCAATGTGTACCTCTTTTCACGTTGACACATGTTACATAAGGACAACTAGATTGTTACAGAGTTAGTAGTCTTCTTATGAGTGTGTCCCACAATTGGTAGTCGATAAAAAAAAGTAATGATGTAGAAAATTTTCCACTCATCGTATAGTGATTTATGTATGGTTAAAACCATAAGGTATAATATGGTGTTTACACTAGATACATGTCATGCAATCCCAATCAAATCCTATTCCACGTTAGAATTCAATATGTGGTGTTTAATGTTATAACTGAAACACACAAAAAGATATGATTAATACTGATTTTTCATTATGTTAGTTGAGTAAGGGAACACATTATTAAATTCACCATTATATTGTGTTTTTCAATTACATACTACTAGGGCCATTGACAACATTGATTGGGATCCTTATGTATTTTTTCTCATATCTTATCACATCCTAATACATATAAATTATTATGATATTGTTATATTTTGTTTTTTATAAAAAAATAAATATAGTATATAAATAAAAATATATATGAAATTAAATAAATATATTTTCAATAATTAAAAAATAGAATGTGACCTCCTTAATACCACAGAAAGAATATTAACACAGCATATGTTTTCGAATAATGCTCCATGTTTTTTAATTCCTCTGGTTGATAATATCTTAGTAAATTAATGATCACTACACTAAAATATCCTAATGTGGATCTTTCATATTATATTTATAAAAATATATAAAAAATAAATTACCCCAAACATGATATTTTCATCCAATAATTTCTATTTTCACACTTATGTCATTTTTATTTCCATTGGGATTTTAAATGATAACTCTCCTAGGCATGTCCTCATAAAATCAACGAATATCCAAAGAATGTCCTTTATAATATCAGTGATAGTATAGGAACCCAATGATTCATGACATTATTCATTGATTAAAATAGTTTGTTTTATTGTTTTCTATAGATTCATGAGATGGAAGATCGTAGGACACGCTCTCTATGGAATTATATAATTGTATAGATCATTTTAATGTGTAGTTGATGTCCCATCACCTCTTAAAAACATTATAATATGGATTTTACAATTATTGTTTTGATAATTAATAATTACTCATGTAGCCTTATCAATTTATTTAATCGAATTAATGTATCATGTCAACTAATAATAATATTATCATTATTATATATAATAATAGGTGCTTATTTAAATATAATTTCCTGGTTAAATTTTTTTAAATGGTATTAAATAAAATATATCATTTCCATATGGATATAAACATGACTCCTTAATCCTAAACCTAATTTATCTACCCTTAAGTAGTAACATATTAATTCACATAAATTTTATTAATTTTCTAAATAAAATAATATTATATTTACTTATCCCATGAATAAATATTTATATAAATATTCAATTATCTGATAAATATTTATATATTAATGTTATAAAAATGAAATTTAATATATAAATTGTAATTTTCATCTTGTGATTAATAAATATGTAGTATAATTAAGTTCACATATTGTAAATTTGAAAAATTTATGAATGAATATTTGTTTCATCAATATTACATAAATAAATTTTATTCAATATTCTATAAATAAAATTTCATAATATAAAATTTATTAGTATTCCATGAGATTTTTCATAAATTTAGTGTGTCAATATCCAAAAATATTTATAATGGTGGTTTTCTAGTTTATTATTATATTAGGGAACATTAATAACCATTAAATATTAAAATTAATTAAATTAACATTAAATATTAATTTTTATTCATTTGAGGGTATTATAAAAAAAAGTACTCACACAACTAGTAAACATATTGTTTTAAATTTTTCTAAATGGAAATCATTACATTATATGATATTTATTAATATTCTAACATGTGAGAGTAAAAAAGTCCATAAGTTCTAGGTGTGCATTTAATATTATTCTAAAATGTATAATTTAGAGAGTAAGGATGATTGTTCATTTTAGATATCTCTTATCCAACATTCTCAGTAAGAGAACTCAAATCCCAATGATATACCATGGTATCTCAATTAGGCATTTTAATCTAGGGACATGTATGGTCAAATGAAACTTAAGAAAATATATTTTTTTGACCCAATAAGAGAATATATGGGTAGAGGTTATTTGAGGGCCTAAATATCTCAGATTTGGAATCTCTATACAAAACATCATGATAAAAATTTTGTGAGATAAAAATTTTAGAACATATAATGTTTTACCATAATTAAAATTCCCATTAATATAAATTGTTTGATTCAATGTACTATAATCACGCAAAATATGTGAGTGGATGTAATAAATATAGTAATACCAGACATTAATAACCAAAAATAAAATGGACTCCAATGATAGCTTTTATCTTATTTCATCATAATTTAAACCTCATAAAAAATAACCACATAAAATTATTTGTGGCCCTTTAAAATTTGATATAATATTCTAATATCAAGCTGATTCACCACCCCTTGGATACTAACATTAGGTATCCATGATGTGGTGGTGACATTGTGAATAATTCTCATTGTTATGCATTTCTATATTGAGGAATTATAATTGGATGAATTATAATGTTCTCATTGATCGATTTTAAGTTTGTTTCAATATTTTTTTTTAAAAAGTCAATTAGTTTCATGGAGACTCTTTTAATATTCGTTGGAATTAGTATGTGAGTCTAAATAAATGTTAGTTTTACTACTATATTTGGAAGTTAAAAACATGAATCCCTTACCTACTAACCCTGATAAATGTTTTTAAGGTTCGTATATATGTCAATTGATTAACATATACATAAAACCCATATGGGTATCCTTTCAATGATAAATAATTTCCTACATATATTTTTTCAAATAAACTCTTCTAGTTCCTCCATACCACTCCAAAAAATAAAGAAATCTGTCAAACAAATATTCTATCTCAATTTTTCTATTTAAAAACACCATAATATTCGTCTTATATCATTCAATTTTAAACATAAAATATTTATAAATTGTGTAAATATATTAATTTTATTACTCATGGAATTTATACATAATATTAGATGATGGGGATTCATCTGGTTGTGGGAAATCATGAGGTGGTTTTGTGGGGTTAATGATTTAGGGTGGGGTTTTTAAAATGTTAAAATATTGGTTTCAGTCAATTTTTATGGGGTCTAAGTGTGTTTTAATTGAATATAATAATTTATTGATTTCTAGATTGGGTAATGTGGTATTTCAACCAAAATGATGGGTGTAGAATGGAGTCCCTATGTTGTATACAATTCATGGCCCATTATTATTTTTAGTTAAAATAAACAGGGTGAGTGTGAGTGGAGGAGATTATAAAATATTAATGTGTATTTCATTAAATATATATAACTAGTTATATTTGTGAAATTTATTAGTAATTATGGAATAGATAAATGAAATTAATTAATGAGTGCAATTGAGATAAATATAAAGGGAGGTTGTAGCATGAGGTATTAGATTTGGCTTATATGGATGGTCAAATAGGATTTTTGATTAAATTGGTGTTTATAGTTATATTTTAATTTATATTCTTTATTAAAAAAATACTATCCTTGAATTTAAACATTATAAGGATATATAATTATTAGGTAAAACTAAATTTTATCCATAAAGTGGTGTATTTGGGTTAATTACTATTCCCTTATAAATTTTATAGCTTTTTTGTCGAGTGTTGGAACTATGTTATTGTAATATAGACCGTGGAATTTTTTTAGATGGAAAAATGAAAAATTAAATGAATAAGGTTACCATAATATAGTTAATATGATGGTTGATATAAAATTCCTAACTAAATTGACCAATTACATGATGGTATTTTTGTGTGTCGGGGTTGGGTGAAATTAAATTGATAATGGAAATGGGTAATATGTTTAAATAAAGTAACGGTTTAAGAGTTTATGTAGGATAGGATTATTTAGAATGTATAAAAAATTATCATGTCGACATTATATCATTAATTGACTATATGAATAAAGGTATGGTGTAATTTACCATTAAAAAGTAGCATTCATGGATTTTGAAAGAATCAATTCCATTCCCAGAATACAATAACCTAATTGTGTGTTGTTTGATATAGGTCTTAAATTTTTTTATATGAGTAAAGTAAAAACATTATCAAATATGGTTGTGGTAGAGGTAGTAGTTCTATAATTTTGTTATATTTAATATAAATTATTAGGAAACATATATGGGACATTTTCTTACTGGTCAGCTGGTAGGCCACGTCTTCCTTATAAATGAAAATAATTAACACACAATTCAATGATGGGAATCTATGGTTATAAATAATTGTTAAAATATCAAGGAAAACATTTAGGTTGGTATTTATTTTAAAATTTTACCATCTTCGAGGTTGGGTGGAAATCAACATGATATAGATAGTTATAGGAAATTTTATTTCTCTATTCTTATTCTCTAAACTGTTTATCTGACATTCAAAATAATTTATTCTAATTACATGAATGTATTATTAAATCACAAATTTTTAATTAAACTCTTATAGGGGTTTTGTCTAAGGCTTAACCAAAAGTATTGACCTGAAATTTTCTAATCAATCGCCCACATTTCTAAACATGAAAAAATGTTATATTTTTTTTAAATATATTTGGGATTCAACCATGTGATAACAAAATTAAAAATCTATATTTGAATGTAATACTTTTTATTAACTGGATATTAATTTCATGGATGATTATACTATAGAGAATCCACATGTAGAACAAGAAATGTTTCCTAAAAATACTGAAAATATTTAAAAATACTACTCATTCATTGGGATTAATGGAACAATATTTTTTTCTAGTCATGAAACATCATGGGATTGCCACGATAAATCTATTTATTGTAAATATAATCTAATATAATGTACTTTAACTCATCCAGTTGGATTATCCAATTTTTCCTAACATGATGAAAATCCTAGTTGACCATTCTTAGAGCCCGATATGATCTATTCTCGATCTCCAATAAGAAAAGACATGGATTAAAATTAATTATTCAAAAGTGACAACAAATTATTTTTTATAATAGTTGTTTTGTATCCTGAAAAAAACGTAACCAAATATCACACACAAATCCATTTATCTTTGGTTATTTTTTAATCAATTATTTGTTCTATCTATGGGCTGAACATTTTTACTAGACCACATTTATGTGTTAAAAATATATATTTTATTATATTAAACCCAATATTTCTCAATCAGTTCCATAAAAATGTAATTATATATAACATATCATCAATACCTAATGAGTAATATATGAATTTGAAATATAAAAAATATATTTAAATTTAATAAATTGGGGGAAAAATTATTGAATTTCTCATTTTTTATTTCCCCTCAAAAAATATTGAAAACTATTTAACAAATAATTGTAGGTGATTCTAAAAGTTCTTTGGAAGGTGAAAATTAAATAAATTACCCATATATAGAAACCAAAAATATATTGAATTTGGATTCAAGGAATTTCATTTCACATTGAAATATTTCATGATTATTGGAATTGATCACATCCTTATAAAATAGTCTTTACATTGTTGTATGTGTTTTATCAAAAATAATCCACATGATAAAAATAATAATTTTTTTAATCATGACTATTGTGTCCTCTGGTATGTAATAAATTTTAAAATTTTAGAAATATATTTTCCTCACACTCAAGCCCACATAACATAAGAAATCTATTTTGAAATAAATTTAATTTCAATGGATAATCAATATAATAGTATTATTTTGAGGAAATAATATCATTATTTTTTAATAATTATGGTGTGATTATAATAGTCATATTTTAATAATTAAAATCATTTTAAAAAAACCTTCAAACGATTGTAAATTTGAATTAAAGTGTTTTTTTCTAGAAACACAATAAATAAATAAATTTATTGTTTCAATTCATCATCCATCAATATAAATCCAGATAAATAATCAGCCACAACATTCTAGTAGAAAATTTTATATTTATTTATTTGAAATACATTTATTAAAGAAAATAAACTAGATCAACCAAGGTTTCTTATTTTTTTATGAAATTATATCATATAATACTAATTAATATATATTACTATTCGAGAGACTACCAAAGAATATCTAAACTTATCAAAATAAAAGTGAACTCTATGAAGCTATTTCACTGCGGTGGAATAATTAATTTCGGACTTATTGAGTGTGGGGATTATAAAATAGATGATTTAAAATAAAGATCACCCCATTAGTCAAGGAAATAAACCAAATCCTAATCATCATCATCAAACATTAATTTATAATTGATCACTATATTGGGATATATCATGAATGAAGAAAATAATATTTTCTCTAGATTTGTGATGGATTCCTTACATGATTCATAAAAATAAAATTGAATTTCCCTCAATAGTAAATTGATGAGTGGTTGATCTATCATGGAAAAATCAATGAAAATGTTGTAGTGTAATACCACATGATATATAAATATATGTATCCCCTTCGTTATAATTAATATCAGTATCCCTTGTATCACCATTACATTTTGAGGAAGAACATCTATTTCCTACATTGACATTCATTGACCAACGACGATTCTGTTTTGAATAGTGAATGGAACATCATCCTATTGATTAATTTGTACGTTTATCCTCATTTTTTTAGTACCAAGTAACTATTAGAAATTAATACATTAATACAATTGTATATTTACTAAAATAAAGATATTATTATAAGATATCCTTAGAGTCATATCCTTTGATATGAATATTATGTATATCAAATATATAATATTATTATAGTGAGTGAATCTATTTTTCCATATCTCCTAAATATAAAATCATTGGTTATGAAAAAATGGTTTGATTTATTTTTGGATTTAAAAACATATTGTAATCATAGAGAAGCTATAGGATCAGAAACACCAATAAAAATTTATTATAGTTAACACATATTCGAATCTAATGGGTTGGATCCAACCCTTTGTTGTCTTGGTTCAAGATATATTGATTTTATAATGGAATGTGATAACCACTTGTGTATATATCATATTGTTTTTTCCTAGTTAGTGATCTCTCATCCACCATATTACCCATTCATCTTCATAGTTAAGGTTCTATAAAAATATTAGTGTTTGGGGGAATTAACATCCCAACCCAACTCAACTTGAATAGTAATAAGACAAGTTTTCTATATAGTTATTAGAGTTCCTCTAAGTACTCAAAATGCTTCCAACTAGTGGTGGGGATCCATTATGATTCCTTGTGGATAACATATTCTCTAGTCAGAGTGAATTAACAGAATAAAAATATGGGAACTAACATATATAACACAACACCATTAAAATATTCCTGATAAAAATTAGTCATCAAACAGAACCCATGTAATATCTAAAATGGTTCTATAAGGTAGTCAAGTGTAATACATATCAAAAATAATATACAACATGTACCAAAAGTAAAAAATATATAGAAGTATCTAGTATATGGCATGAATATATAGGAAGGGTTAGATCCGTATACCATATTTTATTTCCCATTCTCAAACATATCTAATATATTAAAAATCTAGAATTTACAGATTCTTTTCACTAGTCCTCTAACCATGATGTATCCTGGGTAATAAATTGTATCCCAAGTAGTATTTATATAACTTTAAATATTCCACCACCAATGGTGTGACTATATAAATATATTTCACATGGAAATGCATGAATTGTTGTTTTAATGATTCAATTTTTAAAATTTATTTTGAAATGTAAATATTTTAAAGGTGTCCACCATCGATAATTAGTTCGGAGATCACAATTAACTATACTTACTTCGTCACATGTCATGTTTTTGTGGTTCAAATCATATAGACCATTCCAAAAATAATCTCACAACCACCCTTGTAGGATTATTTAATGGTATAATGTTACCCCCACCCATATTGTTATTACTAATAAAATACTTAGTAACTTAGAAAACATATATACATGTTTTCTCATCCAAGGATAGTATCACAAACAACCCATATTGTTGTTTTTCATCCATGGAATGTTGGATGACCCCCCCCCCCATTGATTTTTAATATATGATTATTAAGGAAAAATCACCTTTTAATCATGAAACCTGTAATATTTTTCAAACCAATGCATGAGTAATAATTCATCACTTTAAAAAATGAAACTTCAATACACATGTCATCAATATGATTGTATATTATTATTTCTAAATCCATTTCCATTTTCCATTTTCAAAGTAACATTTTTAAAATAAAATTTCCAAAATACCATTTCAAAGAAAAAATATAATGTACAGTCACAAGTTATCATTTCTATAACCATTTTATGTGGGGTTTCATAATTCATTATATTCCCATGTAGATAATTTTATATTTGAAATTAATACTATAAAAGTTAGTAAATATAATGAAAAAACATGTTATTATGTAATAATATAATATTTATGAGTTTGGAATGAAATTATAGTGTATTAGATGATTAATGAACTTATAAATATGGATAAACCTATGAGAAATATAACGAACCACCGACCATAGTCTTAGAAATGATTATATTTCCAAAACAAAGTGTCTATTTATCCTAAAACAAGAGAAATCAATGTTATAGAAGAAACCCATGATGATGATACATATCATTTAAAATCATGTGAGATCATTTAATAATGAAAAATTGAAGAAAGGGAAAAAATAGACTTGTATTCCTACCTATATATTCAAATAACAAGGAAATAAAATAAAAATAGAAAAGAACCTATGGTGAACCTCTAATCAAGGATAGGATAATGGGGTAACATATTATAGTTTTTCATTAACAAGGAGGACAAAAATGTAGTTCAATTTCATGATTGTCTCAAGATATGATCCATAATATTTTACTTCTTAATAGGGACCATGGTTTTGTTTCATGATTTCACAAACCATACAACAACCATGATAGCTTCATTGTCTAGAGAAAGCTGTTTCCCATAGTTATTTTGCACAGTTTACAAACTATATGCCAACCAAAAATAATTCATATGTAGTTTTCTATAGATATTCACATGGTTTATTGTGTCCCCATTCAAATTTTCAAAACAATTTTCTTATGAATTTATCTCTTTGTAGTTGGGGATCATGATTATCACTGACTGTTTACTAACCATATTCTCCATATAGTAAATTCAAAACCCATATTTTCGAGCCTAGTACCCCTAAAAATACCCATAACCAACCCTAATATGATAACAAAAAACATATAATGGAATGATGGATTTTTAATACTATTCTCGTATACATATTCCAAAAAATGGATAGGATCTAACATACACCCCCACCATTGACACTCTCTTCCCCAAGATGAATTCTTTATCAATTAATGAGTTTTAATGAATAATATGAGTCACCATTAGGCATGAACATTATATTCCCATGACAATGATTCCTTATTTTCATGAATGTTAATCCAAAAATACAATACTAAAAGAAAATACATGACATGGATGCAATTTTTTCTGTAGACGATCATATGAAATACTCATTCCTGGAATGATGCATCAACCTCGAGCTCTATGCCCTCAATATCAATCACCTATGATGGTTTCATATGATACCAAAAAATATTGGAGACATGGAACATATTTTTCATGGATTTATACATTTACATAATATCCATATTTTACACCATAGTATATATCATCTCTATATATAAAAAATAACCTTCAATCCTTATATTCGACTCATTCATTTCCAAAAATTCTGTTTCAAAATCCTCAGTTACAATGGTAAGAAAACTTCGTGACCCACATCTAATTCCAAGTGGTAATGTATCTATTTAGTATAGGATAACTATATTTTTAGTATATTCAACATCTTCTAAATTATTTATTAAGTATTTAGAATAGTATCATCTACTATGCTTTTTTTAGTCATGGATGGTTGTGTTACTTCCTGGTAGTATGAATGAAATTAGAAAAGCCTTCCATATAGGGGGTCAAATGGAGACATTTAAATTTAATATTAGTTCATAGTATTATAGCAGAATTATACAAAATCTTGATGACTCTACCAAGATCCACCAAAAGAATGTTTTCATTTTTAGAGAACATCCATGAGAACCTATATATTATGTTCAGATATCCCATCTGTATTTGTTTGAAATTTAGTACTCTAATAAAATATTTTACATGTCACTTTCTAAAATTCATACCAAAACCACAAGGTTAAATTAGAATCCTTATTAGAGATGAATCTATATAGAATCCTATGAATCCATAATACCTAATTGATATAAAACATGATGATCTCATATGGCGAAAAATTCACCATAATCAAAATTAATTTGGAATAATTTCATCAATGGATCTATGATAACCCAAATAGAATTATCACTATCAGGTAAAATGAATATCCAAAAAAATTATAATTAAATTATCCAATTTCCATTTTCGAGTTTTAAATGACTAGAATATGTTGGTAGGTCACTAGTGCTTAGCCTTCATCTGCTGAAAGGTGGATAATCTAGTGATGAATCACATTATCTCCCTCTTTATTTGGATCACCCTTTACTATCTTAACATATCACATAACCTTCTGGCCAATACAAAATCCAAAACCCACATTTAGGAATGAATTTCCATCATCATATCCTTATGTATGATCATCAGTTTGAACAAAGGACATGTTAAACAATGAATCTTGTTAACTCAAAAAAACAAATCAAGAGGTGGATCCCTAGAAAATATCATGTACCACATCATCAAGAAATCACAATATGAAAATAAAAATTACATTAAAATATAAATAATTGATGATTTAATTTAAATTTAATCCAAATATAATCACCCATGATACTCTTTGAAAACTAAACTAAACTCAGTAAACAAATCCACCACAAGACACTCTGAATAGAACTCTTGGATTATATGGGTTGGAGTCATCCTACTCACAGAATCCACGATGATATATTCATTACATCGAGTATATTTGAACTCATTATGAATGGTATTTAGATAAAAAACAAAAAATTTATGATTGAGATTTAGTTCATTCTTGGAGAAGAAGTATATCATTCATTTATGACCTCTGTGAACCTCAATTCTCTCCACTATCTATCTAGTTACCAAAATCTCTTGCAATGTAATAATACAGTCAAATCCAATTCAAGGATTGGAATGTTATGTTTATGTGATCTCAACTATATGTAATTATATTTGACTAAATGATGATCATACTTATTCCTTACACTCAAGACAACACCTGAAACACAACAACAAAATGTTTAATCATTATTATGATCGAGAATGTTTCTGAATGGAACAAATGTATATCAATTTTTCATCTCCTGAAGGATGACCCAAGATAATGAGACAACTTGAACCTCACATTGTTTCTTTCCTGGCCCATCAAGAGAGTTTCCTAGATAAATAATTTCAGAATAATCCTTCTATAGTGTCTGTCGAACCTAATGAATCATTAAATCACAAATAAATTATTGGTTGTCTCCCATTAATTAAAATTTTAAAAATATCTAGTTCACTAATACCCCATCCAATTATATAATGATTCCCATGTAATGAAACCAATCAATAACTAAATAACACATTTATAGGTTTACATATAATTGTTTTCCATGAAGTGTGCTCTTCACAATCTCCATATTTAAATAATGTTCCACTATCAACTGGAAATAAAAAAAATATCACCATTAACTTGATGAAAAAATATTATTTTAAAGAATGGAACTGCATATTCATTAAATCCATAATCATTACTTTATCATGTTTCATTTTGAATATAATATCATAGTAATCATAAAGATTATACCTACTCTAAATAGATGAATGTGAAATGTCAAATGGTCACACCCGTTGTTGGTAGTACCCCCAGAATTAGTTTAAATTTAAGAACACTCTACAACCCTTTGGTTAGATGAATAAATTAATGATAGGAATTATTAGATTTGAGTTATTTATTGTTACTTACTTATCCTTATGATGGACTGCAAGTCATCTTAATGAGTCATTGACTTTCTTGGTGAACTAAAATCTATCACCATAACGGAATGTGATTGAATGGATAAACCATTTCAATTTCAAATCCACCAAATAATCTCTAAAATCTTGAATATTAGTAGGTTCTATCCAATAAATAGGTATTCTGTTATATTTAGTAGCTGAAAAGAGATTGTTTGTGAACTCAGTCACACAATTCCAGAGAAATCTAGAAACTTTCTCAGGGGACATATCACGGTACCAATAAAAAATGGGAGGAAGTTGTTGGCATGCCTTTCTATTATAAATTATGTCTATAGAAACATTTTTTTGACCCCACCCTATCAGTAGATGTTATATCAAGGTTGATATTGTCTAACGTCCCACTCACTAACATATTCAATGTTGTCTCCCTTAAGAGAAGTGCAGAAAATATTGCAACTATATAAATCATTATTTGACTAATAAAAAAGAACATATTCCATACAAAGATTAATTTAAAAACCATCAATATCGATCAGAAAGATTTTATAAATAAATAAAAAAAATACTATTGTCTATATAAATTCCACGACTTGTCTCAATGGATCCCTTGTTGTTACTCCCAAAACCTGTCGCTAATAGGCCAAGGGCAATCCACAAGAACAGAGTAAGTATATCACTAACATTTGTGGTCTTAAAATATTTTTATATACGCACTCACACATCTCCAAGCCCATATAGTTATGAAATATAAAAACATCAGAACAAACATGCATTAATATTTCTAATTACCACAACCATAGTGTGACATGATGTAAAGGAATGTAATCAAGACCAAACACAAGCCCATCACGAATAGTATGAAAATATATATACACAATAAGTAAATATAGGAGATGTTTTGATGATACTACATGAATAAACATCAAACTATTCAGTCTCACTAAGAAATGTCTCATCCTAGTCCCTTAGAGACTCTACCAAAATGTCAATCGTCTACATAAGACACGACATGTGCAGACAAAACCCATGCATCGGTGAGTATTAAAACACCCAGTATGACACCACAAAAACCCAAATCATATAAAAAATTTATAACATTAATCATTACTAAAGTATATGTCTACAACACATTTAACAATAATATCTTGATATACTTAGCAAATACACATAGTATCAAGGTAAAGTCACAACCATAATGTCAGCCAAGGATTTCAAATCGAATGTTCCACAAAGCACTGATCTAGGAGAATACACTCTATGGGTTAAATAACACTGATGACATCTATCCTAGAGTTAGTTCTTGGTGGTCATATCCATTATAAATATATTTTCAATGTTTGAAGTGATGGAATACATATGTTAGGATAACTCCCAAGTCCATGGGGGTATACCAACATCTCAATATGGATTAACCTAATATGGAGAGGATCATCTCCAACATAATTTTGGTCAGGATGAAAAAAATAAATTCACCTAAGGATGAAATATGATATATTATTTTACTCTGGAACACATGGAAGGATTCCAATGACTATATCCAAGAAGTTATACTAAAGGGATCATTGTCCTATGTGTAGAAGGTTATTATATCAAGGAATGTGTATGGATAACCCACCCTATAAAAATTGCATAATATATAGAGACTAATCTATCCAAGATAAAATTTATGGAGAATACGGCATGTTGTAGGAGTATATGCCATGTCCCTATAACCCATGGTGCTTCCCATGTAAAAATATGGTGTCCAGGACAGTGTAAAAGTATGCAGTATGTTGCCACCTGTGTACTTTTACCTGGTTTGTATTATAATGATTAGCGCATGTATTCTCATCATGTATGATTCAATTTTGCAGTACACAACATTCTCGCAATCTGGTACATCATAATGTTTATGTGTACCATTTGAGGTATATGTTGACCCATCAGGGAGGGGTTACACATTACATGATAGGGTCACATGTTGTGTGATCCAAAAACTTATCTGAAACCCTAACCTTTACTGTAAGGTCACAAAAAATTTGTAATATATAATGTTCATGATGTGTTGATCGGGTTTTTCAGGAAACCTGGTTCTTCCTTCGATATATACTCGCACATCCACCTCCTCAGATTTCATCCTTGATCTCACAAAAAATGCTAGATATTCTTTGAAAATGCTAGATATTCTTTGAAAATGCCTTTCCATGGGTTATTATCAAGACCTAGCTTTCAAAACCAATGAATAAATGTATGATGTATCATTTGGGTATCATTATCACACCCCTCTTGAATCAGGGGTCTTCAATCGAGTATGATCCTTACGCCACTACAGTCATCCCAAAATCCTGATTCCATATTGGGTTTTATCTATGATATGTGATTATTTCACTTTGAAATAGGTGTGTGTTGATCAATTCCTTGGTATTTGCATTGATCCATGGGCCAATGAAGAAAACAGATAATGAATGAATAATTAGAGGAGAAAGGACGAGGAATAATCAGGACGAACAATCCTCAGTTGATATTTGTTTGAATATCATTTCATTATTGTCAGAAAAAAATGAATAGAAAACATTTAATCACAAATAAATTCCTCCATTCCCCAGAATAAACAAACCTATCCAGTAATAATCCCGATCAATTGATCAATATGTTGGTTTATATGTAGTCATCGGACTCCAGAAAACCTACAGTCAGTGTCCAAAATATCATTTTTGTAATATAAATGAATATCAATTACCAAATGACAAAACTATATAGAATTTTTAGTAAACTAGATACATAAAAGATTCGAGTATTACAAATGAATAAAAAAATTTCCACAATATTTTTTTAAGGATAGAAACATTATTCTGTCATGTGTATCCTTTAATATCATTCTAAATACTCATCAGGGAGTCCTGGGGAAAAGAAACATAATAAGGGTGATCATAAATGCATATTAAGGGATACATACAAGGGAAAAAATAATGAATCAATGATAATAGTCAATATGGGAAGATAATAAATGAATTCACATACCTTGTGATCAATAAATAGAGATGGAAGTGTGTCAAAAATATAGCAGGGTACAATACATAACACACATTCTATTAAAAATAACTAGATGATGTGTAATCAATATGGAATTGTTGTAAACTGAAAACTATTCCATTTAATCAATAAACAAAAAATTAAATGCATCCATATATATGTATAATAAAATATCCCATTGATATCTAATAACTATGTCTATATGAGGGAGATACTAATTATTATACTCAATGCTTCCTAGGTTCCTGGTACATTTAACGTCAATACATTTCATATGATGGTTTATCATTTTGGGTAAAACCCATTATAAGGCTTATGTAGCAAACTCATCCCATATGATTACTAATGAATCAAGGGGATATATATAACTATTCCACACTTGGGTCATATATATTAAAATAAATCCTCATATATTGAATAACCGATTTAATTTTGAAAAAATGTGCCTTATCAAATATCTTTATAGATTAGAAAATATATAGTTACCAATATTTTTCCAGTTAATCAAATAATAGTCATGTATATATCATTTTCAGAAATGGTATATGTCTTAGTAAAAAATCAAATACATGATATATTATATAGATATTCAAGAGAAACATAATGTTTAATGAACACTAGAAATTGGATATTTCATAGGGAATATAAAAATAAATCAATGATGTGAATGCCATTACTATTCTTGGCCAAATCAATGATTAAACATATATAGAATGAATAAGGATGGTATCATTTCAAAATATCACATGTGGTGTGAGGATAAATGGGTGTTATCGTTAATGAATTAAAATACTATGAAAATATCTTTTAAAATAATGCTGGAGTAAAATATCCTTTTAATTTTGAGAAAAAATATACAGGAATTTTAGAAAACTAGTTTCTTATAATAATATATGTTCTTCGTCCAAAGAGAGAAATGATGTATGTATTTCATTAAAAGAATTTATAAAACATTTAATGTAAACAAATTGGGAAATATTAATATAACATGAAATTGTTCTTGAATAACAAAAATTAAAATAAAATTAATGTTTTTATTGAAAATTTATTATATAATTTTCTCTAAAGGAAATTCAGGTAAATAAAATACTAAATACAATGAGATTGTGCGGTGAACCATTGAAAAACCCATAACATATAATTGAGAAATTGTAAATAAACTGATTAATTGTATATATTATAAATCCAAAATATTAAATTTATAAATGAAAAAATATATATAATAAAAAATTATCACACACAAAATCTAATATTATTAATGACAACGAGGATGTAACATAACCTAATGAAAAAGAATATGGTTATTAAATTCATTACCACATGAAAATTTTAAGTTCAAATCTCCTTATATGAAATTATTCAATTTAAAAGTCAAAATAACATACTGATTAAATAATTCATGGTATATTAGGTCAATATGGATAGTGGATACACTATACAAAATAAGTATGTATTAAATATGAAAATTTTCACACCGATGTAAAAAGTAAGATGAAAATCCCTTAAATTTTGTTTAGTTTCTAATAAATGTCCATTAATGTCCAATATATTGGATTTTCTCAAGTTAATAAATTATGAAAAAAAATAATCATATTTATAATATAAATTATTAACTTTTAACATTATAGTATCACTTTTTTGTTAATAATCACTCATTATTTTTACTATTTTTGGTGTTAATTGCCTAGTTTATCGAGCATGTTCTAACATATTATGTTAGTGCATCTAATGCTGATAAAAATTTAATCATATCTATGATGTAATACATGATTTATTTATCATATATATTCTAAATATATATACATAAAATGATCTATAATGTTTGGAGACAAGGAAATAAATACACTGATCACAGAGACTATAGGTCGTATGTACGAAAGACCATTACTCCCATTTATTATTCATTTTAAAAGAATCAAAATTAAATAATATATATGTATATTATAATTAAATTACCATATTTATGTCATATATTCCACATAGATTTATTAAAACCATCCTTTATACATTCCATGTATAGTATGAACCTATAACATTGCTTTTAGTAGGCGGTAGTCTACACATCCACAAACAATGTTATCGTATTCCCTCAAAATTGAAATCATAAATGCATGTTCTATATAAAAATCAAATATGTATAAATAACTTATAAATATTACATATTTCCTATATAACCATTGTTTATATCATAATATAAAAACCATGAATTGTAGTAAAGGAAAAATGAACAAAATCATTTCGCGAGGAGGGAGTTCTCCGTACACAAATAGAAATTTCATAACCCATTTGAGGGATGTGTGTTTAGGTGTATTTCTAACCCTTAATATATTTTTTATTATATTTAAGATACGTAAATTATCATTTCATCATCAAATAATAATATTTTATTTTTTCGATAATGAAAATAAAAACGACGATATTGAGGATGGATGTTAGCTCTTATTCGGGTAACTCTTTTTGTTTTCACAAAAGGGATTCAATGGATGGATTTTTTAAAATGTAAAGGTTTATAGGTTTAAGGGAGGAATATTTAGAGCTTTTGTTTTCATATTTTTTGTGACTTGATGGGGTTCATAGGTCTGAATAATTTTGAGGGTTGAGATCCATTTTACAAGAAAGGAAAATTATGCTTTTTATATATTTTTAAAAGAAAATTACACCAAAATTTCTCTGATGTAATGTGTTATGAGAATTCTTATTTTATTTTTTTCAATTTATCATTTAAAAAAATATAAACCATTAGTGATTAAATATTATTTTTTAAATTAACTTCAATTTGTCATCAAAAGTTTTTGAAAAAAAGTCATAAGAATCTAGAAATCATATTCACCATCATAATTAAAAAGCTGTTTTTTATGATCAGTTTTGATTCTATATTAGAAAATAAAATTTCAATACCATTGTATTTTGTGAAATTCAGGTTGGCCTTTATATTCTGTGAATTAGAACAATAAATCATTTTCTAGGAATCAGATTTACAATTCTTGAAAAAGTTAATTTTATTTTGATGAAGATGGATGGAATTAAAGGATCATAGTATTTACAATAAATATAGAATGAATTGTTTGATTGAATTAAGAAAAAATATTTATGGAATAAAATTCTAATTATATTCTCTCTAGATCCATTATAGAGGAAGTGATCATATTGATAGTGAATCAGAGTCTGCAGGACTACAATTTCTAAAGTGAAGATGATTTGTTATCTGGTATTTCTAATATATCACAATTTAGTTATAAAACTTATGATGAATGAATGATGAATAAAATGGGGACTGAATAAGATTATTCCAATCATATTTAGATTTATCAAAAGAGAATAGGGTGATGGTGATCGTATTATTCTTGATCATACGCTAACCAATAGTTTTCAGGGTAATCATATTCAGAATGATAATATTCATGATATCATAGAAAAGATGGATTATTGTTGTAAAGGATGGTAAGGTAGAGTACTTCCCATTTAAAGTCATCCGATGAAAATCTTGGTCTTCATTGTTTTCAAAGTCATGAAGGAAGTCAGGATACAAACTAAAATTTCTAAAATAAAATGAGTTTATAGAGTTAAAGTTGTTGAATTGGTCCACCGTATTCATCATACCATCGTATTCAGGAACCTTTTTTTTGGAAAAATTGATATAAATGTAAATGAGTTGAATTGGATGTATATATGAATGAGAGAGACTGATCAAAAATTTATTCAACCATTTAAGATGGTTTAATGAATTTTCAAAAGATGTGATTTGAAATTGAGGGTTGGGGAGTTTTGTGAAAAATGTGAGAAACCAAAGCTACTAGTTTTCAGTCAGACCAAAATTCAAAAAAAAAACATTAGTGATTGAAGTATATGGCATGATATATTGTCAAATGGGTTTTTGAAATTTAAATTTAATGTTTTTATTACTCAAAAAAATTAAGATATATCTTATTAAAGTCATCATAGAGTTTGTATTGAGCAATAAAATTATAGAATCAGAACAAGATGGAGGTATACGAAGATGTATATTTATTTATTTTTATAGTAAACTAGTATAGATAATCATTAAAAATAAATCAAATTGAGCTAATTGGATTAAGAAATAATAATTGGACATACACTTGAAAAAGAATTTTTCAAGAAGTGTCGTGGTTGTTAAGATGATTTGATAAGATTCAAGAAGAGTTGATGAAGTCATAAATACACCTAAAATTCAAGATAAATCAAGATTATGGGTACTTTGGAGAGAGGGAATGTTTTTTTGGTTCCTTAAAAAATATTCCTCATGTTTCCTATACAAGGGATAAGTACAGTTTACTTTTTTTGATCACTAATGATGGATGTATAGTTCACAAGAAGAGATAGAAGCTCTGAAATTCTATGGAGATAATTATTTTTCTATACTGATAATTTGATAAAAATATTTCTATGGAGATAGGTGAGAGGATAAGAGACATATTAAAAATTATATTTAGCTGATATTTATATTTATTAATCATCATATTCAGTTTTTTATCATATTCGTCTTGTCAATGAATTTGATTAGTCAACATATCAAGATGGAAAATTTGATATATATTTTCCTATTTAGGATTTATGGATTAAGGAAGAGTGTATTAAAAATTATTTGAATTGTATTCTGTTAGATATATATCCATAAAATTGGTCAATTACATTTGATAGTTGGATATCAAAAAATTGGAGTGGAAAGATCGTACTTGGAAATCAAATATAATTCTATATCAAAGTCATTGATGTTCTTAGAATCTTTAGCTTAATAAATATATGATTTTTGTCTATAGAATATATTTTTTTTATTTTGAAAAGAATCCCAAGTAACATGTTTTTTATAAAAAAAATTGTTTTATCCTATCTGTGATAATATGGTGAACATGCGTTATCGAATTGTCTTCATGGTTCTACATGATTTAAAGGGTATATCCTACTTGTTTTATTCCACTGAAAGCATTTATTTCTAGTCTGTTGTGTGGTATTGGATTATCTCTAAAACAAACCAAGGATGTATCTATTCTTACTAAATAATGAAAATTTTAAATTATTGTGTTTATATGGATGTGTGTTTGAATTGTTTTCAGAAGGGATTGAAAAATTTAATAGAATTTTATGATTAGTTCAAGTAAATATAACTGAAAAAGTATCACTGATTCAGCCCATATCCCACTCAATGATAAACTTATCTTGACTTGGAACATAAAATTCACATAAGTGATAAAGGCTCACTTTGTTAATTCATTTTTGATGTTTTGAAGGATATGTTTTGATAGATAATATGGGGTATTTTAATAGTAAATGTATTCCAATTTTAAATGATTAGAATTATCATTTGTAGAAAGGAATAATGTAATAATATCTTATGTCTCTTGGGTATGATGCTTCAAGATATATTACAGATGGTTTCCCTCCTTATATGTATAATTATCCTCTCACTAATGTTGATAAGGAAAACAGTGAGAATGATGGGATATATAATAATTCAATACTTTGGTAAATTTTTTAAAGTGGGTATCTATGTTCAAAATTATTTTCCACAACCAATAGAATATAGGATAATTTGAACAACATTTATAAAGGCAATACAAAAGTGAAGAATAAAAATGTACAAATTTAGAGATTGAAGTATGACGATCCCAAGATGGGTGATCATAAATAAATTGATATCATCTTTACTAAGGTAAATGTAATTATTAGAACTATTACATTTCTTGGTGAAAGTTCATATGATTCAACTATTGTTGAAAAGATCTTGAGAATTATTCCTCATAATTTTGATACTATGGTTTTTTCGATTCAGGAATTAGATCTAGAAGCATCTTCTCTGGATGATTTCATAGAAATATCATTACATATGAAATGATAAAGGAGAGTTTAATGAAAAGATAAAACAAAAGTTCATATAGAAATGTCTTTCAACGATTCTAATGATGAAAATTAACTGAATATTTTTGTATAAGAATATTCTAGACATTCTGATTCCAAAAATGAGGAATGTAAAAATGTTAATAAATTTAATCCTTTTTTAATGTCAAAATAAATATTGGAAGGTATAAAGTGATACATCCCTTAAAATGTTTTCTATATATATATAAGATGGTAACTTTGATGTTAATATTCCTCAAACATGTAATAAATAAGAATGTAATGAAGAACAAATTAAATAATAAGAAAGAAAACCAATAGGATATTAAAACAAAAAGGGTGATAAATAAAAATTTATTTCCAAGAGGTATGTAAAGAGGTTCTCTAAATCGAAAAGGAGAATATTTTTTCTATAGATGATGATAGTGAGGTGGTTAAAAATTATTTCGAAGAAAATATAAATATTTCAACAATTAATGAGTAAATTTCATCTAATAGTGAATATAGTTGTATTAATTAAGAATGATAATGTAAACTTGAATATAAAAATACCTAGAGTATAATGGTGAAACTAATTTTATTGCAAAAATGAATGATGATTAAATCAAAATTAGCAGTTCTGATGAAAAATAAACTGAACTCGAAAAGAATTTGAATAAAGATTTTAATGAATGTTTCAGAAAGATCAGAATACATGAAAAGAAAGTCAAGAAGGTGGAAGATGAATGTTCCTAAAAAACTCAAGAAATCATTTAAGAACTTAAGAATAATATGCTGGTACATATTTATGATTTAATGAAATCTATTGATAAATAAAAGAATCATAAAGAAAATATTGAGTTAAATCTAAATGATAAAGATGAAGATTTGGAATATTCCTAAAAAATTATACTGATGAGGAGATAGGTATAATTATTGAAAATTCATTCTCTAAATATGGTGAATCTTCTTGTACTAGAAATCTAAAGAAGGTTCGAAAAATGTTATTTTCAAATGGTGGTAAGAAAGCTGGAATTGTTTCTGAAAAGAAGAAATCTAGTATACTTATTTATGATTCCAAGATTAAGAAATTTGTGAATTTAGAGTTCTCAAAAAACTATTAGTCTATGAATGATTCTAAACATTCTAAATCATGAAGTGTTTCAAATAAATTTGATTCTAATATGGCTAAAAAACAATAATGAATAAGAAATTCCTTACTGAAAATAGAAAATTTGGTGATCCAGAAATTTTCCTTATTTTATTTTATAAGAAACATATTCACAACTCTTGTTAGTATAGAATTTACAAAATAAAATACTCATCCTATGCTTATTTCTGATATTTTGGTGGATTTGGTCATACATCTAACATGTGTTGGTTCAACCAACAATATTAAAACTATTCCATTAATTACCAACGACAAATATTTAGGGGTTTTAATTCCCTTAATGAACGAAGATTGAGAAGAATTTTTAGGAGATACCTAAGTAGGGTGGCATAAAAAAATGAAATTAGGTTACAAAAATATGAAGTTTTTTTTTGAAAGGTTTGAGAAACCCAGAAATTATGCATAACGATTTATTGTTTTTTACTAGCCTAATAAAATTTTCTGAACATTTATTATAAGTCTAATGTTTTTGAAGTTAAAAATAGATATCTTATGTCTAAAAGGAATGCGTTCTTTTTCATTACAATAGAACATGATTTCTTGCATTAGATGTTAGAGGAGCAGAAAAATCACATAAATAAGAAGGGAATAAGTAGGTTTTAGAATATATAAACAAATTTATAAAAAGTAATCAATATATAATGGATATGAGTAAGAGAGTCACGATATTGAATGTTTTTCAACTATAATTACAAAATAGATGAAAATCATTGGAAAATGTTACAAACTTCTTGTAATGAAAATGTATCTAAATATGGAGAAAATTTTACATCCTCAACAGAAAACATTGAAGATTAGAAGAAAGATGGTACAAAAACTGAGAAGTATGAATATAATGAAGAAATAATGTCCAATAAAAAATTCAAGAAAAATAAGAAACAAATATTGAGAGAGGAATCATTGTCTAATTAATGATTCTCAAGAAAAATATAGGTTCCTTATTATTACAAAACCTTTTTGTATATATGAACTAATATTCAAAAAAATTTAAGAGTGGAAATAAGGAAGTTAGAATTGATGATCCTCATATTATTCATACAAAATAATGTAATGAGATAATGGAGAATATGAGTTATTTAAAAAAAATTATACACCTGGTCATTCTGATATGATTGTTGAGATGGGTATAGGTTACTTTTATCCTAAAATTGTTTTTCATGGATTTCCCCAATCATGAGAATCTCAAATGAAACATTAAATGGATATTATATGAAGGTTTTGTTCATGAAAATATTCATTACTGTGATCATATGCTCTTGTTTTCTATATTGGGTTCACCAACATTGACATACATTTTTATAGTTACTGTTTCTTTGTTAAGAAACTCATGTGATGCCTATGTTGATGAAATGTTTTAGGATTCATAGAGGAAAAGTTATAACCCATATAAATGAGATCAATTGGGACAAACTTGTCTTGATGTCCACTTTGAATTTTATTTCAATAATGGAGAGAGATAAAAAAAGGGAAAGACATAAAATAAATATAGTGAGAATGAATGGAATGGAGTAAATAATAAATGGGAAAAAATACGACTTATTGTTTTCATGTGGTTGAAATGGTTGAGATAAAAGAAATAGGGGGACCAAGAAAGTAATGGAGGGAATTAAATGAGATAAAATAATATAAAATCACCTATTGATTTGAGGTGGTTGAAATGATTGAATTAGGTACTGAATATAATATCAAAGCTAGTGACTATTAGGCCCAAGATCTCTTATGGTTGTATTTGTGGCCAATAGATCAATATGTATGAAAAAGATATAAAAACATGGAGATTGAAGATGATGAGTTAGATGAACACTTATTTGTTTTCAGAAATATGTTGATAAAAAGTTATTATCTTCTAGAAATTATATTCACCATCACAATCATGAAGAATTTTATTGGTGATTTATTTTACTACTATATATGAAAATAAAAAAACACATCACCTTATATTTTGTAAAATTTATCATGTCCATATTATTTGGAGAATCGGTCTTAAGAATCATATTATGGTAACCAGACGTACAATTCTTGAAAATTCCATCAAATATAAAAGAAGTTGGAAAGAAGAAAATTCCTATCGTATTTACACTAAATCCAGAATTAAAAGGTTGATCATTTTAAAGAATAATCATTCTCAATGTAAATGGCCATCAGATTCACTCTAGATCAACTACAAAAAAAGTGATATTATTGTTGTACAATCAGAGTCTTTTGAATACGATTTAAAATGTGACGAGTCTTTGATAATTTTGAATTTTCATATATCATAAGTTAGTTGTAAAAAATTGGATAAATCTTGATTAAATAAATGGAGATTGAAAGGGATTTTTCCAATATTATTCAAATTTTTTGGAAGTGAAAAGGGTGATGATGATCATATTCAGGCTGATTGTAATATGAAAAATTATATCTAGGACAATCGTATTCAAAATGATATTATTGGGGTTGGGATAGAAAAGAATGATGATTTCATAAAAATGATGGGATGTTATGGTATATTCCATTAAATTCAGATAATTCTAAGGCTCTTCTTAAGTGTTTTCAATGTGACAAAGTATGTCATGATACAAGATAAAATTTGTGAATGAAAAAGTGTATTTGGAGTTTAGTTTGTGGAACTGGTCCATCATATTTAGAATACCATCGTATTTAGGGAAAGTTGTTTTCAATAAAACTGATAGAAATGTAATTGAGGTAAATATAATGAAAATCACAATGATATAGAATGATAAAAAATTTGTAATCCATTTAATTAGGTAGAATTATTTTTTGAAGGATGATTTTGGAATTTAAATGATGGAATGTTTTGAGACAAATGAGAGAATCCAAAGGTATTGGTTTTCAGTTTGACCAAACTAAAAAAATAAACCTCATTGATTGAAGGAGGTATATGAATATATTGTCAAAGGGGAGTTGTAAATTTACAAAATATTTTTTTTACTTCAAATGGGTTAAGATTCATTACATTCAAGTCATACTGCATATCATACATACCAATTGGAAATGAGAATCATTATAAAACTTAGGAATGTGAAGATTTATATTTCTTTATTTTTACACATTACTAGTTTGGAGAATAGTAATGTAGAAATCAGATTGATATAATAAAATTAATAAATCATAATTGCACTAATTCTTGAAAAGACTGTCTGAAGAAGATTTGATGTCAAGAACAAGATTCAAGAAGTGTTGCAAATGTCATAAAAGAAGCTAAAATTAATGAGAAGTTGAGATTTTGGGTAATTTAGATAAGAGAGAAGGTTTCTAGGATTCCCATCCAAATAATCCTTGGCTCGACTAAAAAAATTAGAAGTACTTTGTACTCTCTATAATCACTAATGAGGGATGTACTGTTCATATGATTGTACAGAAGCTTCAACTTTCAAGGGAGAGAAATAGTTTTTTGTATTGAGCCTTTTTTTTAAAAGATTTGATGTAGATAAATGAATGGGGTAGAGATGATATCAAAATGTTTTTCAACTTATCATTGTATTCTATAATCGTCATATTCTATTTTCTAGTATATTCTGTTTATCATCTTATTCTGATGGTCATCGTATCGGGCTAGATAATCATATCGATATTTCTGTATTGTACTTTTTGGACTAAGGAGGAAGGTATTAGGAATTCTCTCAATTAAATTCTATCAGATATATATCCATCAGATTGGTAAATCACATTTGAGAAATGGATCTGAATAATCATAGTGGGTAGATCATACCTGGAAATCTAATCGAGTTCTATATAAAATTCCATGAAGTTCTTACCATATTTTGGTTAAGCAATTGAAGAACTGTTTTCCAAAGAATACATTTGTGGATGTTTAAAAGATGTTCTGGTCACATGTGTTGTTACACAACCATTTTGTTACCATATTTGTACTAAGAGGGTGTGAATTCAATATTGAATTGTCTTTAATGTGCTACACGAGTGAAATGGTATAACATACTTTTTGTGTTCCACCAAAAGGGTCGATTTCTAGTGGATGTTTTTGTGTTGGATTACCTCCAAACCATAACATGAACATTGCTGCCCTAAGTGAATAGTTATCCTTTTAAATTCTTTCATTCTTTTGTATGTGTGTTTGAATTTTGTTAACGATGGATTGAAAAATGTAAATGGAGACAAAGGTTATTTCACGAAAACATAAAATAAAAAGTATCACTTATTCACCCATTTCCTCTGGGTGATGTAATTATCCTGATTGGGAACAAACATCATGTGGCTCCACTAATAGTGAAAATTTCATACATTGGTGTATTGGGACAAAGTAAAGTCCTCAAATATATTTGGGATCACTTTATATCATTTTGACTTTATGATTATGGATTATTCCATTGATTACCTAATTTTTTACTTAATCATTGTAATTAATTTTAATCAAATTCCATAATATTTTTTGTAATAAAATTTTAACTAATTTGAAATTATAAATTATTAATATTCCAAAAATGGAAACCATTTTTCCTAACTCTAATAATATAAGTGGAATAAATTTATGTAAATATAATACCATATATGGGATATCCAAGTAGGTTTTTAAAGTAAAAATGATAAAAAAAATTTGAAAATTTTATTTCCAATTTCAATATGAAATTTTTTACAACAACCTAAATAGGATTAAATTATAATAAATTGATTTAGTTAAACAATAAATTCAATTACAAATATAATTTAATATTTTAAATAAATTAGTTAAAAAAATTGAAATAAAATATAGAATTTGTGTCAATTAATCAAAAAATAAAAAATCATAGAAAAATAAAAAACATCACCGTTAGCTAATTATTGTGTTCCTCATACAAATATGAAGCTTATTTTAAAATAATTTATATATATATAAAATTTGGTTTGTTCTTATCCTGTGACAATAAAATCTTTTTGTTCAATATCAAAAATATTTATTGAATATATAACATATATATTTAATTAATATTTATAAAAAATATTTAATTTATTTTATTAATAAAAATATTCTTCAGGAGAACATAAATTAAAATAATTCATATATATTCAATTCGTTATATGTGCATTTCTATTTAATTGTTAAATAATGAATTCATCATATATTTTTCTAAATAATATATTTTTATAAAATAGTTGAAACTATTAATTTCCATAAATTTAATTGATAGGTTATACCCTATTGTTTTAAATATTAATATTTTAATAATTTATTGTTGATCGTTTAAACTCTATCTAGCATGTAATACAAACTTCTGAACAAAGTCTCTCATGCATGTAATGAAATAAAACATGGTGTTTTGTGCATTAAAATATATAGAATATATAGAATATATATATATATATATATATATTAGTAAATATAATATAATTTCTTGGGATATTATATTCCCTTATGTACTTGGTTTTTCATGTCATAAAGGCTATCAAATACAATGTTCATACTTTAAAATTTTGCGGTGTTACATTGTCCACACATTAAAAAAATTATTTCCCCAGAATTTAATATCAATCTTGGTTGTATATTATTATATATATCCTATAAGGAAATCCAATATTTTGAGAAGGGTTTATAAAATAATCTCTAGAAATGTGATAATGGGGAGTAAATAGGTCACATGGACTAACATACTACTAGGTCTCTATGGAATAAAACATTATTATAAAGTGGTGATATGTACATTTAGTAAAAGAATAAAATTTTATAGGGAGTGGTTGAGGTCATTTATCACGACAAATAGAATAATCAATGTAATAATGTAGCAATCAAATCCATAAATCTATGATGAGTTAAATGACCATTGGTGGAATAAAAATATGTTTCTAAGAAAAAAATTTATCTCTAGAGAATATTCCTATGTTGGGTAATTCATTTAATTCCTAGTAATATAAAGAATTATCCTTACATGATATATTTATATTTCATAAAAAATTTTCATATTTTGGTTGTCCTTAAATAAGATTCCAATTCAACCCTTACTCAATGAAATTGATATCATTGAAGGTTAACATTTTTGAATAATTAAAATTTAATTTTTATAGATCATAATATCCATAAAAGAATTAATTATGTTTGTATAAAAATATTTTCAAAATATAATGTGGTTTAATCATTATTCTTAAACCACAAATATGATTCCATTGGTTCATCATTAACATTTATTTGTCAAATTGACTAACCAAAACCAATATAATATTTACAATGAAATTTAGTTTGTATGTGAAAGGAATGAAACTTTTATGGTCCTTCATCCCTTGGTTCATGTGCCATGACCTTGTCGGACATGATGTGTTGTCACCAAACATATAGTATTTCCTTTTCTAAAACCATTTTATAAAATGTAAAAAATATTATATAAGTCATTGATATAAGTTTAATTACAAAATATAAATTACACTATGGGTCTTAATACAACCTCAACACAAAAATACTTCATCTGTTATTATTCATCCTAGGTACCTCCTTGGTAAATGATTTAGAATGGTTAATTCATTGTCATTATCTATTAAAATATTTCTCAATGGTTTGTTATGAAAAACTTAATTATCTTAATAGTATCACCTAGGAGTATCAATACTTGTGCATATTAAGGTTTGTTATCTATTAATTGGCCCCACACAATTTTCTCATGACACACCAAGTCATATTTGTCACCCCTATGTACATCTAGGCCAAAATAATGCCCAGTTATAGTATCCAAATTAGGATGTATTTCTAGAAAGACCCACATAATCTCTACATTACTAAAATTCAGGGATTTTCTTATATATTTATCCTCAAATTCTATCGTTGGTTAACGTTATCTACTAAAGTTTTTACAAAATATAGTTCCCAATGATGCTAATAAACCTTATCTAATACCAACTATAGCAACCTAACCCCAGAAATCTGAGAACTAGTATCTACTACCATTACATTGTCTTGAGATATAAGTAACTCTTTCCCCAAAGGACTGGAAAATTTAGTACTCTTGGTAAACCAGATACAAACATGAGTCTTGTATTACCAATTAATAAATAAATAATGAAATAATTATTTTTCAATGATAATAAATTTATTACATCAAATGTATCCTTGTATATATTTCTCAATACTCTTCAGGGAGTCTTGGATAATGGAAAAATAATATGGGTAACTCAAATGTAAATTAATGGTAAAGTAAAATAAAAGAAATAATGAATCAATGAGAATAATCAATATGGTAGTGTAATAACTAAATAAATAATCCATTTAATCATTAAATGAATAAGGAAGTGTGTTAAAAATATTGAAATGTAAGTAACCGAAAACTCATTCTATTTAAATTAACTTGATATGGAATAATCAATATGGGAAGGTAGGAAAATTAAAACGATTCCATTTAATCAAAAAATTATGAATGAAATTAATCAATAGACATGTCAAAGAAAAAAAATCATAGATAGATAATAAATGTGCCTAAATGGGGTGAATTCTTAAATATTTGATGCCTTGTTTCCTCGGTTCATGATAACATTACCATCATGACCGTTCACAGGAAGGTTATCATATTGGCTAAAATACCATCTATGGCATATCCAACTAACTCATCCCATGAGACTACTATTGTATCAAAGGGATATCTATATTCATGCCCCATCTGTGTCATTCTTATCAAAATTATTCCTCATATATCGAAAAATTGATTTCATTCATAAATAAATTTTCTTATAAAATATCTATATAGTGTAGAAGATATATATTTATTGATATTTCCCTAGTTAATCAAATAACATTCCAGTACACACCATATGTGAAAATTATTTACGGTTTACAAAATAATACTATTTAAAATAAATGATACATATATTTAGGGGAAACCTAAATGATCACTGAATATTGAACATTTCAGGGGGACTAAAAAATGAATCATGGAATTGAATTTCAATATTATACTTGACCAAATCAATCATAAACCATCTAGATAAACAATAATGATGACATCAATACCAAATATCCCAAGCGGAGTGAGGATAAATAGTTTTTTGTGGTTGTAAATTCTATAAAAAATAAAAAAAATTCTTGGGGAAAATATCATTTTCATTTTAATGAACAATATAAAACCATTTTTAGAAAAATAGTTTTTTATAAAAAAACTGGTTCTCTAACCAAATAGAGAAATGAATTTGGGTTTTTGTAAAAACACTATATAAAACATTTTAGGTACCAAATATTGGGAAAATAGAACTGTTGAAATACAATGTTAATGAATAACAATATGATATTAAAATGAATGTTTTTATTGAAAAATGATCAAATAATTTCCTCTAATGGAAATTCAAGTGCAAAAAATCTCAAATAACATGGGATTTTGAAGTATACCCTTGAAAAGACCATAATGTCGAAGTTTAAAATGGTCGATGAATAAATTATGGTTATCATTTAGAAATAAAAATTAAATAAAATTCAATGAAAAAATATATAAATATAAATTATTACACATATAATAATAGAATATTAAGTATAATTAGGATGTAATATAACCAAATAGAAATTAATCAGGATATGAAATTCTGTAAAACTATGCAATTTTAAGATCGAATACCCTCAGATGAAATATTTTAAAATTATACACAAAATTGACTAAATATAAAACAATTAATAACATAATATATGAATATGGGTATTAGATATAACATAGAAAATAATAAAGCGTTGAATATAAATTATCTCACAGATGTAAAAATTAAGATTAAAATCGCTTACCTTGCATTTCTATTCAAGTAAAAATCCTTCAAACTCTTATATACTATTTCTGTTTTTTTAATAACTTATTGAAGAGCCATAAAATATTTATAATATAATGTATTCACTTCTTATAATATCATATAACTCGTATATTAATAGTCTTTCATTATTTTCCATATTGTGGGTTTTAATTGCCCATTTTTTCAAGTTTGTTCTCAATTATTATTATTATTATTATTATTATTATTATTAAAATCATGAATTTATCATATAAATGTTATAAAAATTATTTAATTATAATATATATTCATCTTATATTTATATTAATTTATATCTAATTTTTGGAGATAATAAACGCAATGCACCGGTCATTGAGATGGTAGGTCGCACGTACGCATGAAGAATACATTAGTTTCATTTTTAGGTTAAAAGAATGAAATTTAAATTATATATATGTATATTATAATTTTAGTATATAATTAATTTCATATATTTCACATATTATTGTGAAAACCATTCTTTATACATTCCCTGAATAGTGTGATTGTATGACATCGCTTTGAAGAGGGGGTAGTCAAGATGTCCACAAACGAGGTTATCAAACTCCCTAAAATTAGAAATCATCATGGTGAGTTATATATAATAATTATTTATGTGTAACAAAATATAATGAATTATATATCATATATTAAAATCTTCTTGATCATAATTATCCTCCATTAATGTTGATAATGGATAAAAGAATGACATCATTTTTCTAGGTCGTACTTCACTATACAAGAATGGTATGTTTCTTACACACTTGATGGTGTGTGAGAGGGTTTTCACCTAAAACAAAACATAAGAAAATAGTATATTGAGGATACTAATTTTATTATGTAATAATTTAATAAGAATATTTTAGTGTTTGAGAATGAAAATAAAACAAAATAGCATGAGGAAGGATGTTACCTCTTAGTTGGGTATCTCTTTTTAGTCTACACCAAATGATTTATTCTATTGATTTATTGACAATGTTAGGATTCAAGGTTTATGGTATAGATCTTATGAGAATAGTTTGGAAGTCTTTGGGAGATCTAAATGGCTTTAATGGATCGAATAGGTTGCAGGGTTGAGTGCGTTTTTATTGTGGAGGTGGGGTGACATTCTTGTAATTTTTTTAAAATCAAATTTCACATAATTATTTTCATTTTAAAGTGGTTAAAAAAGGTTAAAATTAATTATAAGGGGGTATAGTTCTAAATATCTCTAAAAAAATATATTTTGGACATGTTTTTAGGTAATCTTTTCCATTAAGATTAATTATTGTTCCTTTGTTAAGATAACTTTTCTCTTAATCACTGTAATAAATTATAATCACATTATATAATATTTTTGGTCAAAAACTAATTTTATATGATTAAAAATTATACAGTATTCTTATTAAAAATAATTAATCCATTTTCCAAATTTCAAACCACAGATCAGCCTAAAATTAATATTCATATTACACTACAAACAGGATGACAAAGGAGGGTTTTATAGTAAAAATGTTCAACTATTTAAAAGGTTTTTATTTCCAATTTCAATTTGATATTGACTATAATGTCCTAAATTTTAATAATTTATATAACATATATAACTAAAATTTTAAAACAATTAAAAAATTAATTTAACCTTATAAATAAATTAGATTGAAAAGATGTTTTGAATTAAAATTTGGTATTTTTTCACTATTCATCAAAAATTAAACCATCATGGAAAATAACCAAATATCCATCCTAATATAACTATTATGTTCCAAAGTAAAAAATAATTTTTATTATTACATATAAAATATATATAACTTCCCATCATTTTATTTATTATAGGTTCTCCTTTAAAAGGCGGCACATGTACCTTCATGAAAAATATATGTTTTTGTGCATAAAATAGGGTTTGTTCGTATAATATGCATATAGAATATATCGGATGAGTATAAAAAAATATTTTATTGAATATATAAAATATATATATTATTAATATTATTCACTAATATTAATTATGTATTTTTTTATTATAAAACACATTTTGGTGCATAACAATAAAAATATTTTTTTTATTTTCAGTTCTTTTATATATTTATTTTTAATTAAAACGTCAACAATGAACTCATATTATATTTTTATAATCCAAACTTTTTTATGATTCAGTTAATAATATTCATAAACTCTAATTTAATGACTAGTTTATATCTGATTATATTAAATAATAATATTTTATTAATACATTTTTCCTCTATATAACATTGTCTTATGTGTAACGCAAACTACCGAACAATGCCAATCTTGTTGGTAATTCAAGATAACTCTATGTTTAATGAATTGAAATATATAAGATATATTTCATCTATATAAAATTTTAAGTATACCATATAGTATTAAGATATTATATTCCCTTACGTTCATGATGGTTCATGTCATACAACTATCGAATACAAGGTTATTTCTTTATAATTATGGGGCCTTATATGATTGATAAGTGTTCATAATAGAAAAGATAAAAAGGTAATACATAGATTCAGAAAAACACCCTAACTCAATTTAGATTGATTGTTGACGAATAAAGGACTTTCATAGAGATATTTTGTGAGATCCTCCAATTCTATCTTGCATGGGTTGCTGATCTTTGATATAATTTTCGATTGCATATGGAATATTCTCCAGTAGAAATATAATGGTTAAATAGATATACAAGGTTTAGAATATTGACATAATAATTCACCATATCCATATATATTGGAAAATCCATGTCTTCATATCAATTAATTAAAGATATAAATTCATTTCATAATTTTGGTTTATTTTACTCCCCCAATTACTTCTCCAGATATTCCCCCTGACAAAAAATGTATTGTCACTCATAGGGTAAAATCGATGTTCTAAAAAATAGTACCCAATGATTTATATTTTGGGACCCTATTTAGAGGTTACTTAACACAATATTACCTCATTGTTCTAAAAATATTCCTAGAAATATTATATATTTATACATGATAAAAAATAGGACATTAAATTATTCCATCCTCCAACGAATTTCATCCACATATAGCACAACTAAAAAAATATTTAAGGATTCAGATCTCACGACTATGTCTCACACTCCCATGAGATCTCAAAAATATTTTATATGGTAATATAAAATACACACCCAAGTAGTACAATAATCCACAAAGTGTATTTCTCTTCTTGGATCGCAACATTACTGGCTACATGATAAAGAAATTCCACTAACACAGCCTAGGTCACCGAAGTTGATTTTATACAATGACCATTAACATACCTCCTCTAAAAATACATGTGAACAACATGATGAAATCCCCAAACATATATATATCCTTAGGGTTAAGAGGAACACAAACGTGACATCCCGTTACATTATACTGAAAATAAAGGGACTATGACTCCTAGAGATTGGTTGTTTCCCTATCTATGGCTCTATAACTCTCAAAATCTAAAGGCCTCCAATATCATTCCACTGAGGACTCCAAACATTCACCGGATAGTCCTCATCCTCTCTCTGATTGATAGTTCCCGTTACAATAATCACTACCACTAAAACAAAGAATCATGTATTGCTAAACAAAAAATTTCGATTTTATAGTACAGTCAAGTATATCCCCTCATATATAGCCTCAAAAGATGAAAATATGGTGAAATAATCTCAATAATTTTGATATAAAAACCCTACTGACGGTATATTGTCCTCACAAATATAGCTCAAAACTAACATGTAAACCAAAATCATTTTCACTATAAACTACACAGTCCATTCTGCCTAGCTAGCTGTCTGGGGCATACCAACATACTCAACTGAAACTGAGTCCTCATTGGATTCCCAAATCCCATCCCTAATAATTTCATAAAGAAAGGATCACTGTCAATTATGATCATCAGGGGAATTCCACAAATTAAAACCACCTTGTAATCGAATAATTTTTATGACCTCTCCACAATGATTTCTCACTCCTCACACATAGGAAACCATCACAATAATAATTTAAATTCAGAAAATCATTACAAATCCCTTTTCATCCAAACCAATGCCTTGTGATCCTCGTATATCATTGCTCTACTAGACATACCTATTAATAGAAATTAACCTCTTCAGAACCTCTTCTTGCTTCATGGCCTGAATAACCGTTGATCCATAGAAAAATGATGATGTCATTTCCCCTATAAAATAATTCACATCAGAAATTTATCCAATGAATACTTGATGACGCAAGTTCTCCCTGTCAATATTCCAATGTTTTTCCTCAAAAATATGCTTAATATGTGAATGGGTATCAACCATCAACTAGAGGTACATTTCACCATCATCATCCCAAAAAAAATCAACTCCAAATATGTCAATTGTTCTGACACTTCTACAAACAATAGCTAATATGATATCCTACTACGAGAGTCTTCCTTCAGATTCCACTTCATAATATTATAGACAATATCAAAGTCATTATCCTGGTGGAACTCTATCAATAACCTCTATCTCATGTTAAGATCATCCAGTGAGGTGATATACCTGAAACTCTTGTGGTTAGAGTAGATGATAAACTTCTCATCTATAAGGTAGTGTTTCCACTTATTCGATGTGAATACATCCACTACTAGATTGTGATCATGTGTCCTGTAGTTTAACTCATGTGGTAAAAAATTACATAAATCATAGGAAACTATCTCCTACGACTACATGAGAACAAAACCAAGATCATTTCTTCATGAATTGAAGATTATTATGTACTTAATACCCTAAACATGCAATATCATTTTGTGAGAAATTGTCAATCTATGCCCCAACTCCAAAAATAACTTTTAACACCATTCCATAGAAATTTTTTTTTGTCCCTTCTAGTTCTAAGTGGTCAAGGTTTCTTCCAATCTTGAGAAATTGGGGGAAAATCTGTGATAGTAGCCTTCCAACCCAAGGACACTATGCACCTCAAAAAAAAACTTTAGTGGATCCCAAGAAAGAAATGTGTATACCTTCACCAGGTCCAATTATACTCCTGCCTTTAAGATGATGAGTCCTTGGAAGAGGATCAATCAGGTCTAAAAATTATACATTGAATGATTTTCATAAGGATGTTTCCATAAGAGTGTGTCTAACACCATTTTAAACCGCCTTTCATGCGCTTCCTCAGCCGTTGAAGCTATATGGATGTCATTGTTAAAGACTACCATGTACTTATCTAAGTTTGGTATAAGGATCCAGTCGATAAGACTCCTAATTCCACAGTGGCATAAAATCACCAAATGGTACCCACACCAACATAAAACAACCACAGTAGCTTTAGAGAGATACTTATTTTATATATTGGTCCCCACCCAAGTCGATGATAACCTCTCTCAAGGAATACTCTGAGATCATCCTTTTCTACATACTCTATGTTAAGGGGTTACCTTGCTTTAAGAGTGGAAACATTCCCTCATCTCACTTGGTCTACATTACACCAATACACATCCAAACCTCAAGCACTCGTCCCACTCTCATGATAACATCATAGGTGTTTCTAAGAAAGCACATTGGGGCTTATAAATCCTCATTCTCTGCAAAATCGTAATTTATCTTTATCGCCTGCAAATACCCAGGATCATATGATTATATGCTTAATTATCAAGAAATCCTGGGAGCAATTCCATAAAGAAAATGTAACACCCTGACCCCAGTTACAGAGAGTCGGTGCATTATTACATAACATTGGAATGAGCACAAAAGATGAATTCATGAAATACTGATTAGTTATGTAGACTTAGAAACACTAGATACATTCATTAATGTTACATTACATCATAAAGTGAAAAAATACAATAACATAGTCTACATAGTCCACACACATAACCCCTTCAGACTATCACTGCAGGTTAGTTAAAAAATATTTCTTCACATCTTAGGAAAATTAAACATAGAAAGGGGTGAGCTCAGATTCTCATTAAGGATATCAATATAGTGGAAAAGTTCATAAATAAACATAAACATTTAAGGCAATGCATAACAAAAAAAATCCATTTAAATTTGAAATTCAGCATAATATGGCAATAATATAATCAAATATTGCCATTTACTTGTTCACATGGATATTCTACTAGTCTAATAATCACATGCAATATCAAAAACCACTTTCATAATGATGGAATGCATAATTCCAGACTATCATAACCACATAGTCAAGGCCTTGTGCCAAAACTACAAATAAGATTATTTCAAGGCCTTGTGCCAAGACACTAGTTTGTCTCGTGAGACCTACCGATGCATCAAGGAGCTATAGAAGGCTCTACCCTTCACTTATTACGTCCAATTCATTCCTCATATGAATAGGTTTAAACATATCATAAACCATAACATTATCGTATCACATAAATCATGCATAAAGGACACCTAACATTTCCATATTTAAATCACAAGATATCAATACAACACATTGATATAATAAAAACATTTTCAATACCATTTTCAATACCAAAATAAAAGAAAATTAAAAATTGGTATTTATTTTTCATTTAAAAAAAGTTATGGCTTGTAGAGGACCCCGAAACTCAAATAATGGTCACGGTGGCGGAGATGTCGTTGTCGCCACAGACGTAAGACAAAAATTCCTTTTTTAGTTTACTAAAAAAGCTTCGTATAAAAAGATTCCATTTGAATAAACATAAAAGTTAAAGGGGTTTATACATCTTATAAAATAAAGTCTTGTATTAAAACAAAATATGCCTCAATGAATGGAGATTGAGACGAAGTCCCTTACCTCGTGTCCGACTTGACATGATTGTTCTTTAATCTCCTAAATAATAAACTAGATTTAATCTATAATTTCTTAAGAACCTTTTTCAAGTTCATTATCCATTTTGTATCACTTATTACCATGTTATGAAAATTATGTAGTCATTTAAGTTAATAACGGTCATTTTGTCGATCATTGGTACTTGAGTCAACAATAAACTTATTATAATTACAAGTTGTTTATGTGGTAAAATATCCATTAAATGCATAATTATATTCATGATTTAGATATCATATATATCATATATATCCAGTATATACATTCATTGATAATATTACATAACATTTAGGGGTAAGAAATGAAATGCACCGTTCATGGAGACGGTAAGCCGTACGTACGCATGAACGCTACTTTCATTTATATTTTGTATTTAATGGAATGAAATCATAATGATATAAAGGTATATTATAATTATATTGTAATATTATATATAATATCATTTACTCCATGCTTTATACATCACACATATGGCATTAACGATTAAAATGACTTTGAGGGGCGGTAGTCCGCACTTCCAAAAATGAAATTATCGCATTTACGCATAATGGAAATCATAAAGGTATGACATAAATGAAAAATACAGAAGCATAAGTAAAACAAAAACATAATATATATCATAAATAAATATAGTGACATCTTAATGGCCACCATGAGAGGTGTTAAAATAATATTGAACAATCATCATTTCATGATGTAATAATTCGCCACCCACAGAAACAGTATGTTCTTTAACCATTAGATGAATGTGCGTGTAAGTATAAATTTAATAATTCTCATAAAAAATCCTAGTGTATTTAATATACTGGTTTTGTTACAAAATAATGTAATAAATAGAGTTTATGGGGTTGGAGAAGAAAAATAAAACAAAATAACATAAGAGAAGACATTACCTTAAAATCGGGTAACTCTTTTTTATTTGAGCCAATGGATTCCTCGGGAAGACTTATGCCCAAAGTGAGGCTTGTAAGAGTAAGAGAGGGAAGTTTAGAGAGTATTTGGTCAGAGGTTTGCTAATCCAAATGGCTTTGATGGTGTGAATAAGGTGGTATATGTGGGGGCCTTTTATAAGAGGAGAGGAGGGGCACTCTTGGAAAGTCATGAAATGTTACTTTATTATATAATGATTTTCTAATTTTAAAGGTCCCAAAAATATATTTTTCTAGGATAAGGTTATAAGGGTTCTAAATATACTAATCCAATAGGTTTTTGACAAGTTTATTACTTAGATTTTACATTATCTTTTCATTTTATTTAAATCGTTAATTAATGAGGCAATCGCTTCATCATCATGGTGTCATAAAAAATATAATTTATTTAATGTCTAAAAATTATAAAAAATATCATGATGTGGGAAATATTTTTAGCTTTACAATGACTATTTATAGTCTAAGATATCATTTACACATACAAAACTAAAATTGTTTTACTTGGGTGATACATACTTTGGTTATACTTTCCCTTTTAAAAAATAATATAATAAAATGTCACTATCACCCAAAAGGGATTCTATAGGGTCCCAATGTTTCGAACAAGGAATCCCATGGTAGGAAATGACACAAAAAGTATCATTAGGACACATTTTTGGGTCATTTTTTATATTTATGATATTATTTTATTACCCTTAACTACCAGATTACTAATTAATCGCGATAATTAAAGATAATTACCGTCGTTGCTATTCACAATGTCAAAATACAAAAGTGTCTTAATTACATAATTTGGACCTTCTGATTCTAAATATGGAATCTATTTAACCAAATTACAAAAAGAGAATTCATAGTAATCAATTTAAAAATTATTCCCGCAGTCAAAATAAATATTGTGTTTTTAAGAAACAATATCTATCAAAAGATTTCCAATTGTTTATGTCCAATTTTAAAGTGAAATTAATTATAATGACCAACATTGGAGAAAATGGTAAAATTATATTCTAATTATACTTTAAAACCACTCAATATTATAATTTATCACTATAAATTTTTTTGATTAGAAATGTTGTTTTTAAGTTTTTTCACTATTCATAAAAAATTTGATGTTCTCAGAAAAATACCAAAAATTCAACAAAGGATAATTTCGATATTCCAAATCAAAAAATGAAGTCCATTTTGAAATATTAAATTTATTTAATTTCAAAAATTGGTAACTACTATTCATAACGGATACTTTGATTGGTCACGGTGTGTTAGAACTCGAGGTTGCGTACAACACACACCGCTCTATTATTCAAAGAGAAGTGTACCATGGAAGATTGGAGTGTAATAGAAAAAACTCAAACTGGGGTTTTAGAACTGATTCATCCGTTGAAATTATTACATCATTCTCCCCTACAATCATAGTAATGACAATCTCTTAACATCAGCTACACCAAGGGTAATACTATCCAATCTATAAGTGGTTTTAACATCCTATGAATGAGCTTATCCTTCCCTGACCTGGATCACTCCTTATAAAACAATGAATAATACATCCCATCAAACTAGATGTACTAATACACCCCCCTAGTAGACATAATTTGATCATGGATTGTAAGAGAAAAAAATATATTGAGGAAAACACCATAGAGTCCCATAGACTCAGTTGAACGATATCCATGAAAGGGTCTACATCTTCTCTGGGAGTGTGGTCACACTAGGATAGAATAATTCAATCACCAATCCAATTTATAAGAGAATCCAACAAGAGGGTCTAGAAAATTATGTATCAAACATGTGATAAGTTGAGGGAAAACATTCTCGTAACTCCATATAGAAAATGTAAGAGCGGATTGTTACTCAAAATGTACTCAAGACTCCACAAGATCCAACAATATGGACCTCATTCTTTCTATATCACACCAATTTACCATTACAAGGTCCTACTCTAACACCTAAACACAACCAATAACCACATACAAACTATTAATATAAACTCACCCCCCTTACCTTGACACTATATTCTTTAGGTGGAATTGACTCTCCCATACAAGTATAGATCGGGCCTCAAGAATGTGTCTCTATGGGGGGATTTTCCCTTTTCCTTTCATTTTTAATGATAATTAAAACAATAAAAAATATGTATCTAATGACACACTACATCACCTTGGATATTTTTTCCTCCTCGACCACTATCAATGAGGGGTCTTTCTCATGTGGTAAATTCACACCACATGCTCAATCATGTCCTCTACTGCTCGTTATGGGGGTCTATCCAACCAACAAACCTAGGTGATTCCTCAAAATATATGACTGATGATGCACACATAGGATTGGTGTATCATTTACCAGTACCACTATAGAATACTACAACTCTATGAGGAAAATATGTTGTATGAACGACCACTTGATTGTTCGGGATTCATAAATTTTGAGAACCGGGACCACTACCTTGAGTCAAACCTCTAATACTTGAGGGTCTATTTATTCGTATATCCTTAAATTATCCATAATTGTAACTCATGTAACCTAAAAATCATGCATGTACCATCATCCTTTCATATAGGAGATATTGACCACTCAACACAGACTATAATCTCCCTTATATATAGAAGGATCTATGTGTTGTTCAACAAGGGGTATCACAATTATTTGACCCTAGATAAATTTACACCATTATTGGGTCCCTGAAGTAGAAACTACTCACTCATCTATCCATAAAAACAATAATGTCATAAAATTGCAGCTATCGTTCATCATATAGACATCTTGAAAATTATATAGACATACTACAATCAATGACTATATCATGATAGCTGACTCAAGAAGGAAATGGAAACCAAAACCCATTATTATACTATGCATGTACAACTATTTATTATACAACCAATTTTATCATGATCCAAGTTGATTATTAGGTGATCACAGTCCGGGTATATGGATATGTTAGCCACTACACCACCACAGGTTGTCTCAGACCTGAAAGAAAACATGAAACACATAACACTCTTTAACTAAACCAATAGTATAGACAGAAATTATAAGGTATAATTGACCACTCTGATAACAAAATGTCATTTCCTATCACAATGTGGCCCGTTCTGTTTCTCCTAAAGCCTGCCTCTAATTTTCCAAGGGCATGTTGATAGTTCCTAGTATACATATCACTAATAAGGGATCCCTTTTCCTATGTACCTGCACACACACACACACACCTCGAAGACAATAAAATGTTGAAATGTAAAAAATATTGAACATACATGAATTCATACAAATAAATCCCACAACTATTTTACAATAATATGTAAATGAATTTAAATGGGTCCAAATACAAGAACACTACAAAAATCATGAAAACAAGTCCAACCTGAAAGTTAAGATGGAGAATTCTATAAAGATAAAATATGAAAAAAAAACACAGTCTATCAAGTATCATTATGAACCATCTGGTCCCATTACCTTATTTAATCTATCAAAAGGTTGATCTCCATCACAATACATGACATATATATGAATATCACGTGTACTGGTGACTATAACAATATCGACTATCACACCCCAAAAAAGTATATAAAAATGGGCTAACATTTTCCTCTACATAATTTTATGTCTATGACACATATAAAAATAATATTTATAAATACTCAATAATGATACACAATCTCAATGTAATGTCACAAACATAATTCAAGCATGGGGTTCTATATCGATTGTTTCAGAATGAACTCGCCTAAGATAACTCAAACCATGAGTTAGATAACACTGATGACATACATCCAAGAGGTAATACTCATTAGGTGTGACCATTATATGTATATTTTGGTAGTTTGAAGAGATATAATACAATGATGAGGATTAATCCCTAGTCCATGAGGTATATAAACAAGTAAATTTTGATTAATCCTCTAACTAGAGGTTCAAAACCCATATAGTGTTGGTCACAATGATACCAAGAACTCCAATCAGGAAAGGAGATCATATTGGATCTCTCTATAGGCATCATAGAATGATTCTAGAAACTATATCGAAGAAATCACACATAAAGGATTGATGTCCTATGTGTAGGAGGTGATTGCATAATAACCCTAGGGGAATGGACATGGGTAACACACCCTAATGAAACATGTCCATGAAACCTAGTAAAAGGGATCGAAGATATCATTTAAGGAGTATATGAAGTGTATAAAGAGTACACAGCATATACCATTGGCCTTGATTACTTCCTAGATAAATAATGCGTGTCTATTTCCTTGTAGAAGTATATTGTGTGCTACTTCCCATGAACTACATCCCATGTCTCAATACATGGGTTAGCCTATATACACCTCTCTTGGTTGTGCCCATGTAAGAGTACATATTGTGATCATGGTCATGTACTCCATTATAAGTTTTTTACCCTCTATGGTACATGTTGAGTCATCAGGTGGGTCACAAGATGTGTGAATGAGTCACATGTCATTTGATCCTTAGTATCATCTCAAAACCTAGACACCAATATAATCCCCCCATAGTGTGTAGCTCTTAAGTACCTACCATGTCAATTGTGGTTTTTAATAAACCTTGGTAATTCCTTTTGGGTATGATCGCACCAACTCCGCCTAGTATTTCAGCATCAATATCAATGAAATCATGGATTTACTCTAGTAAGAACACACCACATCCCCTCTCAGGAATCTTTCCTCTAAGACTTTATGATAAATTACATCCATATTCTCTCATCACTATTCTCACACCCTGCTTGAATTGGAGGTCTCTAATACTGTCTGATCTGTATTCTACTACCACCATTTCTTGATCTGTAATAAATACCAATTACAGTTCTATGATATTAGATTGATGAGATAAAAAAGATATATTTTCAAAAATAAATTACATAGTATTTGGGTTGAACCATGGTCCATTTAAGAACACCCATGATGAACAAATAATCAATGGAGAAAAGGAAAAGGACAAAAAATGAGTAATGGACTGTGGTGGAAGGTTATATCGATCGTGATTCATTAATATTATTATGATGAATGAAGTGATAATTGATAATCAATATGAAATTCATCCAATTCATGACAAAAACCAACTCATCACAAAATTTTCATGATATGTAGATTAATATGTTTGTTGATTTATTTCCATTCATCACGTAAAATATAACCGGAAATAAATGAAATAAAAAATTGATATCCTGCTTTGAATTGGATAGATTGGTGATGATGAAATAAGTTTCCCCATGATCAATGATGAGAAATTTTTATTTTATATTGAACTTCTCATCGATCAACAATTCTGTAGGTGTTCTCCCACAGAATCTACTATAGTATCTCTAGAACATTTAACTATATCTCTAGTGTTTACAAGATAAACTTAATAATTCACCACATCCATATTTTTATACGAGAATCTAGGTCTCTCTATAAACAATTTAATAAAATAATTTCATTTAATTATATTATTTATTCTTTCTAGTGGAAAAAATTTCCACAATCTCTACGCATCAAAAAAGATTATATCATTCCTATATTTAAATTCTTCTTTTTAAATCAAATGAAACCTCATAATTCTAATTTGGACCCCAATTAGAGGTATTTATATTTTTCAAGAAAACTGCACATGTGTGATCATTAGTATATTTAAGATATTCCAATAATAAATTTAGGGCACACTGGGCTTTAGAATCTCTGGTTTTCTTAGTTCCTAATTCAAAAAATATTCATAGAAGTATTCAAAAAATTTACAATTAAAAAACTAGTACATTAAATAAAATTATTCACTTTCATATTCCTTCAAACATTATACCTAAGTGTGTATATATCGATAACACTTGGTAAAGGCACTACATAGTCTATCCCAACCCTATAAATAAATCATAACATATAATGGAATGAAAGTATACTATATCAAAAAGAGAAAATTTAAAAGTCAAAATTCTGAGACCAGACCTTTGACAGTAGATGGTCATATATCTTGTCTTATTGTATGGGGATTAACCTTATATAACCAATTGGTAACATGGGCATATAATCTTTTATAACTAAGAAAATTTTTACCCCCTAACTAACCTGACTTGAAGCTCTATGAACACTATTATATCCCAAATAGCCAGTAGATTCCCAAATCGTTCCCTTTAAAGGAATATATGTCCCAACTACAGAGCACTGAATTGATTCAGATATTCTAACATCAAGAATCTACTACCCAAATAGGAAAAAATAAGTTACTTATTATTCAAAACTTATTACACAGATTGGAAAGAAAATTACTATAATATTTATAATTTTTCTATCCCCCCAAGAAGAATATAAGGGATCTTACTTCTCACTTAAAATTGAATGGTTGAGTCACTATGTCGATTGGAATTACATCCACCGTTCTAAAATGAGTTATCTAAATAGCACTTCTGGTCATCAGAGGAACCACTACCACTGCCACTACCAATCATAAAAAGACACTATAGTTACCATTTTAATGACTCATATTCCTCTCAATGATCAAGGATTGGTTGATAATGTCTAAAAATATTTCATTTTAATATGTTTACCTTATAATTTATCTCATAATTTAGACTATCGTCAAAATATTTTTCCTCATCGCTCTCTTCCACTAACATGGTGTTACTAACAAATTTATTTCCTATGAAATGAAATGAATTATCCATTAATGTCTTATCCGCTTATTTAACATATAAATATCCATTTCCATGTCGATCTACAAGGACTTAGAGAAGAAAGTACTGAGGAAACAAGTTTTGATAAACACCCAGGTCAACTAAACGTTATGGTTGACCAAGAAAATAACATCCCCCAATGTCTCTCCACCTCTCTAATCATAATAAAATCCAACTCCATCCTATTAATATGGGGGTCTCTATATGAAAAGTTTTTCATGTATACTTTACATACATAACTAATCCACTGAGGGACCATCCAACCCCATAAACAATGGAGTCTATTGTCATTATATATCATGTGTACATTCATATATGGAATGTGTAGCCTACCAAGATATCATCTCAAATGAATATACAATACAGAAAAGACTCTCATGAATAAATTAATTCATTGAAACAACCTACACTATTGGAGGTTTTTCCCACCCACCAACTAGGTATGATCACCATATCCCTCTCAGTATAGGGTCTTGGCTCTCTGATACATCACATGACATTAATTTAAATACAAAAATATAATAATAAGATAAAATATACATTTTTAATATATGAAAAATCAATAAATACATTTTATCCCACTACCTTTCACGTACTACCCATAAGGTCTCATAAAACAATGAACACTTTCAAGATCTACATACCACTATAGATCATACATCATTACTATCCATACTATATTATTACTTAGACTACCTATTTTTTAGTATTAATTTTTAATTAGATTTTTATATTTCAACATTTTCATATTTTCAAGGAATTACATTTACATTGTCTTGTTATAGAATCTATCATTAACATTATATGAGGGAGAACACATTACATCCATCCTAAAAACCCTATTTAATAAATACATTGATTTAAGAGTCTATTTATTTTATATTATCAAATAATTATTCAATGGTAACTATCAAGTTATGATCCACCATATAATAATATGAGAATACAACATATATATATTCACATTGACACCATAAATGATCTTCCCCCTCATATTGATGCACAAATACATACATACATAGATATATATATATTAGAAAATCTGAGAAAGAAATGAGTCAAATATAAATTCTATTTGATTTACATCATGAATCAACACACACACAAACACACCCTTTTCATACAATCCCAAGAGATAGAGTCCCAAAAATTAGTAACTAAAAAAGTCATGTTCATTACTTATGGTTAAATACTATAGATGTAACAATATAATTCAAGGAACAATAATTACAACAAAGAAAAAAAATGGGTTTTTCCCACATGTGGGTTAGCTACTCCAAGGCATAGAATCCATAAAAATCCATGAAACATATTATTCAGGTGTATAAAATTCCCATATTACTGAAACACAAGATATTTATTATTTAATAACACTTTGTAACATCTCAAACTCTTTAAAAGTCAACATTAGTTAAAAAAAATTCTCTAGAGGACTGTATGCATGCCTCCCTACACATATTAGGGATTCTAGCAGTAGTGAGGGTCTAATAATATTCCTTGGGGAGATTATAAACTCTTGTAAGAGTAGAATAAAAGTGTAAAAATAACGAAACTATCACTATATCAAATAACATTAAATAAATATAATGAAATGATATAATAACTAAATATTAATCTTGTAATATACAAATTGATACTACAATATGATAAAGAGTCATACATATAAATAGAAATACAAAAATATATACCAATATTTTTTAAAACATAAAAGGGACTCAAAAGAAATACATCAATATATATAATGGGTCTGATATCTAGACCGAATCCCATCTCCCATTCTCTATCCTATCTATGAAATCATACATTTGGAATCTAGAACATTCCATTTTCCCAATCTATTAACATAAAGTATTCCCAATTACCAAATAGAGAAATGAGTTGGGTGTGGGTATAACTCTTTAGGCCACCAACAATAGAATCCCTACATTAATCATGAAATTATGGAGGTTCATATAAAATTCATGTAACATTTAATATTTGATAATATAATTTATAACATAAATAAATAAATTGAAATCATTTTTCATGATTAGGTTGAATAAACTGGTCAACCATGCTTACTCCAACCAGTGTCAAACAGTCTCTAAGAACATTGTAGAGATAGTACGTACCAAATCATCATGACTACCCTGTCATATATTTTCGATTCTATCAAGGATGAAAACGTCAATTTTTTCCCATCCAATACATAGTAACTCCAACCACCCCTATGTGGTTTTTCATATCCATGGATGGTCTCGCGTATCACCCCTTTACATGGTTTGACACAAAAAAATGAGATAAATAATTTCTAATTTTGAATTTTTCTACATGATTACTTTATCAAACAATGGAATGAACAAACAGTTTCCCCTTTAAAAACTAAAAAATAAATACACATATCATTATTAAAATTTTACAATTTCATTCCAAAAACTATTACGACATTCCTTTATTGAAGTTCTATTTGAAAAAATTAATTTTCAAAATACCCTTTCCAATAACCAAAACCATGTACCATATTATATTGTAATTTCATAAAAAGTCTATAAATATTTAACTAAAGAAAAGGTATTCTAATTATGTCACTCTTCCAATAGAGATTAAAATTCATAAAGTGAGTAAATATGATAATTAAATATTTTTTATTACGTATTGAAATCAGATTTAGAAGTCATGCATATAATATCAAAGCAACACATGAAACAATCAATTTTGAAAATGGGTGTGAGAAAAGTGAGAACATAGGGGAAACATATATTAGACCTAGATATGTTCATACACACAATAAAAAGCTTTTATTTTTCTTAAAACCTTAAAAATTGATGTTTGAGAAAAAATACATGAAAATAAAGAATATTTTCAAAAATTTGGATATATCATTTTAAAATAATAAAATCAAAAAATTTAATAAGTTGACTACAATCATTAATTGTATATTCTAATTGAATGTGATGATATTCTGCATAGGAAATAACCAAAGGAGAGACTCCTTGGAAGTGTAGGAGGTAGGGGTCATGTTCTTCAAGTGTCACTAAACAAATAGTTTATTGTATCGAGATTTATCGTCTTGAGGATAAGAAGAGAATTTTTTTACTCCTTCAGTTTCTAAAGGGCATCATAATTTCATTGTGTGTTTTTAAAATGCATTTAAATTCTATTCTAACTGTACTGTCCTAAACATGGAATTATTCATGGTTATGGTGCATGTATTACAAATCTGTGTGGTGACCACGAAAGGAAACCATAAAAGTTTCTTCTAAATTTTACATGGTTTTCCAGGGCCCCAAAATTGATTGAAAAACTATGTAATTATGAATTTCAGGCCATGCAATTGGGGTACATGATTTTCTCTAAATTTTAATTAACCAATAATCTATTGATTAAAATTCAAAACATATATTTCTATACCCAAACCACCAGGAAAAATCATGAGACCACCCCTTCTCCTATAACATAAAAAATAGAAGAAACATGAGGTTGTATAAAAATATTTAGGTGGATGCATTCCTCAAAATAATGTTGATATCTAACAAAATCCATCACAAAACATATAAGGATCATTATGATTGTTTTTATACCTATAGAGGTGAGATAAATCTGGTTATCACATTGTGATTTAAATCATTACCACTCTGTTATGACTGATGAATATGGATCTCACTATGTTTGATGTGAACCAACATTATTTTGTTTAGATCATCAACATGCTTCAATGATGATATATTAAATAAATTGTTTTCAACTAGTTTTTTTTACCATGGATGGATCCTTGAAACCCTATCAGTGGAATATGCAATGATCATCTCTTGATCTATAATTATTTCTACCATTTTCATAAAGAAAATTTAATTAATACTGTATACCATTCCAAATCATCATTTACAATATGACATGGATAAATATTTTCCATTGGATTGTATTAATGACTCTATTTTGTCCAAATAATACTGTATGACTAGTTTATACCACAATGTATGATATAATGGAGTCGTTTAGTTTTGATCATTTTCATATTGCATTATATATGTATAGACATTGGCGATGATAGAAACGTTAGATACATGAAATAAGTGCATTGGATTGCAATGTCCCTATTTGTTAAATCACATATTATTATTAGGGTATTTGTTAGATTCCTCAAATTCATCAACTTGAGGTTGAACGGGCACAAACTATAACTACATACCCTACTATGTTTTGAAATTAATCTCTTATTTACGGAAGGGTAGGTTAACTACATCATATTATAAAGATATTATGTGATAACTCATACATTATTATAGGTATCTATATGTGGAACAGTCAAATATTTTCATGCCCTATATAGGATATAACTAATTATTAGCACCTACTAGGTCACTAAAAACATTTTTGAGTTCTGGGTGACACTTCTCTTGATTTGAAAACCTATATATGGAACACATGTACTAATGTATGAATAAGTAAAAATTATTACTAGTTTTTCATATGTAAGATATATGTTCAATAAACATAAGAATGTATAAGTTTGAAATTGGATAATAATTTCATTTATTAATCATTAATTATAATTTAATTTATATTGAGGAAAAATTAATATTTAAAAGATAATTTTTATAGTATAAAAATTATTAATACTAGCATTTATAAATAAGTGACATTCAATTGAAATTTAAATATGAAATGATCATATCAATATGTGAATTTTGGAAATTAAATAACATGTTTATTCATTTGTTTATTCATTTTAGATATTCAAATGTATAAATTTTTTATATAATTTGAATATTATTTATCAATTAATTTATTTGATAAGTTAATAATCATATATTGTTATGAATTCAAAGTGAAATAAAATATAACACTATAAACAAAGTATAATATGAAACAATTAATTGATAATATTATATAATTTTTTTAAAAAATATGGAATGACTTGTAATTTGAAATTAAATTATAAATTATATGTTTAATTAAAAATATGTTTACAAATTTTGAAAAATGATAAATATAAAGATTATAGTATTTATAATTATTAATTAATAATATTAATTGATTTTAAATGTTCATGTTTAGAAGCCTTATTTGAGATATTATTTAAACCATATCAAAATATGTTTTTATGATTAAACTATTCAATTTTTAAATAATATTTCATATTTATATTTGGTTTATGATAGTAGTTTATATAAAATAATTGAAATATAAAATCATTATAATTCATCTAATGTTATATATTTATAAAAAATTCCATATATTTAATAATATAAATGATTTTATATAGAGAATATATATATAATTTATATATTTATTTCATCATTCAATGTCAATGATAAATATCTATGTTATAAATTAATTCCATTTCTTTTTATCTTCTTAAATTTATATACATAATGTATAAATTAATAAATTGTTTATCTATTTTAAAAAATTTATTTATTTATATTTTATTAGAATTTGAAAATTATGAATTTTTATTTTAATATTTAGCATATTAATGTTAAGTTGATTTAATAAATTTTCATGCATACATTTAAGGTGTTAAATTATATGAATGATACTGTATTTAGTTTTCTTCTAAAATCAACATGGATTATATTGAGAAATGATATTTAATTAATTGATTAGTTATTATTTATGAATATTATACATTTTAATTTTTATGGAATTATTTTCTTTCTTTTCTTGGGTATCCTTGGATAGTGGGACATTAAATTAGTCAAATCACTATCCTAGGCACTTTTTTCATGTCCAAATAATCTGAGGTTGACTATCTATGGATTCAATACTATTCAAATAATGATTTATTTTTTCATATATTTCAATGAATTTACATGAAATTGTTTCATGTACATTATCCCTCAAAAGAATCTGGATATTTCAGAATATGGTTTTATTTTAACATGCGTTAGTGAAAATTATTTGGGTTACGTGAAGAGATGCACACCAATAAGGACTAAAAATATTAATTTAGTGTATGGAATTGGATTACAGAGTAAATAATGAAAATAATTCCTAAATTTAAAGGAAATGTTATTAAATAATATGGTGAGAATAAATCCACATAAAAATAAATTTTTTTATTTCATATAATGAAATACCATGTTAAGGTATTGATTATCCATTGTCTTATGTTCAATAAAATCAAGATACCCATTTATTATCATGTGTAAGGAATGGTAAATATGGATAACCCTATGGGTAATAAAACTAAATCCTACTATGAATGTGGTGTATCAGTTAATTGGAAAAACTATAACAGTTTGGACACCATAAGAATAATGTCTGGTTAAACAATTTAATCGATTGGAAATATTTTCTATTACTCCATTATACAAGATATATATATGATATGAATGGTATGATTCCATACCTAAAATACTAGTTGTTAGATTAATTCTAAATATGACTCATATTCTAGTGAAAAATTGTTCAAAGACCACTCAATTGTTTGTTGATTTCAAAAGGTCCATCCCATTAGTGGAAACATGTTTATTAAATGTATGAGTTAAATGTTTGAAAAAAATTATACTCATATAATAAAATATTCTATTTAGATAAATTGCATCATGTTTATCAGATATAAGATTTAGATCTATCATTTAAAATGAGAAGCTTATTATAAGAAATAATTAAAACTGAAAAAATAAGACAATTTCTTATAAAAGAGAAATGATAAGTACAAGGGAAACCCCATCCCAAATAATTTAAATATAGATGTTGTTAAAAATGTGTATATATATTTATTCTTGTAAAAATTATATTATTATTTAATCTATTTTTCAAATAAGTTAAATTAAAATTGAAAAATGTAATTATATTCACCACTCAATAACACTTTATAATTGAGTATTATAATAACTCATAAAGAATAATTGTTTCTTATTGGGATTGTTATGGTTATGATGTTTAATCTATTTTCATTGATATAATTGTTTCAACGATGTGAATGAGTTAAAATGGAATTAAAATAATATTATCCAGGTGTTAAGGAATATTAAAATGAGTAATTGATGTAAAGGTTTTGGTGTAGTATAGAAATTACAATTGGGTAAAAGTTAAAACTAGGAAATATTAAATTTGATTGCTGAAAAGTTGTTTTTTGAGTATTCAGTCATGATTAGGGAAACCAAATGGTGTTGTGGAGATGTAAGAGTAATGATTCCATATTATTGAATTTTACAAAAAATTTGGAGTTTGAAACACAATGGAAACTTCATGTCATCTATCAGTTATAAAGAAATAAAATTTTGATTTAGAATAATATATGGTACCAAATGTATATATTATAAGTTTTGAAATTATACTACAATTCATAATGATCATATGCATATATATATCATGTAATTTACATCAATATGATTATTCATCAAGTTTCCTCATCAAATATTTGGAAGTGATGTTACTTATCAAGTTAAAAATTATTTATTCAATGTGTTTGTATTTTCCACTCACATGTGATTCATGATAAGAGATCCTACTTAATAATAAAGAGTTTTTATGAATAATATAGAATTTTTTATTCAGATAAAAATAATTTATGATTCATAATATATTAGAATATTTCAGAATGGGTTGCAATGTAATACCATGATATTACAGAATAAATGTTTCTAGAAATAATACAATTTTTTAAAGTATTCTATATGTACATAACTAAGGAATTATGATTTGTGTCGTATTAGGTTTATATTAGTAAGAAAATTTATGAATAATAAAATCACTATTAAATAAAAATAATTTAATCAATTAGAAAATCACACAAAATTGGATTAATATCATCTATTGATTTAAAAATGAAATATTTCATAAAAATAAGCTTTTCATTAGATGATATGTTTCTACCTAAAACACAAAAATAAAAAATTTGAATTTGAATTTTTTGAAAAAATATCATTAATTAATTTATCATTTCCATATTATCATGAGATTATGTTTTTATATTTTTATGAATTAATTGATTCCTATGTAAATAAAGAAAATCATAGTTTTTACCAAATTTGTAATTTTTATGGCTTTAGCAATATATTAGGAAGAAATAAAAGTTTCTAAAAAAAGTATACTGATTTACTATTTTAGGGATAAAATATTTATATTTTAAAATTTCATTTTGAACATAGAAAACTGATGGTCAATATTTTAGAACAGTAGTAAAATATTGTTCTAATTTGAATAAAATTTTAATTATTTTTATTAAAATTGATATTTTAGAATTAATATTAATTTTTTTTTAATTTCTTTGGATGATAAATATGTATTATTTTTTATAATAAACTAATTTATCTAATGAAATTAAATTACCCTAACAAATATATATGATATCTAAATTAAAAAAATCCTAAAAATTGTATTTGTATGGTAGCAAAAAAATTATTTTTCTAACCATGATTAATATTTCCAGATAAATTAATTTTCCTATTTTAGAAAAATCAATTAATATTATGTAATAATTTAAATTTTTTCTTTATTAATGAAATAATTTTATCGATATAATTACTTGTTTCCTTTTTAAAATATTTATTTTTTAAGGAATGATACTTTTATAAATACTATGATTTCTAATATATTCATTCTGTTATAAAATAAATAATTTTATATTATCTTTAAAATTGTATAAAAATAAATTAACACTCATTTAGCTTTTATTAATTGGTATAAAATGTTTTTTACACTTAATTATTAATGATGATTTTTTATACAAAAATAGTTTTTCAACATATCATATGATTTCATTTGAAATCTAATTTTCTCGTATTTTAATTTTATTTAGATTTCATGGAATCCAAATTATGATTCTAAATCATTATATTTAGTAATTTGTGTTATCTTTTATTTTTATAAAATAATAATAGCGGTTATATTTTAATAAACATAAATAAGTGTCAAAAAAGGTAATTTATTGTGCCTCAAATTTTACTATATCAATCTGACATATTGTCTTTCCAGAATAAAATTTATAAGTTCGAAAGAAATATCTTAATTTCCAACCAATGTTTTCCTACATAACTCTTTTAAACTTCTATTATTACCTTTTACATAACATTATTTTCCAATTATTTGTCATTATTTTTCTTCTATAAATGGATCATTCTCATACCCACTTCAAAACACCCTTTTATTATGAAATTCAAATGAAATAAATCCCAATATAGTTCTTTTAGCCCCTATACATATTTTTAATCCCCTATCCTTAAATATGTATATGTATTTCTTCATTTTCCTAGATACTTCAAGAGAATATCTCTTTTATCAGTGTTTGTATTACATTCATATTTTTAATTTTATTATCCTCAACCTTTCAAATTGATTCTAAAAATATTAATATGATAATATAAATGAAAATAATACTAAAAAATGGAAATATACATACTGTATTTTTATTACACATTCTATTTTTATTCTGTCAAGGAAAATGAAGACATTTTTGGTGTGCCTGTGTGGGCTATAAGATCCATGAACAACACATTTCATTTTATATCAAAATCTTCTATAATTAATCTAAAAATTGTTTTAGTTAAAATATATTTTATTTATTTAATGGTTTATTTTTTGGAAATATTAATTATTTTTTCTATATGTACTATTAGAAATTAGTGGAAATTATAAAACAAACCAGCTAAAATGAACACACCAAGATGAATAGTAATTTATTTATAAGTGGAAACTTATTTTTAATTTACATTATTTTTATTAATATAATAAAATATGATTTGTCACATTTAAAAGATATAAATAATATCATTGTACTTTTTTATGCTTATATTAGGAAAAATCTATCTCTTCCTTAGTCACACCCACATGTAGATTGTTGCATGCTCATGTTGGGTTTCTTTAACAATCTACCAGAAAAATTATTGAAATTTATATCATGTATAGAATTAAAAGTATACTATTTTATATTAACAATTCAGTAATGATATTTTTGTTATGATTCGGTATGATAGAAATATTATCCAGTAATTGTTTTACCAGAATTTATTTTTTAAGAATCAATAAAAAAACACATTTCTAATTTCTTCTACAAGAACTAGTACCAGAAATATCATACAATCCAATTATAAATTAATAAAATATGGTAAATATATAAGTTATAATACCTTTTCGTTATGGGAATGGTTATTCTTTTGGAATTAATAAAGAATAAGAAAACTATTTCCATACTAGTTAAAAACAACCACGATTTCTCACACCCATTAATGAGAATTATATAAAAACTAGCTAATATTCATGTTGACAAGAATTGTAAAATAATATTCTAAAATCATATAAACATGAATATTTTCACAGAAAGGGTAATTATTATTGTTTTGTTTTTTATACATGAGTTTTGATTACATTCAATGAACCATGAATTATTTGTACGATTTTTCTGCAACAAATTTAATATCTCGATGCCTATTTCTTATAGTCCACTATGACATATTTGATATGTTGTTATTACACTATGATGACTTTATTATATAGTAAATATTTAATTCATTAGATTTTATGTTCTGAATCATTTCTTTTTTTATGAGGCCTCTAATTCAAATGTTACAAACCTTTTAAGGGATTTTGATAACTCAGCTCTATTCATTGAGTTAAAATAAGTCATATCGAATATCTTTTAAATATTATTTGAACTATCCACCTTAATATTTAAATTCATCATAAATTAAATTTATTTTGGTGAATAAAACATTATTTAATATCTTAAACACTGATGAATTTATAATAAATAAATAATATATAACTATAGAGAACAATTCACATCTTCTTTAGTAACGGTTTCACCACCTTGTACATTTTTTCAATTCCTATCAATGATATCTATTATTAATGGAAATATAACAATGTATTATCTTTTGTGGAATTCATATTTAACTTTATCAATTATAAAAAGTATACTTTGGTTACTCTTTTCAGTTATTATTTTTCAATAATGGTATTTCAAAATTGTCAAAATATTTTTCAATACATTAAATATAAATGGATAAAAATTACACTCGTAATTCATTTTTGAAAACATTTTTGTCTTTTAAGTACTCTATTGATGATGATTATTATTAAAAATAAAAAAACATCATAGTATTTTCACATTCCCTTTTTTAAACCTTTCTATCATTTTCAGGGCTCTATTATTGAATATTCATTATAAAATTATTTATTTTCAATTCACCATTTTAAAACCTTTATGTGTTTCAATATCTGAAATATAGAAATTTCATTTTTATAAAATAAATAATTTTCAAAATAATTATCTTACTTTTATAAAAAACGAATTTTTACATTGATTATGAATTACTTATTTATAGTGAATTTAAATGATTTTAGAAAAAATAATTTTTTATTAAAATTTCACAAAAATTTTCATCATTATCACTAATAGAATAATTTATTTAGAAAGGTTATTATATGGATCGCATTAAAAATATTATTATAAAACATTGTTTGATGTTATTGGATTTTGGGTATAAAACTGTTAAAACCATGAGGGGGATTTTATGGGTACTCTCATGAAGTTTTTTGAAACTCTACTTCCATTCAGAGGTTATATATAATGTGACAAATGAATCCCAATTTCATTATCATGGTACATCATGATATACTAAATTATTGATTCCTTAAGGATGAAATATGTATGGATTATAAACGGTGATTTCCTATATCTCCCATAAATGATAAAGTTAATGTTTTAGGCATCTTGAGATAAATATAATTAGTGTGGACATGATTTAGATTACCTATGTTCAAATGATTAAGTGTGACCAGGATAAATATTCGATATGTTGATAATATTAAGAAATAATTGGATTTTGATTAGTTATATTCACAGTATTATGTATAAGCATGATGCGGGTTAGATAATTTCACAATATTATATGTGGATGCAATGTAAATTCGGTACAATCAAAATATTGAGCATGAAAATGACAAGAATTTTGTATGTTTATAATAATAATCATGATCATGATATCTTAATCTATATTCACAATATTATTAATACAAATCATTTTTTCAATTCTATAACTCTATTTTGTATTATTATGTTATTATATAAGGAATATGTTTATTATATCATTTTTTTCATACACTTTTTTCATGGAATATTATATTATTTTGATATAAAAGCTTTCATTGTGAATTATGGACATTAAATTTTTTCCTTTTTCATTTTATTGACATATTTCAACCATGTTCAGGATTTATATCATGATAGAGATATAACTCATTGTGAAATAATGATATGTTTTCCAATTAATATGTATTAGATATAACTCATCTATAATGTATTAATTACCCATGTTATGAAGATGATTAAAGATTATGGTAAGTATATAAATGATTATATTATGGATCAAGAATAGAATGATATTGATAATTATTATTGAATACGTTTCTTATGATTTTTTTCATCAAAGACACCAAACCTATCATTTACAATGTTGTGAAATAGTTTTTGATATGTATTATCTGAATGATAATAACTATTTATATTACGATTATATTGGGATACTATAATTTTTATTGGAAAATGTTTACTAATTTTTTAATATTTTAGTTGACTTTTCATGAAATATGATTAGTGAACTGTAGTAAAAAAAGAATAAGGATATGTCTAATGGATAACTCTACACATAACATTACTTCCCAGTTTTTTGGTAAATTATAAATCAGTTTTTTACTATACATTACGTGAATATATATATACATGTTATTGGATGGGCATGTGGCATAGATGCATCAAGGGTTAATCACCCTGAAGAAGTATGTTTGATCATTTACTCAATATTCACTCTAGTTCATGATGAGTGGGTGTTAGATTACACACCATGATAAAAACTCATGGCAGGATATGGATTGACTAATAAAATTATATTTATATGTAATTATGAATCATTTATTATGTTATGTAATAAATATATGGAATAAAATAGAACCAAATCTAATCAAATCTATATTGTACCATAGGATATTTTGGTTAAACTGAAACCAATAATTTTGAATTTTGTTATTTTGGGGATAAAATTATCATTTAAATAAAATCCACTTATGGTCTTAATTTTTTTCAAACTTAATTTATTTATTTTGGTAATATAAATGGTTTTATTCAGGAGGAAGAAATTCAATAATAGAGGTAATTAGAAATGCATTAATTTTCAAGATGTCAAAACGAATGTGATATATGATGGTTTTGAAAATATTATGGTTATTATAAAAAAATAATTGAGAAATGATTTATTAATTTATTCTCTCAAAAATATTAACACACAGATGAAGATAAGAATCATGTTTTCTAAGATATCAGGTGATGAATTTGATAAAGGATGAAATAATCAACTTTTTAAATATAAATGATGTTTCAAGAAGGGAATTGTGGGAATTACTCAATTGAATAAGAAAATGATTCATATATTGAATGATTTAAAATTATTCTCATGGGTATTAAATTGAGAGGAATAATTCATAAGATACAATGACATGCATCTAGGATCAAACTAAGACAACATCCCCACATCATGAATTTAAATAATATAAATTTTGTAATTATTTAAATTGATACTTCATTCCATGTTATAACAAATATTTTATGTGTCAACAAATTTCTAGTCCAAGGGAATAATAGAAACACTATCCAATAACTATTAATAATTTGGATTGTGATAATTCAATAATATCCACTCCTAGTTTTGAAAGCATGGTTTATTTTTGATTATAAGGGCCCTAGAATGTATAAAATGTTTTCAAAAATAAATAAATCATAAACTGATTATTTTATTATGGATGAAAAATAAATTTTTTAAAATTAGTATATTTCATTCTCATTTTTATTAAAAAAATCAATTTGATAATATTATTAACCTTCTATTAGATAAATTTATAATTATTTTTGAAATGTATTGATCTACTCTAATTAAAAGAATATTTATTTTGAAAAATGATTTTACATTTCATATCTACATATGGTAATATATAAATGGATGAATTTTTATAGACTCCCTTTAGAAATAATGTATATAATTTGGTCATTATATTGAATAACCATAGACACTTGGTTCAAATGGTCGGATAAAATATCCCTAATTGGTATAAACCTATTATAAAGAAAATGATTTTATTTATACTTCTGTAAGGTTTATATCTCTATAGAAATTATCTCTTCAGTCATGTCAATTTTTAAAATATCCTTACATAATTTCATTAGTATGTGGTTATGATAATTAAAAAGAGGAAATTTGATTAAGCGGGGTAACATAACACCCTGATATTGGGAAGTTATTCTTCTAAATCTATATTATGTTTGGTAGCTTGCTCTAACACAACCCCAAACTAAAAAAAGCCCTAAAATATTTTTTTTAAAATATTTTATAAATAAAATAATAATAAAACCTCTTCTAAATAAAAAATACTATAATTAACTAGAAATTTTAAAAAAATATACTATGAAAGATTAAATATAGAAAATTAATTTTTTTCAATAAAATCCATTTTATATGTAATTAATTTATTCTAAAAAAATTATTTATAAATTTTTAAAATTTTCATTATAAAAATAAATTTAATTTTTTATTTATTATTTTATAATAAATATGTTAATAATTTTTTATTCTTTTCAAAGTTATATATATTTTGTGAATAGAAAAAATTATAGGTCTTTTAAAAATTGTAAATTTTCTAATTATTTGAATGTATAAGAATGTTATATAATTTTATAAAACCTTGTAATTCGTTAAATACTTATAGAGGATACAAACTAATTTTAAAATATAAATCTGAACATAGAAAACCAATGTTCAATATCCTAAAACATAAGTAACATTTTATTAATTTTTTAAAATTATTTTTAAACATTTAATTTAATTTAAAATTTTATTTGTAATATTTATTTTAGTATTTCTTTGTGAGGTAAGAAATTTAATTTATTATCCAAAAAAATTATTATTATCAATAAATTCAATGATATATTCAAATATATAACACACATAAATGTTAAACATAAAACCCCACTTTTTTAAAAAATAATTATTTTTTGGAAATATTAAAATTTTATTTTATAACCTTTTGAAATTTAATAAGATAATTTTTTTCACATTTTATATCAACATTATAATTTTATTTAATATTTAGTATTTTATTTTTTACAATAAAATAGAGTTACAAAAAAATATTTATGTTTCCATTATAAAATAATTATTTTTCAACGAATGATAATTTTATAAATATTGTGATTATAAAATAAACTGATATATATTAACATAAATACTCTAATATAATTATTAAAATGATATAATACTAAATAAAGGATCGTTTTATTTTTAATAAATATAAAATAATATTTAAAACATGAAATGATTAAAAATCTTTATTTCAACAAAAAAACATTTTCTCAACCTATTATATGTTTTAATGTGGAAGTTAATTTTCAAGAATATATAATTTCAATTAGATTAAATGGAGTCTGAATTCTAATTCTAAATGTTGAAATTTTTTATTTTTGTTAACATTATATTCTATAGTGTAGAAAATTACCATTATAAAATTTAAATAAGGAATAATAAGTGTTAAAAATTATAATATAATGTGTTTAAAATTTTATTAAATCAAGTTATTCATATTCCATATGTATTAACATTTTTAGGTTGTAAAATCATAAATAAATATCACAAATATACCCCCCCCCCCAATAACTCAAATAACACTCATGAATTTCCTTTCTTAACCCTTACCTAATGTTTTTTCCAATGATTTTACCCAATTATTCACCTATAAATGGATAAAACTTCCAACCCATTTAAACTACCCCAATAGTTAGAAATACCAGTGAAAATAATCTAGGTTTACTAAATCATATTATCCTCTACTCATTTTTTAACCCATATACTCAAAAAAGTTTATCATGTCCTTTAATCCATTGCATACATCAACATAAGATCAAAATTCATGTTGTATGAATTATATACACATCCACATACTTTATTTATCACTCTCTTCCACCCTATTTTAAAATATATTAACCATATTTATATAATGTCACTAGTATATACAATATACTAAAATATTAATATATTTATGGTATAACCATTTCATATTCCTCTCTGATTCAATCTAAGAAATGAAGTCATTGGGCATGCTCCTGTGTAGACTTCTGCCACTATGAATGACACATTTGTTTTTTAACCACTATAAAATAATGATTTTGGAAATTATATTAGTGAGTCTATATGATATATTAATTATATTATATATATTTAAATTATGAATTCAATTAGTAATATTAAAAATATTCATTCATTATAAAACCAACAACCTAAAACAAAAAACCTTAGAGGAAAAACTTTTAACTAATTTATCAAAAATTCTTTTTCATTTAATATATTTTTAAAAATAAAAAATTATTATTATTCATCAATAAATTTTATTTGGATAATTTCGTTATAATTTTGAGATAATTCTATTCTAACAATGGGATCTCTTCTATAGCCATGATTATTTACAGATTGTGGGGTAATCTAGTTTGGTTGGTTTAACAAAAAACATAAAGATGCTATAAATTTATTTTAGCTATGGAATTGGAACCATAATATAAAATATTCATACTAAAATAAATAATTTTTAGTTCTTTGAAGGTAAGATAATCATTAAAATTAATAATTAAGCCAGTGACATTTATTTATTAAAAATGACCAAAATAATTAATTTGGAAATATTTCCAACATGAAGTATAAATACCCATCTTATATAATTAATAAATAAGTTTGCAAACTATGATAAAAATAAATTATAGTAAATTTTTTGATCAGGAAATAATTCGCATTTAAAGAATTATAAAAAATAGCACCATTATTATGATAGTAGTTTAAATTAAGCAATAATACCCACACCTGATATGGGAAAATAGATAAAAACCATATAATATAAATTTAGAAAATAATGGTAAATAAATTTTAAAAAAAGGTTATAAACATGAATAATATTATTAAATAGGTTATTAATTTGGTTATTTATTTATATAGAAGTTTTTATTGTGATAATAGAATTGGAAATTCCTGGAAACCAATTTGTAAATCAAATTTTATTTCTCATGAAATGTTTATTTTAATAGAGAATAAAATATATAATTTTGTTTAATTAATACCAAATTAGTAAATTTAAAAATATTAATATAATTAATAATGTTTTAAAATATTTATGATGTTTTTTATTTGAATGGGCTTTGATTCAAAAGATACCAATATTGTAATGTTTTTGGTTGACTCATCTGACTCCACTAAGTTATAATGAAAATTATTGAACTTATTTGATAATTTAATGGTTTATTACACATTATGAATGTATTTCAAGTTAATTTTTATTTATCTCAATGTAAATGAATATTTTGAATAAAATATTAATCCTAAATAAATTTCCTTCACATAAAAGGTATATCATTAATGAGAATAATTCTTATCCACTATAAGGTTTTATCTCTTCTATGTCCATGTTTATCATTCCATCTAATTTTATTCTATACACATGGAAATACAATTTTTTATATCTGGTGACATTTATAAATCCCTTATCCTATTTTAAATTGGAATCTTTGGATACATTGTTCTGATTGGGGGTTTCAAGAAAGACATTTCAAAATTTACAAAAGAATATTTTATCAATTCTAAATAGAAAGGTTTATATTCCACTCTATATTACTTTTTGATAAACATTATATTTTTTAAAATATCATTTATTATTGATTAATTTTAAAATTATAATATTTTATGGTGTTTTCACTTATTCTTTTTGAAACCTTCATTTAATTTTCAAGGATCCATAATTGAACTTTTTTAAATGTATTCAAAGTGTTATCACTCCACATTTTTGAAAAGTTTAGTGTTTTTTCATGGATCCACTATAGTATGGTCTTTTAAAAATGAAACTAATTTTTATAAAATTTCACTTTTCCTTTTAAAATGAAATTTTATAGTATTTGAATCTTTTATTTTACACCGATGATACAAGAATAAAAAAACAAATATGTTGTTTTTTCATTATTTTTCCTCATTATAACTAAATTATTATTTCTTGGTAATAAATATGGATGAATCTCCATTTATAGTTTCTTATGAAATTCAATTTTAGGGTGAGTTTTTATCATCAATTTACATAACTGAGGTCAAATGTTTTGATAAAATATTGATGTTTCATGAAACCTATTTTCCCTTCAATGGGATCCCTATGATGTGATTAATGAAACTTAATTTATATCCCATAATTTTCATCATATGTTGAATTATTGATTTCATAAGACACACACACAAACACACACATATATATATATATATGTGTGTGTGTGTGGATCTTGATGGTTTGATTTTATACTACCCTCCAATTCATTGGTTAACGTATTATAACACATGATTTAAATATGTTGATAATGACCTTGGTGATGATTTGTTTTCTTCTCAATATTATGCTTGAAGGTGATGCTGAATTGCTATATTTACAAGTCTAATATTGAACCTGATATGGATTTACTGAATTAATAATGTTAATCATGAAATAAAATTTATACTACATACATTTACAACATTAATTGTTTTCACGATGCGTATTAGCTATATTCACAAGATTGGGTTAAAACATGGTGTTAGTCAGCTATATTCAAAATAATGATCATAAACATGATGCAGTTAGCTATGTTAAAAATGTTGCAATCAACTTTTATTAGGACTATAACATATTTATATCTATAATTATTATGATATGGTATCGGTAACATAATTATATTTTGATGTTTATACACTATTCATTAATACTATTTTTTCATCTATTCAGATTACATTCCAATCCATCATGAAATGTAGAAAAGTATTATTATTCAATATTATTTTCATATTGATATTTAAACCATGTTCACTTTTTCACTCATTCATAGGATCCTACCCTTTTTTCTTGTGGATGGGTTTTTTATATAATGTGAATTAGATATCACCGGTTTCTTTATTCTTCCATTTAATAAGTTATAAAGATTATTATGACTTGTTTCTATTATAAAATGGGGTATTTTGAGTCTCAATTATAGGGATATGTTCACAAGAATTGTAAAATTGCTTTTCTATTATTCTAGTATTCAAAAACACTAAACCATTTATTTGTTTGGTTATATTAATGATCATTATATGAATTATCTAAATTAGGAATATACTATATTATTGAATTTTTTTTCATGTTCCACTATAGACAATGATAAATAGACTTTAATCATGATTTTTTTATCAATACAAATGAGAGGCATTCAATCCTACCACATTCAATATAATAATTTGAATAATATTCTTCTCTTCAACATAAGACTCCAAAACATAAAATTCCATATTACATATGGGTGTAATTGTTTATTTCATAATGATCCAACTATTAGGATGGTATCTCTGACTATGATATACTCTGTAATACCAAATCTAGGATCGAATATGTAATGAGATTCTAAAATTCAAGAGGGGGTGAATTGTATACTTTTAAAAAATAAAATCCTAAGGAACTTTTCATAACAAAAATTCACAACAGCCTTAAGTTCTAATAACATTCTTGATTCCAGAACAGTTATTCTGGAAATGAAAGTTAACAAAAGTTTACACCAACTAAGATTCTACCTTAAAGCGTATAGAATCCTACAAAATCAGGTTACATGTTTAAGGAAGTTTAATAAAGTTATACTTTCCTCAACAACTAAAATAAACAGTGGAAAACAAAGTATTAAAAGTAACAAGAAACAAGTAATAACTCTTTTAACACAAAGAGGATGGAATCCAAAAACCCTGGATAATATGTCTCTTGATTTATACTTTCATGAATGTCTAGCTAACCCAAACCCAGGTAAGCCCTCAATCAGAAGATCGGTATCTGTCTTGATATCCCCACAAGCCCTCAATTTTTAAAGAAATAGGCACCTCTAACTTCACAACCCAAAGTCTCTGATTTTTTAGGTAATAAAACCTTTGCACTATGAAAATCTGCATGAATCAAAGTTTGAAAAAGTCTTTCAAACATTCTATATGATGCTTGAGAGTTTATAAGATCCTCTCTCTCTAGAAATCACTTCTGAAAGTTCTGAGCTTCAAATTTCCAAAAGTCTCAATCATGTTCAAATGAGATCCTATTTATAGGAAAAGCATTAATGGTCGGCTCCCTCCTCCAATAGTTATATTATTTAGTGAATTTAGGAGGGACCAGTACACGTGTCACTGAAACAAAAGTTAGTTAATAACTAAAACCACAACATCGTTTTATAACTAAGATGAGTGTATGCATAACTAGAATGTGATATTCGGAATGAGAGTTAGGAGACTAATCAAAAATGAATTTGGAATGTATGTAGATGAGAGTTTAGTTTATATAATAAAAGGATATTCAGATTCAGTTTTATAGGAATTCGGAACCTGAATTCTATTGAATTTCAGAGTCTGAATTTCAAGGAAATTCGGATTCTAGATTCATAATAATTCAGAACCAGAACATACAAAGTTCATAGTTAGAGATCATGAGAATTCAGAGTCAGAATTCAGAAAGTTTTGAGTCTAAATTTAGAGAACTTGGAGTCAGAACTTAGAGATGTTCATAACTAGAATTCGTAATCAGAATTCTGAGTCAGAACATAGAGAATTTTGTAACCGGAATTTTTAATCATAATTCGTAGTCAAACTTTACATAAATTTGTAATCAGAATTTGGAGTCGAACATTATGAATGTTCGTATCCACAATTTGGAATCTAACTTCATAACGTTCGTATCCATAATTCAGAGTTTAACTTCATGAGAGTTCGTTTCCGGAATTCGGAGTCTTAAAAAGAATATCTCATATCTAAGTATTATATGATTCCGAGGTTTTTGGTTTTAATCCGATTATTATACATAGAAAATATATGATGTGAACAATGAAATCAAGGTATGGGTAAATTTACTTAGGGAAGGAAACTTTCCTTATATATGTAAAATAGGGGTAAAATATGATTTTTTTCCATAAGATAAGTTGTTTGTGAATTTCAAAACAAGAGGAATGGTAAAGTCATAAAGAAACCTTAATGACTCAAAAATCTCCCCCATTCATGAAGGAATGGAAAATTAAAAAGGAACACCTTAATGACTCAACAATATCCCCCTTTTTCGAAAGAAGAAACATCCTTATGAAAAAGAATATATGGACTTAGAATAAATTTCTAGACTTTGAAATTAAAGCTTATCTCCCTTAGTTTGTGGACAATGGTGAATACGACTAACTCCCCCTTAGGCTTTAAAACTATAAGGATCATATTCTAGATTTCAGGAATGATAATTTTCATTTGAATGTGGAAATATTCATAATGATAACACCCCCTTAAATAAACTCCCCTTACTTAGGTATATATCATCTTTACTTAGATATCTTTTTCTTTATCCTATTTAGAATTCTTTTTCCTTCTCCCCCATTCTAATTTTCAAAAATTGTTTTAGGGAATGGAAAAGTAATATAGTACCTAAAATATTAGTATAGATAACCAAACAAAATAAGAAACCACCCTTTCATTATGATTGGAAGTATTAGAACCATGAGAAACAAATACAAAAAAATATCAGAGTAGGATTTATTTTTCTTATTTTTCTTTGGGAATTAGCATCTTCACAATGGTCTTCAGCTTTTTCAGCTCTTTATGATCCTCCTCTACTTTCTTTTTTAATACCTTGATCCTATCTTCCTAAACCTTCAGGGCCTCTGCCTGAGCCTTCAAGGCCTCTTTCTGAGCCTTTAGAAATTCTTCTTGCTTCAAAAGGTTTTCTTGCATATCGCTCTATAGATCCTTCTCTGTTATCAAGACTTGAACAATATATCTTAGCTTCCCATTTAGATCCTTAAAATCGTGAATCCGAGAATTTTGTTCAAGAGTTAGATTTTCTTGAAAGCTGTTTGTAAGATTTTTTATTTTGGTATCTTTAGTGCCAAAGATTCCTTGACATCTTTTTGAGACTGATCAAACTCTCCCAAATCATCATTGACTTTCTTCGACCAAAGAGTCATTTTCCTGCACGATTTTATGTGGGCCTCATAATTGATAAGGAAATTTTTGTGGTCTACCTCAATCTAAACACATATGTCCATCACCATAGATATGGATTCTAATTTCTGATTCATGGTTTGATGAAGCATCTGGAATCAAGAATCAATTGTAAGAAAAAATGGAATGGTATCTAACAACTTTTTCAGAGAGTGAACAACAAAATCTTTCCCTAAGGAAGATGACTCTGAATCAAACAATTTACTTGTAAAAGGTTCTTCCTCTAACTCCACTAGTTTCCTCATAGAGGTTCCTCTATCTTCTTTCTTCCTCAAGATTTATTTTCTTTGGGTATCAGCAACGAATTGATTCCCCTTGTTAGTTCTCGGAATAGATTCCTCATCGAGAGATTCCTGCTCACTTCCAGATAACTATATAATTTTATCTTTATCAACTTTTTCCTTCTCAACTCTAGCTTCAATATCCTCAGAAAGAATTAAATCTTGATTGTGACTTTCTTCCTCAGATGGCTTGTTGACTTCCTCTTCACCCTTCACATCATCTCTAGGTGTAACAAGTTTTGATGATTCGGCTTGAGAAGTCCCATGTGAAAATTTATCGGAAGCACTTTCTTTTTCATGATATTCTTCAACCTTCTTGATCCCATCATTAGATCCACCACTACTCTCATCTTCTTGTACATCTTCCACTAATTTCTTCTCGACTTCTTTCTTTTTGGATTTTTCTGGAGACATGAATTTCTTTCTCGGAGTTTCAGGGAATTGTTCTACAAGGAATGATTCCGGTACAGGAATATTTTCTGATGAAACTTTTGTGGCCTTAAAAATAGATTGGAAAATATCTACCTCAGAAATCTTCTTATTCAGCTTCTTCTCTTTAGCTTGATTTTCTAGCTCCTGAGTATCAAATTCTTTCAAGGCCTTAGCCTCAGCAGGATGAAAACCGAACTGTGGCTCCCCTTCTTTTCTATTCTTTTTATCCTCCTTCCATTTTTCTACCACCTCATCTGGGTAGGCTTTTATGATTCTTTGGTTTAGGAGGTGTGGATTGTACTCCCTTATACTTAGGGGTTTTATCTTCTACTTCCACATTCTTTAACTTTCTTTTCTTCCTGGACTTCTTAGATGGTTCAGATTTTTCAACATTTTCCGCAAAAGCTTCGGCCTCTTCCTTAGGAAGATCATAAAATTATCCTGACTCCTTGGAGAATCCAATCTTCATTCTCTTAAGGGTGTCATCACTTATCAGCATTACCTTGGAATTCATAGGGTTGGAACTGCATGGGATCTTGAAATATTCTAGGGAACGAACTATCAGCTTTGAGAGTAGAGTGGGATACATGATAATTTGAGCTCTTAAATTTCCATTTTTGATATTTTCAATCATAATGAGGATATGTATCATGAGATTGACCATCCTTAGATTTACTAAAAAGTCCAGGATATACATGTTAGTTTTATTATGGGTTTTCTTTATCACCCTTCCTTACTACGATGATACCCTGCACCCATAACTGTAGAATCTGATTGTTGGTAGATAGATGGGAAATCTTTGATGTCTTGACATCTTTGAGCCCAAGTAATTCCATAGAATTTTCCATAACAAAACTTCCTTGAACCTCTAGTAGCTTGTGTGAAAATAATTCGGCTTCACCTTCATATGAGAGCCCTACTAAGCTTGCAGCCTTGGTTTAAGAGAGTTTATATGTCCATCCATAACTATTGAATGAGAATTTTTCTCTACCATATTCTCTAAAGATGCAAATTCATTCATAGAATTCGATAAGAAGATCCGGATAGACTACATATTGATCGGTTGTCTTAGAAACAGCTACACTTTCCCACCTACTGAGCTTTATGTTCTTGGAAATAATGAAGTCATACTTGTTGAAAATTTTTGGGTGTACCAACCTCTCCCTACATATTTTCCACTCCAGAATCGGCATAACTATAGACATTTCTTGAGAAGGAGCTCCTGCAGACATTCAGACTGGAGTACTTCTGAAAATTTTGGAACTGGATTTTGTATAGGAGCAAGGCTTCAGCATGCATAATCCTGAGAGCCGATGTGTTACAACTCTTCAGGGGTCCCCTTTATATAAGAGATGAAGTGATGGTTGAACATCCCATTTGAATCCAATGGCTGAGAATTCCTTATATCTGATCTGACGGTTGAAATGATAGTCGTAAGGAAAATTTTGGTTAAATCTGATCTTTTGAGGTTTTTAAAAGGAAAATATTCAGATTTAAGGAAACTAGAATCTGAGAAATTTTTTAAAAAAAGAAACTAATATCAAGTAAAGGTGATTACAAATACTTAAGAAAGAACCATACCATTTGGATTTATAAGAAAATTATTTGAACTGAGAAATATTCTACGTAAATAACTTTGGATTAAAAAAACATGAATACGAAAAAAATATCACTACGAAAATTTCCAAATCCGAGAGTTTCCATTAAGAAAATTTCATGTCTGAAGATTTTCATTATGAATATTTCAAATCTGAAATATTTTCATTACAAAAAAATTCAAAGATGAAATATTTTCATTACGAAAATTTTTGATGGGAATATTTGCATAACGAAAATTTATGATCTGAAGATATTCATTACAAAAATTTCTGATCCAAATATTTTCATTTCAAAAAATTTGGAAAAACACAACTACAAATTTTTTGAAAAAACAACTATGAAAATTTTCATTACAAATTTTTTTTAAAATCTTACGAGGAAAATTTTAATTACGAATTTTTTTGAAAAACCTACTACAAAAATTTTGAAAACATCTAATAATAGATATACCCCCCCTATGAAAATGAGTTTATTACTGTAAGGAGATTGATATAACGTGAACAAAATCATGGAATATTGCCTTACAGTTATCATTCCTAACCTCTATTTAATGTATTCAAATCTATCTGAAGGTAATTATTTTTTGAATATATCAGTAAGTTGATCTTGTCTTTCAATAAACTAAAGAATGATATCTCATTTTTGTGTGTGATCCCTAAGAAAGTGATTCCTAATATCTATGTGATTTGAACGAGAGTGATGTCCAGGGTTTTCACTAAGGGCAATGGCACTTGTGTTATCACACAAAATTTGTGTTTTGGTAAAACTCAATCCATAGTCTGTGAGTGTGTGTCGCATCCACAACACTTCAGTAGAACAACTTCCAACTGTGACATATTCAACATCAGAAGTGGAAAGTGATAATGTGTGTTGCTTCTTGCAAGACCATGAAACTAATAAATCTCCTAAAAAATGACAAGTTCTAGATTTAATCTTTCTATCCATTCTACATCCACCAAAGTCAGCATCTGAAAAACATTTTAGCATAAAATAATTTCCAGAAGTATAAAATAGTCCTAAATATATGGTTCCCTTTAAGTAAGGAAAAATTATTTTCACTGCCATTAAATTAGATTCCTTATGATTGGATTGATATCTTGAATATACGCATACTAAAAACATTAAGTCTAGATGGCTAGTTGTCAAATAATGTAAAATTCCTATCATACCTCTAATAGTTGTTTTATCTATCGGTTTCCCAGCTTCATCAAGATCAAGTGTATTTGAGGTACCAATGGGAGTACTTATACTTCTATTATTGTCATATACATAATTTTTAAGATGATATTTAATATACCTTAGCTGGGATATATAGATTCTTTCAAGTTTTTGAGAAATTTGAAAACCAAGGAAAAATTTTAACTCACCCATCATACTCATTTCAAACTTATATTTAATATGATCTACAAAGGAATTAGTTAAAGATTGCTGAGTTGAACCAAATAAAATGTCATCATCCTAAATTTGAACAATCAAAACATATTTCTTTTCTTTCTTTATAAAAAGGTTTAGATATGCATTTCCCTTAACATAGTTATTTTGAAGCAAAAATCATGTAATTCTATTATACCAGGCTCTAGGGGCTTTTTTAAGGACATACAAAGATTTGGTATGCCTAAAACCATGATACGGATGTTTTGTATCTTCAATGCTAGAATTTTGTTCCACAAAAACATCCTCATGAACATAACCATTAAGGAAATCACATTTCACATCCATTTGAAAATGTTTGAAATTGGAGAATGCTATAAAGGAAAGTAAAATAGGAATAGATTCACATCTAGTTACTATAGCATATGGTTCTTCATAGTTTATTCCTTCTTGTTGATTATTACCTTTAAAAACTAATCTAGCTTTATTTCTTACTATGATTCCCTTTTCATCACACTTATTTTTGAAGACCCATTTTACTCCAATAACAGAAGTTTCCTTAGGTCTTTTAACTAGGGTCCATACTTTATTCTTTTTGAATTCATTTACTTCATCTTGCATGGCTTTTATCAAATGATCATCACCTAAAGCTTCATCAGTTCTTTTTGGATCTAATTTGGAAAGGAATTCTAGATGTTCTAATTCATTTCATAAGGAACTTCTAGTCCTTACAGGTTGATTCATATCACCAATGATACTATCACTAGGATGATTCTTTAGAAACGGAAGATTTGGGTTTTGTAAAACATGTTCATCAACAAAGTTTAAGAAATCCTCTGGGGTAAATGTTTCAAAATTATCTTCTTGTAATTTTCCTTATTAGAAGGATCTTCTATCATAGGTTGATAAACAGTTTTTGAAAACACATCTGAGGATGTAGGTTTAGATTGTTTAAAAACAAAAGGATTAGTTTCATCAAATTTAACATGTACTGTCTCTTCAACTTTACAAGTGTTTTGGTTGAAAACTCTATATGCCTTAGAAGTTGTGGAGTAGCCTAAGAAAATTCCTTCATCATATTTTGGTGTGAATTTATGAAGATGATCATTAGTATTTAGAATGAATACCTTGAAACCAAAAACATTAATGTAGGAAAGTCAAGTTTTTCTACCATTCCATAACTCATAAAATGTTTTATTAAGAAAAGGTCTAATCAAAACACAATTTATAGTATAACAAGAAGTACTTCTAGCTTCATCCCAAAAATTTTTTGGATATAGAATACTCACTCAACATTTTTCTAGTCGTCTCTTGAAGAATTCTATTTCTTCTTTCAACAACAACATTCTGTTGAGGTGTTCTGGGTGATTAAAAGTTATGAGTAATTCCTTTTATACTATAAGAAGTTTCAAAATCAGAATTTTGAAATTCTCCTCCATGATCACTATGAATAGTTATCAATGGAAGGTTTTTCTCATTTTTAACTTGGTATCTAAAAAATTTGAAATAAGAAAAGGCTTTAAAATTCTTTTCTAGGAAATAGACCAACATAAATCTGTTGTAATCATCAACCAAAAAAATACATAATATTTTTCCCCAATGCTTCCAATTTTTGTAGGACCAAAGAGATCCATATTCACTAACTGTAATGCATCAGTAGTTGAGACTTCACAGACTTATTTAAAACTTTATTTTTATATCGTTCCATATTGAGAAGGGTCACAATCTTTTGATGAATCAAATCTAAGCTCTAGTATATCCTTAACTAATCTCTTCATAGAAATTTTGTATAAGTTCCTAAGGTTACAGTTTCCTAGCCCTCTATGCCATAACGAAGAATGATCTTCCATTGCACTAAGGAAAGGTAGATCTTGGCTCATTAGGTCTTCTATGTTTAGTGTGTAAACATTCTATTGCCTATTTGTAGAAATAATAAATTCTTCCTTTGAATTGTGTACTAAGAACATATAATTCCAAAAATTCACAAGGTATCCTTCATCACATAAATGACTTATGCTAATGAGGATGATCTTAAGACCCTTAAGAAATAAAACATTTGAAATCAATGATTTTCCAAGAAGAATTATGTTACCTAAACCAATAATTTCTCCCTGAGCATTATCTCCAAAAGTTACTTTTCCTCCTTTCGTCTTAATAATCTTTTCAAAATAATTTTTGTTACCAGTCATATGCCTAGAACATCCATTATCCATGTACCACATATTGTTGTTGGTACCTTCTTTATTTTCCTAAAAACAAAAGTGTTAGACTATCAAAATCCAAACGTTCTTGGATCTGAAATTTTTAGACAAAAAATTTTTGGGTATCCACATTTGTTTAAAAAAAATAAGCTTTATGAAACCCAAGATATTGAACTCTATTAAAGGAAAATTTTTTCCTTCAATGCCCACCACATTGACACATAGTGCAAAAAGGGGATCTAGAGGGAACAAAATAGTTGTTTTTGAAAACCAGTTTTTGGTGAGTATAGCCTACTCCAATAGTCTTTCCTTGAGGTTTAAATTGAGAATACATCTTGTCAATACATTCCTTCCTAGAGGTAAAGTTTTCAAGAAGCTTCTTAAGAGAAAATATTTCATATTTTTGTCTGATGAATAAATTCCTATCCTCAGGAATCATTTCCTTAGAGTTAGATTTTTACTCAAAAACATTTTTTCTTTAAAATAGTGTTCTTAGGATCTTTAAAAAGTTCTTATTTAATAGAATTTTTTTTCACAAGGTCTTTAGAATGTTTTTCTAAAAACTCATCTTTATTTCAAAGATCTCTAGAAAGATCTGAAATCTCTTTTGAAAGAATTTCTTCCCTAGTATCTGCCTTGTCTAATTTCATAGAAATTTTACAATTTTTTGCTTCAAGTAACTTCAATATCTAGATACTTATTCCTATGAAGGAATTTATTAATTTTCTGAGGATGAATTATCTTCATTAAAAGTACTATTTTAGGAATAGTAATTCTTGTCAAGAGATAAATTTGATAAAGTTTCGGCAGAGCGTACCTAGTCCATAAGACATGTATTAGGGAAAAAAGTAATAGAAATGAATACCATATTCTTATGTGCTGATGAATCATATTCAGAAGATTCACTTTCTGAAGAGATTCCACAACTACCACTCCAATAATCATTAGCATTAAGACATTTTGTGTGCTTTGATCAATAGAATTTCATCTTGTTCCTTTCTGAATTTCTTTCCTTCTTGTCCTTATTTTTCAACAAAGGACAATCAGGTCTAATATGACCTATTCTTGTACATTCATAACAAGTAACATTACCATCTTTCTTATCTCTGTATTCTTTATTATTTTATTTATTCTGATAATTCTCTTGAGCTACAATCTTGTTCATTCTCCGAGCAAGATTAGCTAATTCATTCTCAAACTTTTTTTGTGTCATTAGATTCTGACTGAATAATGGATTTCTTAGATTTAGATCTAGTCACTCTTTCTGGGGTCTTGGAATTCATATGATTATAAGTGGTTCTAAAAGTAATTCCCCCTTTCCCATTATTCTTCTTAACATTTTCAACATCTCTCTTCATTCTGGTTTCAGGTTGAAAAGAGTTCCAAACATCTCATCTAAGGAAATCTGAGTGACTTTCATGTTCTCATCAATAGTTGTCTTCTTGGACTCCCATTAATTTGGAATAATATCTATGATCTTCTCAACAAAAGCCCCATAATCCAAACATTTTTCTCCCATATATTGTAAGGTATTCATGATATTAATAAACCTTTGGTGTACTTTTCATATGGGTTCTACATAAGGAAATTTAAAGACATGGTATTCTGCTCTGACTATAGCTCTTTTTACCTCTATGACTTTAGATGTACCAAACTGTGTAACTTCAAGTTTATTATAGATATTGTTTGTAGCTTCACATGATGATATTTGGATGTATATGTTCCTAGTCATGGAACAAACAAAGTATCTCTGACTCTGATGTTTGATTGATATTATGATTTCTCCTAATTGGTAAAGGTTCTCAATTCCTTATCCAGAATCTTATAATCTCTAGTCAACATTAGATAGTTATCAACTACAGTATTAATAACAAAAGTATTCATCCTATCTCGCTAGTACAGATAATAATTTCCATAAAAATAGGAGGTCTGGTTGGATTTAGGTTATAATTAGAACCAACATTTAAAGCTGCCATTATTAAGAAAATATTTGGAACACAAACTTGATAGTAGTACGAGTTTGTAAACAAGAGGAAATATCCTAAGCAAGGAACTAGATATTTTATCTATATGAAAAAGTGAATCCGAAATATATGAATCTAAATATATGAATCCAAAAAAGTATGAATCCAAAAAATAGATTCCAAAAAATATGAATCCGGAAAATGTAATTTCGAGAATTCCCTTCTAAATCTAATCTTGGGATTAATTCAGATCGAACCAACCCTCTGATACCAATTGTTATTATGGTATGTCTGAGTATGATATACTCTATAACAACAAATGTAGGATTGATTATGTAATGAGATTCTCAAATACTAGAGGTGGTGAATTGTATACTTTTAAAAAAATTAATTTCATAGGGGAATTTTGTGTAACCAAAATTCACAACACCTCTAAGATCTAATAACTTGCATGATTCCAGAAAAGTGATTCCAGAAATGAAACATAATAAGAGTTTACACATATAATATTCTACCTTAAAGCATATAGAATGTTATAAGATAAGAGTACAAGTTTACAGAAGTATAAGAATTTTATATTTTCCTCAACAACTAAAATACACAATGGAAAACAAAGTATTACAAGTAACAACAAAAAAGTAATAACTCTTTTAACCCAAAGAGGAGGGTATACAACAACCCTGGATAAGAAGTCCCTTGATTTATACTTTCAAGAAATTATTTCTTACCCAATCCCAGGTAAGCCCTCAATTTGATGATCGGTATCTATCTTGATATCCCCGCAAGTCCTTGATTTGTAAGGAAATCAGCACCTATGACATCACAACTCGATGTCTCTAATTTTTAAGGTAATCGACCCTCTGTAGTAAGAAAATCTACATGAAGCAAAGTTTGAACCAGTTTTTCAAACTATCTACATGAATCCTGAGTGTTTATAAGATCCTATCTCTCTAGAAATAACTTCTGAAAGTTCTGAGCTTAAAAATTCCAAAAGTCTCGAGCATGTTCAAATGAGCTCTTATTTATAGGCACAAATCCAAATGTCGCCTCCCTCCTCCAATGGTAATATTCTTCCTTGAATATTGGAGGGAACTGTACAAGTTTCACTCAAAAAATGGTTAGTTAATAACTGAAGGCACGACATAGTTTTATAACTAATATGAGTGTAAGAATTACTAGAATATGATATTCAGAATGAGAGTTAGGAGTCTAATCAAAAATGAATTCCGAATGTAAGTAGAAGAGATTTTAGTTTCTATAATACAAGGATATTTAGATTCAATTTTGTAGGAATTATAAACCTGAATTCTGTAGAATTTTGGAGTCTGAATTTCATGTAAATTTTGATTCTGGATTCATAAGAATTCGGAACCATAACTTACAACGTTTGGAGTTAGAGTTAATGAGAATTCAGTGTCAGAATTCAAAAAAGATCAAAGTTTTAATTTAGGGAACTTGGAGTCAATACTTAGAGAAGATTGTAACTAGAATTCGTAATCAGAATTCGGAGTCAGATCATAGATAAGTTCATAACTGGAATTCATAATAAGAATTTGTAGTCGATCATTATGTAATTTCACAATCCGAATTCAGAGTCGAACTTTATGAATGTTTGTATCCAGAGACCAGAGTCGAACATCATAACGTTCGTATCTAGAATTTGGAGTTGAACTTCATGAGAGTTCATATCCGGGAATCAGTGTCATAAACAGAATACCTCATATCTAAGTATTATATAATTCCAAGGCATTTGGATTCAATCCAAGTTTTATACATAAAAAATTTATAATATGAACAATGAAATCTAGGTAAGGGTAAATTTCCTTGGGGAAGAAAATTTTCCTTATAGATGTAAAATAGGGGTAAAAATGAGTTTTTCATTAAGAGAAGGTGTTTGTGATTTTCAAAACAAGAGGAATGGAAAAGTCATAAAGAAACCATAATGACTCAATAATCTCTCCCTTTCATGAAGGAATGGAAAAGACATAAGGAACACCTTATTAGCTCAACAACAACAATATGAAAATAAGTATTAATTATTAAAAACAAAAGAGTTTATCTATCTTAGTATGATATTTTGAAGTCGATATAGTGTCTAAATGTTTAGTGGGATTATATTTTTTTTATTTAATGATTAATTACAATAATTAAAAAAATAATCTAGTCAAATATGATCTACATTTGACATTATATGATAAATTATTTTACAGTGTGTTGGTAAAGTATTAAGGTAATTATTTTCATTATACAAAAATATGATTTTGGGGAAACAATTTTAAGGAAATTATTTCATCAATAATTATCATAAAAATAGAAGGTGTTCTAAATATAAAATAGAAGTTATAAATAAGATTACTTAATACCAAACTCCAAGGTCTAGAGATAATGACACAATCTTTACATACCATCTTTAGTTCCATGTGAAATAAATAATGTTAAAATTTTATATAATTTAAAATTTATTTTTATAACTCATAAATTATATCTCAAAAAATAATCTCCCAATATATAAAATCAAGGGATTTTTGTCTTTGGATAATAGATAAAAAATTATTTTACAAAATTATGGATTTTGTTCATAAACCCCCGATATTAGACACCCTTCTAAACATCTCATATTCTATACTCATCTTTATATCTATAAGAATGGAAACCATAAGAAGGTTTCTGATAAAACAATATGTCAGGTAAATAATACCAACAAGTCATTAGTGGTCAGATTATTGGAATATGAAAAAACATTATAGCAGGTTAAATATTTGATATAATGGAATATTGATAAATAACAATTTTCTATAAGGAATTATAAAAGGAAATTAATCCTCAATTTATCAAATATACACAAGAACATAAGGGTGTGGAATCATGAGAAAAAAATCATAATCCATGGGTCATAATAGAGACACATGACATAAAAACATTGAATAAACAGAAACATAATTAATGATATCATTGTGAAAAAGGATAAAAATAATCATATCCACGGACAAACCTGTAAACAAGGATTGGTTAAATCATGTCAAACACAATATTTTGAAGAAATATAAACATAGTCATGTCCACACATAATATGATATGTAAATATTAACATGATAATGTAAAATAACAATAATAATTATCTTATGGTTTACAAATCAATAAATAATGCATTATAGGGTTATCACATCTCCTAATCATTTAAATCCAATAATAAACTACTCCACTGATAGGGAAACTATTAAACCCTCCCATGTCTAATTGGTCATAAATCATATGATTTATACATAAATTAAATCATTCATCATATAATTAAAAATTCCAGGGAAATAAAATAGGTTTCACAACATTTACAAAGGTATCATGAAAAATTACATCATGAGGTAGATCAATAAATACAAAAAACTAAACCAAAAAATGTATATTATAAATGAAAATAGATGTTTTACATGAAAATTACTCCATAAGGGTAATATTTTAATAGGGTGGATATTAGATTGAATTTCAAATTGAAAAACAGATATTTATAAAACTTTTCACAAATATATTAAAAAGATAATGTTAGATGTCTCCTTCAAAAAAACATCCTCAAGAAGGATAGAACAAGAAATTACATAAACATTATTATTAATTATTCTAAGATAATGTAAGTGTAAAATGATAGTGTTAAATTATTGAAATGTGAATTGGAGGATTCAAAATTGAGAACAAGTGAAATAATATAGCTTTTAATGTATTTTAGGTATTTTAAGAAAATATTTATATCTATGAAAAATTAATTATTATAATTTTTTAAAAATAAAGATAATTATAAATTCTAAATTAGATAATATATCATTAACATAAAAAATATTAGTTGAAAAAGTTTATTAAAATAAATATATTTTACATGGATGAAATATTTAACATAGAAAGGTTAGGAATTATTTTTAATGACATCATATTTTATTAAAAAACATTAGAGAATAATAATTTAATGTAAAAATATATATTTACCAAATAAAATAAGCAAGAAAAGTAGTATTAAAAATAGTGTAGATGAAGTGAAACATATAAGAATGATGATCGTGAATAAATTTTTTACTCAATTATAATGATTTTTGCAATAAAAAACTCTTACGACCTTTGTAACCTATGAAAGACAAACTATTGTAGAGAGTACATTATATGGAAATTTAAATTAAATGTATATAATGTGGAAATCGATTTATTATTTCACGAAATAGTTTCTTGTAGTATATAAATCAATCTATGTGCACAATATTAACAATGTCTAAAAAATTGAAAAATTAATATGAAAACCCATTACCTTGGATTCTCACTTGGTCAGACGTGTTCTAAACTCAAATATGTTATACATATCATCATTATTTAATTATTTAAAAACTATAGTAAAAAAATTATCCATTATACACTTTGACTATACTAATTCATTATCCATATAATCTTTATTTTTGTCCTTGTATATTTGTGACATTGATTTTTTTTTCAGATGATTGTAATGTCTTCATCGGTATTCATTCAATGGCATAAAGAGAAAATTTCATATAAATTTAAAGGTTCTATAATATATGTTACATATTGATCTATACTATTCAAATTTTATTCTATGAGAGTTTTAGTTGTGATTTATGAAGTTGAAATAAATGATGATCTTATTTTGAAAACATTTAACGAAAAAGAACAATATTAATAATGGGTTAGATATTAATTTAATATCTAACATAGCCTTATGAAATCACAAAAATGTAATAAAATTTTTTTTATTCATTAAATGTATTCATATAACCATCCATGTATAAATAAGATGAAAAATAAAATAAACCATTAATTGAGGTGATAATCCATAAATAACGTAGTTGATTTTTTCATTCCTCAATGGATGGAAGGGAGATAAATAATGGTTGTTCTATAAACATAACATATTTTAAATATAATAATGATAAAAACATAATTTTATTATATTAGAAGGATTATTAAGTGATGAGGGTGGATGAGAATGGTATAATAGAATAATTCCAAGATTGGATAGTACTCAAAATGAGGGCTTTGATCTTCTCTTAATGGACCTCTAGGAATTAGAGGACTTTGAACACATTATTATAACCATGTTCTTCTAATATTTCCTAATATATACAGTGGAGGTGAAATAGTATATTTTTCAGGGTAATATCAATGGATAATTATGTATTTAATTTTGGGGAAGTGATCTCCATATATAGGGGGAAAGTGATATATTTCATTGTAATTTAATGTTAGGTGAAGGTTAAATATGGAACCACACGGGACATAGGTGAATTAGGTGAAGAATGTTTTTTGAGACATGTGTTACTGTCTATCTAACCTAATAATGTCCTTAATATATGTTTATGTTTCACATTTCATTTGTTAAACTACATTATGTTTATCTTTTATTTTACCCATAAAATTTGATTAAATATTTACAATTGAAATTATCTGTTTATTACAAATTTATAATGAACGAAATTACCAAATTTAATAATTATAATTCTGAATTAAAATTATATTTAATCTACCTAAAATTTTTAATTTGGTTACATAATATTTTATATAAATCCAAATGATATTTATAAGAAAAAAATCTATAGAATATTGATTTATAAAATATTAACAATTATTATTGTATTTCATATCCACTAGTCATTAAATGGTGGTAAATTTGACATTTAGAATAAAAATAAAATTTTCAAAAATAATCATTTTGACAATAGTAAATTTATTATATTCGATTAAATTTTATAACAGATGAAAAGATTTTTTTATAAAATATATTTTTATGAATAAAATGATTTTAATAGTAATTTGGCTACAATAATTGAATAATTATTTAATAAAAATAATATTTAATGTTCTTCAAAAATAGTAATATTAATTTTTTAAATGATACATTATATATATATATATAATGTTTTACCTTTTTTAATACATGTTTATATCATCTTAACTTATTCTTACCCAACCCATAAAAAATTCGTTGTGAGACCTATGGATAAGATATGAAGTGGTTGTAGTTACTGGTCGATATTCTGCTCCAATATATCTTATAGTTCATTCCATGAGATTGTATGTCTTCTAAATAGTATTCCACACATGAATCAATCCATGGTGTTCATTACTGGCATGGAATGTGAATAATTAACTCTTTTATTCTCTGAAAAATAGCATTATAAATAATATTTCTATTATAAGATTTTAAATTATCTATTTTTTATTATTTAGTTACTAAAAAAAAATTTCGATAAAAGATCTCTTAAATCATTTTATATGATATAATAGACATTTTTAATAATATATTTTCATTTAAATTTACTATTTCATCAAAAATATCATAAATAAAATTATTTTAGTATAATTTCTATGGTTTACCATTATTCCCCTTAAATGGATTTATCCCTCAAATTTTTATTACATGGATGAAATAAAAAGAGGGTAATTTTGTCTTATTATGTCATTTTGTTCCTCTATAGAAACCAAAAACATGGGGTTTCTGTGAAAAAAACATTTACTATGTGAATAGACTTATTTCGAAAAAAACATTTATATTTGATCCAATGTCACTTTAGTTTGTTCTGAAAAAGATATAACATGTTTCATGTAAAGATATTATAAGATAATTAAATGTGTTAGATGTTTCACTTAATTCTATAAAGGTGATATATGAAGCTCTTTATGAACCAATCATAGGTGTTGAGGAGGTGATAATATATATGTTATATCCTGGACATGATAATGAATATCTAAGGGGTCAGTATATCTAGGGAACAACATAATCTGATATCTAATGTAATACCTTACCACTAACATCAAATGTTGCATCTCATCACCAGTGAGAAAATTATCTAATTCACTAATTTTTACTAAATTTATATTTTTTCAAACTGTTAAAACCTTCTTCCTAATTTAATGTAAAATATCAGTTCCCAATAATATACCTACTCTAAATTTATTACAAAATGTTTGATTCCACTGCCTCTTCAATAATAGATTCTTATCTTGATTATTTTGTATATTTTATTGTAAAATATTATTACCCATAAATTCAATCATAATAATATTTTGATCTCAAAATCCTTAGAAATTTATTGTGTATGATGTCAGAATATCCTTTAATGTTGAAATGGTCCATTAATATCGACAATTATTTTGAAGTTTGTATGTCCTGAAGAAACATAAATTGGTTTTTAATTCATATTAAAGACACCTATAAAATATTTTTATGAAACTTGGATCTTGATCAAATAAAATTGAAAATTATATTCCATTTCATCTTAAAAGTTTTTTTGTATAATTTTTTTTTGATCTAGTGGGGAATCTCTTAAAATAAAAATTTTGTACTCAATATTAGTATTTCCATTCACCAAAATCCTATGACATTGAAACATTTAGAAGTCTTAGGATACGAATTCGATAAATTCTTGTTAATATACTTCTATTTCCATATTGGAATAGGAAATGGATTCATCATACCATTATATTATGCCTATAATTTATGTCTTTTCATACCAAATATAAGGATATATTCTATATAATATATATCTTCATGTTTTCTAACCAAAAGAGGTACAATAATCCTCAATATAATTTTTTGATTCTATGATTAAATGAGACATATGTTCTATGTTAGTCATGTAAAATCAATTTATTTTGTAATAATTTCGATGGGATGCAAATTCGGTTTCCAAATCATATAATTACATATCGATCATGATAAAACTAAGGAATATTTACTACATTCCGGAGTGGATTCTTATCATCTTCCTGATTCTCCATGATCTTTACATAGATGGATTAATGAAAATTGATTTGTGGAGGGATTTTTTTATCCATTTATTTAATATTTTTAAATCCATACTTTTAATATTTATATTGATTAGTCCAAAATAATTCCAAAATAAGGATTGGGTATCATGATCTACTAGACATTAAGAATCTAACAACTTATACATTCTATCAGAGTGATAATTTATTGAGTAATAATTTCAATTAATTAACTAGAAACACCTCGTTTTGTTCATTTCCATCTCCTTTTGTGTGAAATTTTCTTTCAATATCTTAGGATAATTATATATATCACACATTTCACCATAGATATGATTATGTGAAGTTTTAAATGTAAATACTACATTTTCTATCTCTAGATCATGTATTGGGATTTTTTATCATGATTCTTTTATTTAAATGAATCAAAAATTATTACCACTTTAATTTCAATAATGATTCATCTCACTCGTTTTTATGAAGATGTATTATATATTAAACACCCTTCACTACTACATAGTAATATTTGTAAAATTAAGATAATGAGTCTCTTCCTAATTTCCAGGAAGTATTACCCACATTTTTCAATCCGTATTAGCTTTACTAAATTCCTTATTTACATGGTTATAGTATTGGGATATTGTTATAATTTTATCATACCCCACTGGTAGTATCCAGATAAACCAAGAATGATATTTATTTTTTCATAGTAGTATGTATGGCCATTATTAAAGCACATTTATCATCATTGAATAAATACATCTACCCCTTATTGTCATTATAATACCTATATATGATACCTTTATTGTCAATACTCACACCATATGAAAAATATATATAATTTTTCCATTCATATCTTATTTATTACATTCATCGGGTTCTATTTATTGTATTTTTTCTCTTATAAAATATTATTTTATCACAAATAAATAATTCCAAGAATTTTTTCAATATATTATCTAAATATTTTATGCATAAAATACACAAATATATCAAGATAATTTTTTATTATAAATGGAATCACTATGATTTCATGTTTTCTAATCCTTGAAAAGAATTCTCTCTTAGGTATAACATATCTCTGTACCCTTAATTAATGTTTTCTTGATTGAAGATCCCTATTCGTGAAGTAGTAATATCCCATGTGTTGATCTAATGAATCATTAATATGTGATAGGGTATCATTTTTTGATCATGTACATATTTAAAAAATAATAATATATTTAAAAAATCATTTACCCTTCACTATTCATTAGAAAGATGATGGATCACCATACTAAAAATAACAATGGAATATAAAACCCTAATCTATAGTCTCTTGATGTTTCATATTTAATTCTCCAATTTTGATGGGACAATTACCTAAAAAATTATTAATACTATCTTATAACCATTTATGAGTTCTATTAAAAACTCAAACTCTAATTTTAGAGTCTTTATAGATAATTCATTTTGAAATATTTAGTTATTCATTCCTAAAATTGGAATTGATTCAATGTTGAGAACATCCCCATCATTTGAGTTGAATAAAATTTATTATAGGGTATCAAGACAAAATTTAAATTATGTTTATTTGATAGTACGTTCATAATAATCATTTAATTGATATATGATAGTGGCATGTCTTGGGATATAAAATAAAAGTAGATTTCATTAAAAAATTATATGAACACTCCATAGGGAATGTCATACTATCCCTATTATAACTTCAAATTCTATGAAGGGAAAGAAAGATATTTCCTAAGGAAGTATATCACCATAAATCTAGATTAGTTTTTTTATCTTTGATTTAATTATCTTTCCTCATAGTGTATTCACACATAATTCAATATCTAATGTTTTAGTTGGTAAATCACCATTCATAGAAAATTTTAATGATTTAAAATAATATGATGAACTAGATTCAGTTGAGAAATTTATAGATTTATGGAGGATAATAAGTGTACCTTTAACAATTTTATTATCCTACTCCACATTAGAGTTAGTGATGGCATAAGATCTTCCATTTCCCCTTTGTATAGGTTATTATCTGTTCCAATTATTCATGTTAGTCCATTGACTGGGGAATTTATTTACATAATTCACAAACCTGTTAAATTGGAAGAATTAATGTGTGGGTGGAGAAATTGTTTCTAACTAATTCTCCTCCTTGGTAATTTTCCCCCTTAGTCCCTCTTCATTAATCATGATCTCATCATTGACTTCCATGCCACACCCCCTTATTTTATAATATATTTATACTAGGAAAAAAATCAACTTATTTGGTGACAAGTGATGCAAAAAAACGAAACTAATGTAATTAAAAATTTTAATTATTAATAATTAAATATATTACAAGATAGTTAAATGAAACTTAATTAATAAAATCATTATGTTATAATAAAAAGGTCAACATCAACTATTCATGGAATGAAAAAAATGTTTTGTTTTAAATTTATATTTTAATAGAATATTATATATGATTAATTTAAAATAATAATTAAAAAAGTCAAAATACATTAATTTTAAAAAATAAATTTTATTTTTGACTTCATCCAATCATTATTAGCTTATGGTGAATTTTTATGGAATCCCCAAATGGTTTATTTTTATTTGAATTGTGAACATTTCCATTTTTTTAAAGATTGTAGCATTTATAACATCATTGTTATAATAGAATGAATTAAAAGTGTATGAAAACATTATAAATAACACAAATGTATTTATGGATAAAAAGAAATAATTTAATAAATACTATTTTTTTAGAAACTCATTCATTACATTTTTGATTCAATGATATAATTTATTCCAATAAAAAATTATTTTGATACTTTTCTTTTGATTAAGTTATCCGAATTATCCATTTAGTTTGGTATTTCATAAAATTTAAAAAGAAAATTTATATTTCATTCATAAAAGAAAAAATTCCAAGGGAATAAATAATATATATTATTTTGGTTTACGTTCATTTGTATGCATTAAATAAGAATTTTTTTAAAATAATGTTGTTTTTTATATGTACTTTTATTTTAAAAAACACTATATCCCATTGAAATTGAATTTTATGAAATATTTTTTATTTTTAAAGTTATAATATTAAAATATATCGAGATGTGGTTTTTATTTTTCTTTATAATGAATAGATAAAATGTTAAATATTTAGTCATCACAGTAAAGGATACATGGGTTCAAAGGGGTGAAAACTTTGGGATAAGGAATCAAATATCAAAATAAAATTATATTTGTTAACTTTGTTGTTCATATTTTTACCTACCACATTTTATCATCTAATTTTGTCCTTAATGGATCTAATTCAATTAATAAATACATTTTTTAAAAAAAATATATATATATATACTTGGGTTCCCCTCTTCTTACTTTAAATAGAATCTCATCAACCCTCACTTATGAACACACATCATGAAAATTACCAGGATAAATATATAAAAAAATTCCTTCTCTAAGCCCTTAACTATATCCAATTCATTTTTCTATCAAAATTCTATCCAAATAAGGCTTACAGTGCGGTTCAAAATTGGATATCCATGTATGAGGTAATTTTTTACCATGATTTTTCATGTTTATTTCATATTTGACAACATAAAAATATATTATAACGTTAATAGAATGATTAAAATAATAAATTTAATTTAATTTTTTTATTATATTGATTTAATAGATATTATTTATCCTCCTTCCATCTATTGGAAAATTAAAATAGCAGTCATCTAGACGTGCAGACTATTGCCTCAAATAATGATGTATCTCATTTTTTACTACTTCCATAGAGGGTTGGTTATAAAAATGTTTTTAATAAATATATATGATATTAATTAAAATTGTAATATACTTTAAATGATATATTATATATACAAAATACAATTATCTTTCACATTTAATCATTAAAACATGCTCTTTTTGGGGTCAGTTTTATAGATATAAGAATGACTTTATAATGTTTATGTATGGAATGATGAAGGAAAAGTTAGATGATATTAATATTATATATAATTAATTAATTTAAAATGTATTATTTATTTTGTAATCATTATATATGTATTTATTCTCTAGTGAAATCAATTCTTATTAGGTAATCAATGTTTTTGAAAAATGATATTTTTAGGCTTTACATGTAAATTGTCACCAGAAGTATAAAAAACATTCCTTGTTAAACTAGAGATATACAATAATACTACATATACTCAATATAATTTTTTATAAGATGAAACCATGACTAGGGTTCAACAATTAGAACTATTAAATTGAACCATGAAAGGGAAATTGAATCATTAACATAAAAATGCTTATTTTAATAAATAATTATTAGTAAATGAGATATAAAAATACATGAATGGTATGTTATAACATAAATATAAATATGGTTATGATATAGACTTAGAGTAAATATATATATCAATTATCAGGATGTTAGGGTGATTCTAACAATGTGGAATTTTGAAGTTAGATTTTATCAAATCTCAATTTCCATTCATCGAGGTCTTCTTTATATACACAAAAGTCTTCATTTTTATGATTAATAAACATTAAATTATTATATAGTAACCAAATAATATCCGAAATATATATATATATATATATATTAAATTAGGTTATATGAATATTCATTACATTAGAAAAATGCATTCATGAGGCCCATAATATTTTAGTGTCTCTGGAAAGACAGAAACATAAATAACTAGTACATTGATAAATTGTATCATATCACACTATGATCTTAATAATTAGAATAATTCAAAGATATATCATATTTAGTGGATTTATTCATAACATAAGGAATTGAAATAATATAAAGTGTCGTATCATGTGCTCAGTAAGGCTGAATAAGGGATATATATAAGCATAACAAGAACATTGGTATATGATAACAAGAACATAGAATTTGAAAACAATCAATGATAGTAATTTCGGGTGTTGTAATAATGATTTTAAGATCATAAGACATGAGTCATAATAGAGTCAATGAACATGATCCATGAGTTTATAATAATTTCATATGATATTGACTTTTGTAAAACACATAATAAAAGAAAATAATTTCTATTTCTGTCAATTCTCATCAAAAAGGATATCATGGTGGAATGGGTTCACTCTCTAAACCATCAGATTAGTCATGGTTCACTCCAAATACCATCATAGTGGAAATTTTACATTACATAACGAGGTTCACTCTCTATTCCAGTAACTTGTATCTCATGAAATAAAAATCATTACTCAATTTCTTAAAAGGAGATACAGGTACGACTACTATCATAATGAAAACCATATTTATTAGGGTCATAACATCCCGATCCGACGGAAAAAAACACCAGTGGACATATTTGTCACCATGTGGCCTCAAGAATTCCTCCCTGTATTCTATAGTCTGATGACTAGTAGTGATGGTTAAATGGTGGTTTGTTGGGTAGAATATAACTTCATAATCAGATTAGTTATGTGATATAATACTAAGGAAACAACTAATAATAGCAAAAACAGTAATAATAAACAAAAAAGAAGTTGATGATGAATATAAAAAATTGATAAAAGTGGCCAAATTAAATAACGTGAAACTATTAATTAATTTATAAATAAATATACAAAATATACGACGATAGATATCATACAATGAATAAATTTATAAAATGAAAAAAATTATTATAGTTGAACACCACAAGCAACCAAAGTAATGAACTAGTCATTTTCCCCTAAAATACCTTAAATAATATACAACACAAGAAATAGATTGAAGACCTATGAATATAATTAAATACTTGGGTTACCCAGTGAAATGGAAGCCTGAGCATGGTGTGTGATATACTAAGTAGGACGACACTACTAGGGTCTTAAGAATAATCTAGTTTATGCATAAAAAATAATAAATGGGCATGTAAATAAAAAATAAATATATAATATGAAATAAATAAATAACTAATTAATTATTAGGTTCATGAAATACAATAGGACCAACCATTCATGCTTCATCCTATGCAAGAATTTTCTAGTCCATAGGAAAACCTAAACAAATGAGATAAAGAGGAAAATATATCAAAATCTATAATCAGGTAACATGATATGGACTGAAATTGTGCATGTGATTTGTCTTGGTGGAAATATCCCTTGGATAAAATTTATGAAACACTAGGATTTAAAACAAAATCAATCCACATAAAATTAATAATTAAAATTCTGGGTTTTTCCAAGGTGGACCATAAAAAGTAAACCATGTATCGCTCCATTAAAACCATGAATAATCACTTCTACTAGAATTTGCCTAATGTGTTCCATGGAAGGCCACAAATGTATCTCTCCTATAATAATGTGAGAATATGACCTCTGATAATATACTTGGTATCAACACAAAGGTGATTGAGTCTCACATGTGGCCTCGGTGAACCATTTATCCATCGATCATGTCCAGTGTGTCTCCCCTAGAGAACCGGTGGCTCCCATGCTATGTTAAGAATAACACATGGTGTTCTCATCCCAGAGTATCATTTTCTACCTCATTATATTCAAAATCCATTAGAAAAATGGATCTCAAAAATGATTAAGCCATCCTAGATGATCCAAGGAAGAAAACTAGATTATCACATATGGGGACCATAATTCATTTTATAATTTAGTTTGAAAAATACATGTTTCCAGGATTAAATGAATTAAAAATGGATGAAGGAGTAATTAAGTGGTATTCCCCATTTTTCTATAACATTCATTTATAAAATTATCCAAATACAAAAAACCATCCACATAAAAACACAATAATAAAATAGAATACATAGAATCACCAATACCATAATTCCAAGAAAGGAATACAAATAATAACTTTTCTAATTTGATGAAAATTCACCTAATTTAGGTAATTTATTAAAAAATATTATTTTTTTGTCGAAAAAATTCATTTAGTTCACATTAGGAAGTCAAATTTCAACTCAAAGCATAAAAACCCACCTTATAGTGGTTTAATAGATGTGAAAAACAGAATTTACTACATAAATGAAAAATCACGTTGAATGGGGTGGCTCTATCAAGGGAAGAAAAAATTTAGAATGTCTGACAAAATGATCCCAACGTAAAGAGGGGGTTTGGTTTGAGGATGAAATCTCCAACCATAACAAGTAGTTTCCAAAAACATATTAGGGGAAAAATTGATTTATTGAAATTTAGGAATTTTAATTGACACCAGGTATGTTTGGATCATGGTACAAGGAAATATTTTATAATAATGATTAAATATATGTGAACAGATATATACCAACCATCTGATACCATTGATGGACCACACATTAAATGTTGAGGGTTGATTCAATCCATTTTGAGAGAAATTGAAAAAAGGAACAAATTCTCTAAAAATAGGGGGAATTAGGTTGCACCCAAGTTACAACTAACCATATAAAATTAATGAAGATCAAAATTAATAGGATTCTTATACATGTTATGGTCTCTCCAAGACACCTGATAGTTCTCAAATCATACATCTTATGATAATGATCATTCTATGGAATGTGAGTAGTGGAGGAAACCCTGCAGTGGGATTTTATACACGGAGTTGGAGGGGAAAATATGGGATACTGTAATTAGAATACTATACTAGAAAATGTGAATTTAACCACATTTAAATAGTTTCAAGGTTTGGATGCAGGGTTTCTCAATTCATGTGCTAGACATTCTTGTGCCACTGCTCAAGAAGGGGTGTCACACTATCCAATTCCATTATTTGGGAGACTATAATGTTCTCGTCCTTCCAAAACAGGGATAAGGATTCATGGCCATTCAATATATTGTACAATATTAAAATGAACCTTTTGACACCCATAGTCACTATGGACTATACAAACGGTTCCTTCTAGTAGGCCTAACAGTTTTAAAAAACCATACACCTATACCAACCCTTCCCAGATTGGATAATTTAGGATTGGTGCACTTGAGATATGACAGAACACTTGAGAAAATTATTGAGGATTAATATATGTATAAAAACCACTCTTTTGGGTGTTCAAACTAATAGAATTCCATTCTATGTTTTGTTTATAAAACTGATAATCCAAATAATGATAAAATTAAAATTTCAAAATAATTTCATCCAGTAAAAAATTTTGGGATTCTACAACCCCACCACCTTTGAAAATATTTCCACTGAGATTCCTTGGGGGGGGGGGAATGGAAGCCACCCCTGACATACATGGGTCATGAAGACTTTCCAAAGAGGTCCTGTTGAATTTATAATTTCTAAACACTCTTACAATTTTAACTTTAATCTTACGGTACATGAGGTATTAAACTAAAGCTAACACTTTCTTTATAAACGAAAACATATATAATACACCAATAAAATCCCATAAAACTCAAAACATGATCACAATATTGTATCGTTCTCCACCACATGTTCTAGAATTTGAAAGGCTAATACATAGTCATAGTACACTACTGATGGAACTATTGATTTAGGCATTCCCTTAGCACTCCAATGGTGCTATTGTCATGATTCATAGTTCACAAAATTTGTTAACTGCCAATTGATCTCATAGTCATGGTTGCGGAGCAATTTCATGAATACTCTTTGTCTAGAATCCATGCACATTCCACAACTGAACATTGTTCCATTATGTGGTTCCTCACCAACCTTATATGAAAAAATAAAGGAATAACATGTCAAGCTGTATGTGGTTGACTACACAGAAACATTCATCTTAGATGATTGATGCCAAATAGAACGTGGTTGGGTTCACTTTATATGAAGTCACATCAACACAAGATCTCATCATGCTCATAGAAGCTTGTAACTAGTTCCTGGTGATGTCTCTAGTTAAACTTCAACCTAAAGATTTCGTCTCTTATAATGAACGATTGAATATGTCTAATCCATAACACTTAGTTCATTATCCTTTATACACCTCAGCTGAGCCCAAATGAATTTCAAGGTAACCTCATAATCAAAAATTAGGGTCCAAGGGTGCTATCCTTTAAGAACCATATCTGCAATTTATGTGTGATACTTCAATATAAGACAGATAACCACACATCAAGGAAAATGACTACGTTCAATGTTGTATCTATTGGGCGGTAAGGTCAATGCACCAACTGGTGTCTATAAGACTATCCAATGAATTCTTACATGAGAACCCAAGTTTCACATAGGACTAATCATGTCTTAATAACAACCACACTGGTGAACCACAACAAGATAGAGAACACTTATCAGGTCCAAAAACCTTGAAATTGTATGTGGCATTAAAAATACACCCTCTCAGTACACATGAATGTTGTCAACATAGGGGGATTTATCATATCTTAATGAAGAGTATTATAATATAAATAAAATGATCTAAAGAGGATCTTCTACACTCTTACTACCTCAAAATGATTTTCATGGTATGATTATGGACTAACCGTACACTAGCATTGGAATGAAAGTCTAGTCTAACCATTATTGGTTGAATTTTTGTGGAAGGAGATCGGATTCACCTACTAACACATCCACTTTACCCATCCATGATGATATTATAGCCAAGACATTCTATGATTACTCAATCATATCCACTGATGTTCATATCTACTATCAATATATTCAACGGTTGTATAAATTGGCAATAATTCATTATTGTGATGCCTTGAAAAAATGACATGATTCCAAACACACCATACTCATTGGAATTTAAAGCAGTAGTGACTATTTCCAAATAATCAGTATTGATTGTTCCCCTTCTACATGGAAGGACACTTATTACCATAATTGATGTGATACTCACAACCTTAGGATATTCCATGTTGTTGATTCTAATAAAAAAGGAACTCCTTCCACACAACATACTCTATTGACCACTAACCATAGGTAATAAATGTAGGGAATAAAATTTTATAAAAAATTAACCAAAGGTAGATATATACTATCATAGTTAAATACTAATACAAGATGTTTACTTCAGATGGGTTCTTGACAGTCTTCTTGAGTCACGTATGCACATTCAATAACATTAGGTAATGAATCAAAAATGACTACCCAGAATGTCGAAATACCTAAACCAATTTAAAAGTCATAATGATCATTGGGACAAGTTTAGTTTCATTATAAACCATGACATTATAATTTGAAGATGAATGGTAATCGAAGTGTAAAAACTCATGAATTAACAATTAAAACCATCCTCGAATGGTTTGATATACAATTTTAACAACTCTCTATGAACTGGGTGTTTCACCACAAACTACCCAGTGGATTCACAAAAAAATGACACATCCTAGATACTCTTAATTTCCATACCACTGTATCAATTCCGATATCAAATGTCTTGTAAAATATCCTTAAACCAAGTCTGTATTGACAAATTTGGAAATTATCCTTTATGACTAAATACAATGTCATCCATCACTGAGAAATAAAAAGGGGGATACAGAAACCACTAAATGGTCATCCCTGCTTGAGAAATATATTCCAAATTGAAATCAAGTATTACATGATTCCCATACCATAATAGATTCAAAAGTTCACATGACCTCCCATCAAGAAAAGGGTGTAATTTTCGTGTCTAATAGTCCTACATGAAATATATTCAAGCCGAACAACACCACAAATCGAAAATGACTTACAAGAATCTGAAAATGTTTAATGGTTTTAAGGGTTCCACCCACCTATAAAATCCCATTATCGAATCATAAATCATTGATCCTACCAATAGCTCTTTCCTGAGAAGGTCACAAGGCATAAGGGAATATCATTTAGGTTTGGGATATAAAAAGTAAATCGACCAAGTCTAATGCTCACGTACCTATTTTAGGGTACCGACTAACGTCAATATCTAGACTACCCTTACATGAGGGTTCAAGCTAAAAACACCTCTTCAGGTTTTATTATGTCAATTTATTTATTTACATTTGAACATAAAACGTTTCAAAGGATCATATTAGAATACCGTGAACCATTCAAAATGAAAACACGAGTTGGTACTTCATTTAGACAAAACCCACAATTCAACATGGAATTTTATATTAAACATCCTTTTAAAACATGTATTATTTAATTAAAAACAACTAATATTGTTTTCATTTTTCACCCAACCCAAATGTAAACATAAAATTTTTATTTATAAACATCTACAATATTATTGTTTAAAGAATATTTCAATTGAAATATATACTATAAATCACCCTTTCTCTTGTTATTGGAATTTTAATTAACTAATTCCATGTGTAAGTAGAAATAAAACGAAGAAATAAGGTATTTTGTTAATTAAAGAGGTCTCATCAAATAGGAATCCAAATATAAATGTTAATGAGTATAGGTGTATGGGGACACATTAAAAGACCGTCACTATATAGAATAATCATACCCCTTTCGGGTTAACCACTAAGGCATATCAAGAGAAAAGGCGGCCACCATGGTCTCGTAAAGACATTTTAGGTTCACTGAAGGAAACCACTTTTATGTAAAACGCATTTTTTATTAAAACAACCTTATAGGGATTATCTCATAATAAAAAACCATTTTAACAAACCTACTTGGGTCAAGTCAAGTCAATCATATAAGCCACATGCCCCAACTGACCTACTTGGGCCATGACGTGCATTTAGGAAATTGTCACATGGTTCTATATACTTATGGAATAAAATTACTAACCATTATAAATGAAATCAATTCTTTTTAAGAGTAAATTATTATCATATTTTACATTTATAAAATATTTTATATATATAGTGTTACCATAAATATGGTAATATTATATTATTCACAATTTCCCATGTCATAAAGCACCCATATAGTTTATCGATTTTAAATTGGATCTCATCTAATCTCATCCAATAGTTGTTTCTTCCCATTAAACCAATGGTTCGTGGATCAAAATTTTCATGTTTTTTTTTGTTATATATAATTTCACCATCAATCTATGTTTGTTAACACTACATATATTTCTACTAGAATTTTATTTAACTCAAAATTCTTATATTATAATTATATTTAGGCAACCAATCAAATGTAGTAAATACATAGAATTCATGCTTAATATGAATAAAAGTATGGAATATGAAGAAAAGAACATTAATTAATCACCCATCAGTGATAAAAAATAAAAATGTCTAAAAAATCTAAACCTGTACTAAATTATCAAAGGTATTACATGACACTACTTAAGAAGGAAAAAACAACCACAACACAGAAGTAAATCATGAAAAATCGGTCATGGAAGCATATTTTACAAAAAAATGTGATAAATTAAACATGTATCATATTATAAAAAAATATATTAAATTTCATAGTTAGTTAAACAATATGAATTTACTAAATTACCCTAATTGGTATATATCAGACATGTGAAAAACACTCCAGTCACATCATCAAATTTCACAAAACATTGCATTGAAATCAACACAGCATGTTGTATTCATGGAATATGAATTCCTATGCCCCTATAATGACGAAAGTAATGATTCAACCTTTAAATACCATTCAATGGGTTAAATACCATATATCTCATAAATCATAAGTGGAATATACTTCAATAATTAATGGAGAAACAATATTCAACTGTAATAATAAATGATAGAACCACCAATCCCATCCCTGACCACTTAGAGACTACATATATGTGGGTATATCACACCTAGTCAAGGATATTTTCTATGTTCTAACAAATTCCATTTCACTTATTTTCCAAAAAAAATGTATCTCAAAGGAAAATAAGGCTCTAATACCACTTTATAAATTCATTGCCCGATTGACTACTAAAACAATAGCCAGACCGGTCCCTGAATGGCCTCAAGCATGAATCTCTATATGAAAGGGTCTTCTGAAGAGTAGTTAGGGTTTTACTCTTGTATGGTGGGGATACTATACACTAATGATCAGAGTAGCATAGTGTTATAATATTAAGTATAAAATCGATAATACAAAAATAGAAAATAATAAAATAAATATCAACAGAAGATAAATATAATTTTTAACACCAGGACCCCATTTACTATAAGTCAGAGCATTATTACATAACACTGGCATGATCACAATGGATAAAATCCCGAAAGATCGATCAGTTTAGTAGCCTTGGATATACCAGATATATTCATAGATTTTACATTACAATATAAAATTAAAAACAACACCAAAATTATCTCCATTTACCACATTCATATCTGTTAGACTATCCCTATAGGTCAGTCATAATATAATTCTTAGTATCTTTGGAAAAATAAAACATAGAAAGGGGTGAGCTCAGATGCTTAGTAAGGAAAACAATATTGAAGAAACATTCATGAATAAGCATTAACATTAATGAATAAGACTAAAAAAAGACTTTTAAACTTAAAAAACATCATAATATGTTAAATATAAATCATATAATGTAATTTACTTGTTCACATTGATATTTTACTAGTAGAATAATCACATGTAATATCAATATCCTATATCCTAATGATGGAATCCATAATGCCAGACTTCATAACCACATAGTTAGGTTCTAGTAAAGATAATACAATTAATATTTTGTCAAGGACTTGTTCTAGGACACTATTTTGTCTAATGAAACCTACTGATGCATCGCGGAGCTATATTTGGTTCCACCTGTCACTTACTAAGTCCAACTCATTCCTCATATGAAAAGGTTGAAACATAACATAAACAATCATATTAAAACTGGCATATGAAATGTTTTTATTTTAATCATAAACCATGAATGGTATAAAAATAACACATCCATAGTAAAACATATCACAAATCCTTCAACACAATATGGAATATTGTATCATATAAAATCAACATCAAACGAGTGTAAAATCCATCAAAGGAATATGATATATATGAAATCAAAACTATTTCAGAGAAATATATCTTTCTATTTTAAAATAATTTAAAAGTATTATATTATAAAAGAAAAAATTTATTTTGAAAATATTTTTAGACTCTTTTAAGATATGTTTAGGAGGTGTTATAGTGATAGAAAATAGCTACACTCGACGTATAAGTTAAAAAACATTCTTTCCTAAATTTTGTCGAAATGGTCGTAATTCTCATTATTTGGGGAACGATGAAAATATTCCTTTATAAAAATTATATAATAAGTAAAACAAGGGTATAAATGACTTTAACCCATAGTCAAGGAAATAGTAAAAATATTTTGAAATGCATTTTTTTGAAAAACTTATGTGGATGATAAAGAGGTCCCAGTAGATACTCACGTATATATAGCCGCGGATAATGAAGAGATTGTAGAATTAACACTTACCTTCTACTTTTCATTATTATATCGTATGTTACCCTCATTTATAATAGTCAAAACATTTTTATTAAATTACACAAGAACTATATACATAAATATTATATCTTATATGATCCTCTAATATTTCCTTGTTAATACTATTTCAGTAGTATCATCGTTTCAGGTGTTAGCAGATTCGTTTTCCTTTATATGCTTGGTTACATATGCAATGTTCGTTATGGATAGTATTTATTTGATTCATATACCGAATGATATTATGTTTAAAAACATTATTTTTAATCATAAAGATAAAATTCTTCTTGAATGATTACGATGGGGGAATAAATCTCATCACGTTCGTGGAGACGGTAATCCGTACGTACGCACGAGAAAAAATATCATCATATTGATGGTGAAATCATAAGTAATGGGATGGTATATCATATATTATGAATCATTAACTTGTTATATTTTTTATTTACATCAGTTATAATCATTATTATACTTATCATGCAATGATGTGTTTGAATAAAAAACTACACCACGACGTGGAGACAGTAAGCTGTATGTAAGCATGTATGGTGACTTTGTCATTTATAGGATGGATTGAATAATGAATATGTTTGTAACATATTTATAATAATATCAATATATGTAGAAGGTACTATAGTTTTTATTTTGGTTTGGAAACAACAATGAAATAGGAAGTGGAAGAAGAAAATAAATTGAAAGAGGGTGGTGAAATTATTACCTCTTTTTCAAGTGTTTCCTTTTGAGTTGATCAAAAGGGCTCCAGAGGTAGGCTTTATGATCAATGTAAGGACTCTTGGATGAAGTGTGGGAAGTTGGAATGGTATTTGGGCTAGGGATGGCCGAGAATAATGGATTTGGAGGTGTGAAATTAAAATAAGTGGAAGTACCCTTTTATAAGAGAGGTGAGGATCACTTTAAGAAACGTTTGAAATATTATTTTATAATAAAATAATTTTGGTTTTTTAATGGCTCAAAAATAATTTATTTCTATGAATATGGTGGTTATGTATTGAAAAACTCTCAACCAACAGGTTTTACATAGGTTTAGGTCACCATATAAACATAATATTTTAGATTTAACACTTAGTTAAATAGTTTTATATTTACCATGTATCGTTTTATTTTTATATTATATGGTTAATAAACCTACTATAAACATCCAAGAGAACCCCAAGTGGTTCAATATTCATATATATAGACTTATCTAAGTCCTTTGGGTGAATAATATATTTTGAGGTATATTATATCAATTAATAATATTATATTTGTTTTTAAAAACTCAATTATGTCAATTTTGACATTATTTAGTATTTGACTTTTTTGAAAGCCATATAAACATTATAACTTAGAAAAAAATTATTAAATAATCCCTTAAATGTCATATTAACCTAGAAAATTGGTCTAATTCATCAAAAGTCTCAATTTATATTTATTTAGATATTTTTAATATCAATTATTTTAATATTTCATTTTTAACGTAATTATTGCATCGTCATTGTGTCATAAATAAATTAAATTATAGAATATCTAAAAATTATAAATAAAATACAATTATATAGGAATTATTATTATCATTCTAATAAATATTTATTGTCGAATATATATTGTTTATATCCCTATATTAAAAATAGATTAGTTATTAAACATTGAATTTAACTCTTTTAACTATTCTTTAAATAAAATATTAATAAATTTCATAATCTAATCCAAGTGGACTAAAAGGATCATATAATATTCCTATGGTTATTTTTTGACAAATTAAACTTATCCAAAATAATTAGGACATGTGTTAGGGTAAATATAATATCATTTTTATCCGTAATTACCGTATTTAATTTTGACTGTGGTAAATAAACGTCAAAGTTACTATTCACCAAATGATATTTTAATCTTGTTGAACAAAATTTTACTTACTTTTGTCAACTTTGTCTCTAGGATTTTTTAATTTAAACTCAATGAAGTGGTAGAATATTGTTTTATTCAAATTTGTAAATGCTCCGAAAAGGTGGGTAAAAGACGGTAAGAAGTTCAATAAAATTTTATATATCTAAAATTACTATAAATTGAATACAATGAATTACATTGAACATATATAGGTATTATGTATGTATTTTTATCTAATATAAAATAAAATAAAATAACTATTTATTTAAATAAATAGTCAGTTTTAAACAACAACACATTGTTTTTCACTATTCATAAAAAATTGAATGTTTTCAGAAAATACAAAAAATTCCCCCTAAGGTAATTTGGATATTCTGAATCCAAAAATGAAGTCTATTTTAAAGAATAATATTTATAAAATTTAAAAAAAAATCTATTACTATTCATAAGTGCTCGTTTTAATGGTCATGTTGTGTTAAAACTCCAAGTTGCGTACAATGCAAGGTACTGCATTATTCGAAGGGAAAAATATTGTTGAAGCTTGGAATGTTACATTCTACCCTCCTAAAAATAATTTCATCCCTGAAATTTCTAGAATATTACATCATAAAAAGATTCGGATGTCTTTTCATCATAAGATACTCAGGTTCCCACATTGCCTCTTCAATATTATGATTTCTCCATATAATATTTACCAGAACAGTCATCCAGTTTCTCAACATTTGTTCTTTGGTATCAAGAATTCTGATAAGCTCTTCGCAATAAGATAGATCAACCTCCAGTTCTATTTCTTCATTGGTGAGTACATGCGTTGGGTCAGGCATGTATTTTCTCAATATTGATATGTGGAACACATCATGAACATTGGAGAGACATAGAGGCATTTACAAATGATAAGCTACAACTCTAATTCATTATAGAATTTCTAAAGGTCCTATGTACTTGGGACTCAATTTACCCTTCTTACTGTAATGTATTACACCCTTACATGGAAATACCTTTAAGAAAACCTGGACACCTACTTGAAATTCCAAATCCTTCCTTCGGTTATCAGTATACCTCTTTTTCCTACTTTGTCATTCATTGATGTGGGTTTCGATAATCTTCACTTTTTCCCTTGTTTCCTCAACATATTATGGGCATATTATTTTTCTTTCACCAACATCATCCCAACAGGTTGGTGTGCAAAATCTCTTTTTATATAACACTTCATATGCTTCCATCTGAATAATTCAATGGAAGCTATTGTTATAGGAAAATTCTACTAGAGGTAAATATTGATCCCACAAACCTTTAAAGTCAAGTGACATTGATATCAATATGTATTATTTGGTTTAAATAGTGTGTTTTGATTTTCCATCAGTTTGAGGCTGGTAGGTAGCACTAAAACAATGTTTAGTATCCAAATCCTTCTAAAGATATTACTAGAATCGTGAAGTAAAACGGGGATCGGGATCATAAACAATCAATAGTGGTACATTGTGGAGACTTACAACTTCATTAATATATAGTTATTCTAGAAATTCAAGTTGTAAGTCTTCTCTTATAGTAAGAAAATTTGCTAACTTGGTAAGATGATCAACAATGACCCGTATTGCATCATTCCTTCTAACAGTCTTTGGTAGTCCCATGACACATTCCTTCGTAATATCATCCCATTTCCACTCAGTTATGTGAAGATGATGCATGAATCCTCTATGGTGTTGTCTTCTGGCATTCACTTGTTGACAAACCATACATATTGACACCTAATCACGAGTCTCTCTCTTCATGTTGTCCCAATAAAAATGATCCTTCAAATCCCTATTCATCTTGGTGCTCCCAGTGTGTATAGAAAAATTGGAGTTATGATCATCATCCAAGAATTCCTTTATTAGATCATGTATATTTTGAAAACAAATATTCTTCCCAAATTTCAAAATTCCATCTTCATATATGAATTCACTCAATATCCCATCATTCAAAGTTTTAATCTTCTTTAGAAACTCATCATTATCAGTTTGAGAACATTTTGTCCTTTCTAGTAAAGATGGTTCGGCAACCATTTGAAAATTTATTGATGTTTCACCTTCCATGGTTATTTCAATATACATCTTTACTAGATTCAGGAAAATAAGATCCCTTTCCACTCTCATCTGGATCAAAACTCCATGATCCTTTCTGATCAAAGAATCTGCGGCCTTATTTTACTTCCCCGAGTGGTAGTGTATTGTGAAATCATAATATTTGATTAGTTCAAGCCATCTCTTTTTCCTCATGTTGAGTTCTTTTTGTGAGAAAATATACTTCAAACTCTTGTGATCAGTATAAATCTCACATTTTTCACCATAAAGATAGTTCCTACATATCTTTATTGATAAGTTTTCAACTTTTAATTCACGATCATGAGTGGCAAGTTGTTCTCATGAATTGTTAGCTATTGTGATGCATAACCAATAACTCTATAACTCGACATAAGGAAAAAACCAATTCCCTTCTTTGAAGCATCACTATAAATTACAAACTCATCATTCCATGATGGTAGAGTCAATACAGGATCATTGACTAATCATCTCTTTAGTTCTTCAACACATTCTCCACACACTTTTTTCCAAACAAATTTAACCCCTTTATGTGTGATCTTGGTTAACGGTTTAGCTAACCAGGAAAAATTATGGACGAAATGTCGATAATAAACTGCTAAACCAATAAAACTGCATACCTCAGTTATACTCGTCTGTGCTGGCCATTCTAGGATTGCCTTGGTCTTTGAAGGATCAATAGAGATTCCATCCTTAGAGACAATATGTCCATGAAGAGAAATCTCATGAATCTAGAATTCACACATCCTAAACTTCCCATATTATTCATTTCATCTGAGGGTTTTAAAAATAGTGCGTAAGTGATTTTGATGATATTCGTAGCATTTTGAGTATACCATGATATCATCAATAACTACCACTACAAATTCATCAATATATTAATTGAAAAATCTATTCAATTTATCCATGTATACATAGGGTTCATTAGTCAATACAAAAGGTATTATTGTATACTTGTAATGCTTGTACCTGGTTCGATATCCTATTTTCCGAATGTCTTCCTTCTTTATACACAACTCATGATATGAAAATCGAAGGTCAATCATTGAAAAATATTGAGCTCCGTGAAGTTGGTCAAATAAATCACCAGTGAATGGTAGGGGATACATGTTCTTTATTGTTATATAATTGATCTCCCTGTAGTCAATGCACAACCTCATAGAACTGTATTTCTTTTTAACAAAAAGGACAGGGGCTCCCCATAGAGAAACACTAGGGTGAAAAAATCCCTTGTTACTCAATTTATGTATTTGTTTATTTAGTTACACTAATTCTACAGTGTCCATTCTATAAGTGGTATTCAATATGGTCCTTGAACTAGGAATTAAATCAATGGAAAACTAAATTTATAGTTCTGGAGGATGTCTATTTAAATCCTCTAGAAACACATCAATATATTCTTTCACAATAGGTATGTCCTATATTTGAAAAAAATTCGTCACCCATATTTATTTCATTCTATTATTCCCTAGTAATTTAATTTAGTAGAGCTAATGGGGGTGGATAAAGATAAGAATCATGTGGTGATGTTTCTTCTCTAAAGATAAGGTTCTTTTTATCATCATCGAAATTTGTAACCTTTTTATTCTTACAATAAATTATCACATCATGGTCTAAAAGTGGATCCATTATGAGGATTATATCAAATTCAATCTTGGGGATGATGATGAGATCAGTAGATAAAGATCATTTATATGCCCTAATGGGAAATGATTCACAAAACATTATTGCGATGATACTTCCCTTAGGAGTTTTGACAGACAACTCCCTTATTAAGTCAAATTGAAAATATCTAATTTTCTTAGCAAACTGGGAAGATATGAAACAATACGGTGATCCAGAATCAAAAAAAGCATTGGATAAACTTGAGGAGACAATTAAATTACCTGCCACTATGTCTTTCATAGCATCAACCTCAGTAGTAGTGATCTCATTAGCTTGGCCTTGCTCCCTGGCCTTTTCTAAGGTATGTTTTCTTGGCGCTTAGGACATTCATTTGTGTAATTACCCTTTTCTCTACAATTGTAGCATTGAACATTGATATCCTCTTTCATTCCCTTTCAATCATGGGCTTGGTAGCCTTTCTCACCACACTTGTAATAGACTCGCATTCCCTTCAGGAAACTACCAGGGTGTTTCTTCCCATATTTATTGCAGGATGGATATTCAACTTTTCCCTTCTTACCCTTATTTCCATTTATAGAGTGTTCATCAGAACTCTTCTTCTCTTTCATTTCTTTAATGTCATAATACTTAAAGAATTATTTTTATGTCTTGATAGTGCATGAGAAAATATCCTCGTATTATGAGAATGACTGTGAGACTAATCTTCGACGGATAAATGGTTTTAACACATCAAATAATTAATCAATCTTACTCCTTGGGTTACGTATTTAATTTTTTGAATTCCTTTATAACCTTGTATGGTTAGCCTCATAATTTTCAATATTCTCATCCTCTTTTTTCCTCAGACACAAAAATTGCCTTTCCATATTTGATCGATGGTCATGAGGAAATTATTTTTCTAAGAAAATATTTTTAAACACCCTCGATTCAATACATGATACTTCTTCATCCTCCATTGTCTTTCTAATTAATGCCACCATTGATCTGCGTCTCTCGTGAGGCAATAAACTGGCATGACAACTTATTCCCTATCGCTACACCCCAAAGCATGAAATATTTTTTTAAGGAACATATCAATTGTTTATCTACAAATGGATTTTTAGTCCGATTGAATGTTGGTGGATGATTCCCCATGAAGATTTCTAACATTGATCCTCCATGTTCTGGATTTGGGTTCTTTATGTGGGTAAAGTTATTATTCATAACCTGATTGAGTAGTCCCAGTATGGTGGTAAGCTGATCAGCACCAGTTGCATCACCAGCTCCACTGTAATTATCTCGATTAGGAGGGAAATCCCTACATGGATAACGTGAATTTATATGTTTTTCATTCCTTCAACTAGAATCCATTTCTAAAAATGGAATACACTAGATTAGTTTATGGATCACAATACCTAATTAAAAACATATAAAACACTTCACATAAGTTGAACAGTTTATGGATATAATCCATAATCATAAATATGTTTTCTTCGAGGAGGTAAATACTTATATATCCATCATAATGGTTTTTTAAAAAATGTGAATTATCCTAAGCATATCCCCCTAGAGTTTCGTAACCAAGAGTGCAGCAAGGCCTGTTGTTGTACACTAATTCCTGTTCGAGTTTAGAACAAAGCAGTGTTTTCAAGTTTTACCCCTAGGTACATTGTGTAGATCCACCTCTTCCTTCTCGTATCTAGACAGATATGTATTCCTTGTAAAATATAAAAATCTATACACTACCAAAATTCTTGAAAGTTCTTCTACACTAATCCTAAAAGTCTATCATAGGGTATTGTTCTCTAATAAGAGTTTATCTAAATCTAGTTTCCATGGATTGTACTAAACTTCATATGATGCCAATTGTAATGCCCCAACCCTATTTAACTAGATTCATTGAATTAATACATAACATTGGCATGATCACAAAGGATAAAATCCTGAAAGACCAATCAGTTTAATTTCCTTGGAAGTACTAGATGCATGCATATGTTTTACATTACAATATAAAATGAATAATAAAAAAAATGTATCCATCGACCACATTGATACCACTTAGTCTATCCCTATGGGTTATTCAAAATATACATCTTTGCATCCTGGTTAAAATAAAACATATAAATGTGTGAGCTCAGATGCTTAGTAAGGATAACAATATAGCAGAAACATTAATAAATAAGCATTAACATTTTAATAAATGTACAAGAATAAAAACACTAGCCTTTTAAACATAAACTTCTTCATAATATGGAAATGATAAATCCAATAATACCATTTACTTATTCACATGGATATTCTACTAGTCGAATAATCACATGTAATATAATAGACAATTTCATAATGATGGAATCCATAATGCAAGGCTTCATAACCACATAGTCAAGGCCTTGTGCCAAGACTAAAAATTAGATTTTGTCAAGGCCTAGTCCCTAGACTCTATATTGTCTGATGAGACCTACCGATGCATAGAGGAGCTATATAGGGATCCACCTGTCAATTACTAAGTCCAATTCATTCCAAATATTAAAAGTTTGAATCATAACATAAACATTCGTATTAAAACTAGCATATGAAATGATAATACATTAAACATAAACCATGAATGGTATAAAAATAACACATCAACAGTCAAACATATCAAAAAACCATCAATTCAATATGGATGATTTTATCATGCTAAATCAACTTCAAAAAAGTGTAAAATTCATCAAAAGATATTGACATAGATGAAATCAAAATGGTTTGAGAGAAATATATCTTTTTATTTTGAAATAAATTAAAATTCACGTAATTATAAAAGAAAAAAAATAATTTCTAAAATATTAATATAAGATTGTAATGGCAGCTTCGAAGGTGTTATAATGGTGGAAAATATCCACACCCACCACATAAGTTCAAAAACATTCTTTCCTTAATTTTGTCAAAAAGGTCGTAAAGTACCTTGTTTGGAAAATGACGGAATGATTCCTTTATAAAAAAATTATAAAATATAAGACAAGGGTATAAATGAATTTAACCAACAGTTTAGGAAATAGAAAAAAATATTTGAAATACATCTTCAAGAAATAAGGATGTGGATGGTACAGAGGTCCTAGTAGATACTCAGGTATAAACAACCTTGGATAATGAAGAGATTGTAGAATTAACCCATACCTTGAACTTTTGCTTAGTCGATGGTATGTTAACCTCCTCTATAATATTTAAAACATTGTTATTAAATTATACAAAATCTATATTCATAAATAAGATATCATATATGATCCCGTAATATTGAAATGTTAATAATATTTCAGTAGTATCATTGTTTTGGGTGTTAACTGATTCCTTTTACATTATATGTTTGGTTACGTAAGACATGTTTATTATGGAGGGGATGGATTTTATTCATATATAGAATGATATAATGTTCATAATAATTATTTCTAATCATAAAATGAATATTATTTTTCAATGATTATTATGTGGATTGAATCTCGTCGTGTTTATGGAGATGGTAATATGTACATACGCACGAGCGACAATATCATTATATTGATGGTGAAATCGTGTGTAATTGGATGTTATATCATAAATACAGAGTCATTAACATATTATATATTTTTATTTACATCAGTTACACTCATTATTATACCCATCCAAATAATGATGTGTTTGAATAACAAACTACGCCACGACGTGGAGACGGTAAGTCGTATGTACGCATGGATGGTGACGTTGTCATTTATAGGATGGATAGAAAAATGAATATGCTAGTACATTATTTATAATAACATCACAGTATGTATATGGAACATGATTAATTATTTTGGTATGGAAACAATAAAGAAATAGGAAGTGGAAGAAGAAAATAACTTGAAAGAGGGTGGTGAAATTATTACCTCTTCCTCGGGTGTTTCCTTTTGAGTTGATCAAAATGAAACCATAGGGTGCATTTATGATCAATGTAAGGACTCTAGGGTGAATTGAGGAATTTTGAGAATGTCTTTCGGCAGGGTATAGCCGAGCCAAATGGCTTTGAATGTGTCAAATTAAGAGAAGGAAATTTACCCTTTTATAAGAGAGGTGAGGGTCACTTTTGGAAAAACCTGAAATTTTATTTTATAATAAAAAAAATTCAGCTTATAATGGAACCGAAATGAATTATTTGTTGCATAAGGTGTGAGTGGGTTAAAAACCTCTCAAAAAATAGGTTTTAGGTAGGTTTAGGTCACCATATTAACCTAACAATTTAGATTTAACTCTTAGTTAAATAGTTTGATGTTTACCATGTCTCTTTCTATCTTTATAATATATGGTTAATAAACATACTCTAAACAACCATGAGAACCTCAAGTGGTTCATTATTTATATATATTACATTATCTATGTCCTTTGTAAGAATACTATATATTTTAATAATTTTATATCAATTAATAATATAGTATGTTTTTAAAAAAACACAATTATGTCTATTTTGACACTATTTAGTATTTGATTTTTTTGAAACCCATAAAACTATATCACTTAGAATAGAATTTATTTAATCAACCCTGACATGTCATATTAACCTATAAAATTTATTTTTTTCATCAAAAGTCTCAATTTACAATTATTTGGATATTTAATATATCAATTATTTTAATATTTCATTATTTAGGTAATTACTACATCATCATTATATCTTAAAAAAATTAAATTATTTAATATCTAAAAATTATAAATAAAATACCATAATGGTGGAAATATTTTTACCTTTTTAATTAATATTGATAGTTGAATTTTTTTGTGTGTATCCCTATATTAAAAATGTTTTAGTTATTAAACATTGAATTCAACTCTTTTAACTCTTCTTTAAATAAAATAATAATAAATGCCCTAATCTAATCCATGTGGACCAAAAGGATCATATCTTTATCCTAAGGTTATTTATGGTCGAATTAAACTTATCCAATATAATTATGACATGTTTTATTGTAATTAAAATTTCATTTTTACCCTTAATTAACCTATTTACTTTAAACTGTGGTAAATAAAAGTCAAAAATTACTATTCACAAAAAATTATTTTCATCTTATTGAACCAAATTATACATAATGTTGTCAACCGTGCCTCTAAGATTATTTAAATTCAACCAACATAAGTGGTAAAATTAATTTTCATACAAATTTGTAAATGCTCTTAGATGGTGGGTAAAAGATGTTAAGAAGTTTAATAAAATTTTATATATCTAAACTTTTTATTGAATGACTCCAATAAATTACATTTAACATATATATGTATTATGTATCTTTTTTGACCTAAACTAAATTAAAATAAAATAACTAATTATTTAAATTAAATGTCGGTTTTAAACAATTACGATGTGTTTTTCACTATTCATCCAAAATTGAAAATTTCCAGAAAAATACCAAACATTCACCCTAAGAAAATTTTGATATTATGAATCTTAAAATGAAGTCCATTTTGAAAAATAAAATATATATAATTTCAAAAAGTGGGTATTATTAATCATTACTCATAGTTTGGATGGTCATGGTGTGTTAAAACTCCAAGTTGCGTACAACGCAGGCTACTGCATTATTCAAAGGGAAACGTACCGTGAAAGCATGGGGTGTTACAAAATTACTAAATAAAAGTGGCCACATCTAATAAGTCACAATTATGAATTATATTCTAGATAAGGATATTTAATAGAAGAAGACAGATATGGTATTAATCATAAATGAATAAATGAAATAAAATCCCCATGTTGAACTCTGTGATCATCCATAGTTCTAGCTCAGTCCCCAACTCCTATAATACAATATGAAATTCATAGTACAAGTAATAGATAAATCACATATAACCATGTGTATCTTTTTAGGTGCCCATTTCAATTTCACCTTGACCGGGGTGTGAGATATACTCAATACACCACCATAAATGGTGTCTAATGCATAATCTAGTTTGAGAATATAAAATAAGCAGTGTTCATGTAAATCAAAATTGAAGATGCAATTTGAAATAAACAAATTGCCAATTTGAGCTCAGGTTCCTCAAGGACATATATCCTAACCACACCATCTTCATTCTGTCCAGTATTGTCAAATACATATCCAGCCTATAAAAATGAGATAAGGGGTAAAATAGTACAAAATCCATAATAATGAATCATGAGGTAGATTGAACCAAGGAATTCGGCTTTGCTTAGTAGATGTGTCTCTTGGATAACCGATATACATCACTATGAATTATTATAAAAGTACCCTCGAAAAATTTATTTACAAGCATCACGGTTCCATACAAGGATAACCTTAATAAGGAACCCATGTATCTCACTTGGAGTTCCTGGAATGATCACCACCAAAGAAGTCTCTCTAATGTGATCCATGAAAGTCCTCCCAAGTATCACTCCAATCTTAATATCAGATTGAGACTGCTGATCACATAACTAGTATTAAAAGTAGGGGACTAAGTCTCACTCAAGGCATGTTGTGGCTATCTAACTACCAATATTATCCAAGGTGTATACCTTGGGGAATCAATGTCACTCATAATGAAGTAAGAATAACACTTGTTGAGAATATTTGGCATACCAGTATCTCCCCTGATGTATACACAATCTATCAGGAAAACTATTCAAAAAAATGATGAGCCCGTCCTTGGTGTTTTGTGGATGGAAACCTGAGTATCTATCATGACATCCATAATTTATTTAATAAATGAGTTTAAACATAACAAAAGGTCATGCTAAAGGGTATGACATATGTAACAAGAATTAATTATGTGGGCCAAATCTATTTTCCACCCCACTTATTTATAAAAACTGGTCACATAAACATACCATCCACATTAGGAGGCATGAATTAAAAATATTTCATTGAATCACCCTTTCCATAAATTTATAATAGTCATAACAAATAAATTAATTATTCAATTTTAAAGATCTTACTCCCCAACAAGTGTTTTTACTAGAAAACAAGATTTTTTTGTTCCATAAAATCATTTATATCATTGAATGAAATCCAATTCTAACATAAATAATATATAACACATGTCAAGGTGTTATTTATATTAGTGATCGTCAAAAATTAATACATAAATAAAAATCACAAACAAGGTATTGGCACTAATAATGGCTAACAACATTTAGAAAGAGAGAAAAAATAAAACCATCCTAAAGGGGTATTTCAGGATGAGGCTTCAACCTTAGACTATATGTAGGATGGTCCAGACACATCAGTGGGTTTTCTGAACAACAGTATTTGTAATAATTTATGAATTTGAATCCACACTAGGTATGTCTAGATTATGGAACATGGAAATTATTTACAAAAATGTTGAAACATGAGATAAAATATATATATACAACCTACCATGTACCATTTACTAAACACATGTCCAATATTTAGTCTTGATTATATCTTGTTTGAGAGAAATTGATGAAATGGAAATGCTCGCAAAATTTAGGCTGAAGTGGGTTACACCAAAATATAACTGATCAATAAAAGAAAAATGGGGAATGGTAGAAATATTAGTACTGGAATTACTATCGGATATCCAATGCTCCTGAAGATACTCAATTAATTCATCAGATGAGGGAGATATATCCATGGAAGAATTGAAAAAGAGGATATCCTATAGTGGGAAATTGTACATAGAGGAGGAGAATAAAGAAGTGGAGAATGAAATTAAAAACGGTGAGGGTAAAATGGGAATTTACACCCATTAAAAGAGGTACATGTTATGGATTCAAGATTTTCTAAACCATGCACCAAACATTCTTGATTCACTACCAAGAAAAAGGTAACATGGTACATTCACAAGGTTTGGGAAACTGTGTTCATACAATGTGGTTACCCTCTATCAAAAACTTTTAGACAAACACATGGATGTGGGACATATTGTTCACAGTCCAAAAATGATTTGTCACATCCAATATCCCTCTCGACTAGCAACGCAGTTGCTACTGAAGGGCCTGATTGTTTCAAAAAAACGGTGCACCCCTCCCAATCATTCCTAGATTTGAAAATTCATTTCTTGGAATCCATAAAAATTATGGAACTTATATGGAAACTCTAAGTTCATAAACAACGTCTAAAAACAATTCTTCTGACTATTCCAACGCTCATAATTTCATTCCAATGTTCGTTTTACAAAATGAACCATACACTAAATGAAAAATTCAAATTTCATTGGACTTTCTTCTTGTCAAAAAAACACATTACACTACATGTAACACAATATCCAAAAACATTCATCCTAACAAAACACATTCAATGAAATTTGTTTAAAAAAATTAAGTATATCATAACCTATATAAAATATAAACATTTCATAATAATATCCTCATTTCATCTTAGTTTAATGTGTTTTAAACACAATGTGTTATATAGAAATTTTATCCTATTTTACCATATATAATGGAAACATGTATCATAAAAATAATGTCATCTTAAACATAAAATAATCATATAGAAAATAATAATTGTATCCCTGGATAATCTACCATATATGTCATAGGTAACATCGTCAGATACCATCATAAATTTAAAAATTATTTTTATCGGTCATTTAAATAATTTCATGAAGATAAATATATTTCTAATTTAAAAACACAATTAAAAAAACATTGAAAACACTTTTCTTTGGAAATAACCACGAAAAATCTCAGATAAATCATTGAATAAATTTTTTTAATGATGACGGGATGTTTCACTCACTCTTATGTGTTCAAACAATGATTACCTTCACATTTTTTTGTTAATGAAAAATGATAATTGTTTATAAAATAAAATTTATATTGCATTACAAAAAAATAAAAAGTAAAAGTGTAAATAATTCTTATAATAATCATTGGAGAATTATAAATAATTTTTGAAACCTTTTTCAGAAAATAATGTTTTATAATAAAATTAATTTTCGACCAATGAGAGAAATAAAATCATATTTTTATAAAAATATTTTCTCCATTATTTTTTAAAAGAAATAAAGAAAACTATAACTATTTAATATAAAAAATTCCAACAAACAATGATATTTAAACATAAAATATTTTTCTAAAATTAAAATATAATAACCATGATGGAATATTATTATAAAAACAATATATAAAATGAATATAAATAGATTCATTATTTCACTTGTAAATTTTGTTGTATATACATCTTATGAAATAATATAGGTGCAAATTATAATGTACATCTCAATGATTTAAATTTGTGGAAAAAATATATTACCTAAAGTCTTGACGTTTATCATACAGATTGAAACCTGCTATATAATAAATATATGTTCATTATAATACAATTACATAATTAAATATATATATATATCATAGATATTTTTTTATTATTTACTTTTATTACACGATTATAAAAAATTCCATGTTAAAGTAAAATTTCCAACAATAACAACTTTATTTTTCGTAAATATTTTGATTTTTGTTTTGGTTCACTGATGTAGATCATGGTTCCAAAAACACCACAATTTTTAAAACGATATAAATATAATATTTATTTATTTTATATTTATTAATTTTGATCATAAAAATTTAGTGATAGAAAATTAAATACACCTTTTATTTAGATAGTGGGTCTTACATATGCAAGCACACTGCTTTTTATTTCATATCAGATTGAAATAAATAAATTTAAATTATATATTATCATTACAAAACAATTTTTATGTCTTATATATCAGTTATTATTACTAATACCATTCAAAATACCTTCTATTTAATGTGTGAACAAATCATATTTCTTTGTGTGGTCATAGTCCACTATACACACATGTGACGTTATCGTATTCCCACAATATGGAAAAATATTTTTTTGTGTGATAATGTAATTCTATATGAATAATAATATCCTAAATATAATATATATACTATAAAACCAATTATTTCTATCCTTTAGAGCTGATAATGGAATAACTAATGACATCGATTTGTGAGTTGTTAGTATATTGTACATAAGAATGATGATTTCGTTACCCATTTAAGGGATGTGGAGATGGTTTTAGGTCAAAAACGTAACATAAAATCATATTATTATGTTGAATATGATGAATTATGTATTTAATAATTGTATAATAATATTTTAATTGGTATTAGATATAAATAAAATAAAAGTCTTTTTAGTGAACATTTCATATAATAATGGTATCCTCATTAGGGTTAAACACAAAAACCATAATAGGTTGGATTTTAGTCCAAAATAAGGCATATAAGATTAGAGGAGATAATTTTTAAATATTTTTTCAATATTTTTTGTAAAAAATGATTTTATGGTTTGGATATGAGAGGTGAGTTGGTGGCTTTTCATAACTGGGGTGAGTTATACACTTTTAATTTTTGAGAAGGGAGAATTACACCCATGTTATTTTCCATTTCATAAGGATAAAGATAAAAGAATAGATTGGGTAAAAATGACAAAATATGGATTTTGGACAAGTTTTTGGTCATTTTATACTCTTATCATTTATGTTTAACCCCGTAGTAGACATGTTTTTTTGTTAATCATGATAATTAATTCTAATATTTCTCAGTAATAATTATGGTAAAAAATTATTTTTTCCATATGATATATTATAAATATTTCTTATTCCAATTATAGAAATTATTTTTCACAAATTCCAATCACATAATTGGATGAATTTAATTTAAAATTAATCCCACAAGCATAATGAGAAAGATGGGTTTTAAAGGGGAAATGTTCAAAAGATTATATGGTTTTTATATAAAAATTCAATATGAAATTGATTCTACTATGCTAAATTATATTAATGTATTCATAGTTAAACTATTTCTACTTTAAAATCAATATTAAATATAATTTGACCATATATAAAAACTGATCAAAAATACAGTTTTCAAAAATTCTGAATTTTTTACTATTTATCAAAAAATAAGATGTATAAAAAATTAAACAAAATCACCCTTAAAAAATTTTGAAATTATTATTTAAATATTTATTTTTATTTTATCATATAATTGTTATAAATTTGAATAAATAATTTCAATAATGTTCAAAAATTAAATAATAAACTTTTTTCAGGAAATAAACTTCTCAAAGTATATAATTACTTTAGCAAAATTATGTAATTTTTTAAAATTTGATTAAATTATATATAAAAAATTAAAATTTTAATATTTATTATTAATATTCATATCTATAAGTCTAATAAAAATGTTATAACTATCACATTTAATTAATATATAGTCATTTTCTTAAAACCCGGTTTCCTATATAACATAATCTAACCTAGTATTTCATGTACCGCAATATTAAATTGGTTTTTTTGTAACACAATCATAACTTGGTGTTTCATGTAATGAAGTTTTAATTTGAATTTGTGTGTCATTCAATTTATAAATGTAATTTAATTCATTCAAAAAATAATAATTCATAAAAACATGAGGTATTTTATTTTTCACCACATAATATGAATTTCTCCGTCTAAATACATCACTTTGATAAAATTACAGGAAGATAAACTAGCATAATTAATTCCTCTGGTTCCCATGTAACTTCCATAAACTTATAGTTTCACTAACAAATTTACATGGGGAGTTTTCTCATTTTGTAGAACATTATTTATATTATCTAGAGTCTCCACTAATTGTACCTCATAAGAAAAATATTGATCTTGGGGTATGACCACTATATTCAGAACATTTGATGGG